>JAFBJZ010000958.1:0-280000 GCA_016785225.1 Psettodes erumei | reverse complement strand
ATACCTTGACTTCACAAAACAAAGCAGGCCATCTCTCTTTGAAATCATCATCAGCTGGACTTTTACATACAGTCAGCTTAACACAGTACTTCTCAAATAGTGGTGTGGTGCAATGTCGGGGGGGCGCGTGACCCTGGGGAACATGTTTGTTTGTTTTTTTTTGCCGTAGTAGAATAAAGTGTAATTGCACATCCATTACAGTAGTTGGCAGTGGCGCTCTCATTGTCAAAGTGTGTAGGGTTATTTTTGCAGCGAGCAAGCGAAGTGCAGTATATAAATCCTTAAGGGACAGCATGGAAAAATTTTTAACAGGTATGAAAAGAAAGACGGAGAAAGACGGAGATAATGAGACAAAACAAAATCACCTGAAAGCTAAGATGAGGAAATATGATGAAGCGTATTTAGCGCTTGGCTTCACTGTGATGACGGTGGGAGATGAGGAAAAACCGGTGTGTTTACTGTGTCTAAAAATGCTGGCAACGGACAGCATGAAGCATGAAAAAAAGTTAGTTATTCTTTGTTGTAAATTAAACACTATTTCTTTCTTTTTTTGTTGTCTAATGTTAATAAGGACAGAATGTTATGCAGAGGTGTACTTATAACAATTTTATAGTCGCGGCGGGGGGGGCAAATTGTTTTTTTCTTTGGGGGGGCGTTACAGAAAATAATTAAGCGCTAACAGCAGTCTGGCTACTTTGTTTTTGCTCACTAATATTTCATTTCAGTTATTAACCCATAAACAAGGCAGTTTAAGCTTAATCATCGCCATCTATATATACCCATTTCTTTTTTCACCGGCTAAGATTAACCTCACAAAAAACCTGACATTTCCACATGAATGCTCTGCTTTTGAGGAACGTTTCTCTCCCTCCATTTGGCAACTTTAGTGTCTTTAATTCAGAATCAGAATCAGAAAGATTTATTGCCAGGTACAGTAAGGGTCAGGTTACCACACGAGGAATTTGCTTTGGTGACAGGTGCAAAATAAGCAAAATAGCAACATGAAAATTACAACAACGACAACAACAACAATGACAACAACAATAATAATAATAAAAAGAAAGAATAGAATAAAAACAAATAAGTTAAAACACAATTTTAAAAGTAGTTAGGGATTATATACATGGGTAAAAAGGGATGTAATATAATATAATAATAATATAATAAATGAGATTATGAATAAGAATATGTCCATCCGGACCAGGACCTCGCACCACAAAAACAGCTTCTTCCCCACTGCAGTCAGCCTCATGAACAATGCCCCTGCCCCCTGAACAACCCCCCACACACACACACACACACACACCTGGGAATACGCCCTCTCACCACTTGCAGTACTTTGCACTGTCAGTCACTTCTCACCCTGCGCTTCCCCACACATATTCTGATTTCTTATTCTTACTCATAATCTCATTTATTATACTATTATTATAGTATATTATATTACATTCCTTTTCACCCGCATGTATATAATCCCTACCTACTTATAAATTGTTTTAACTTATTTGCTTTTATTCTATTTTCATTCTATTCTACCTCTATTATTGTTGTTGTTGTTGTTATTTTCATGTTGCACCTGTCACCAAAGCAAATTCCTAGTGTAACCTGACCGTTACTGTACCTGGCAATAAATCCTTCTGATTCTGATTCTGATTCGGACTCATCCCCATCAGAGATGAGTCCGATGAGGGTTGTGTCGTCAGTGAACTTCAGGAGTTTGACAAATCGGTGGCCAGATGTGCAGCTGTTGGTGTACAGGGAGAATAACAGGGGAGAAAGGACGCAGCCTTGGGGAGATCCGGTGCTGATGGTTTGGGTGTTGGAGACATGCTTCCCCAGCTTCACAAACTGCTGTCTGTCTGACAGGAAGTCCATGATCCACCTGCACATGGAGTCAGGCACATTTAGCTGGGAGAGCTTGTCACAAAGCAGGGCTGGGATGATCGTGTTGAATGCGAACTCCACAAACAAATTTGACCTCAAATTAAATTAATAATGTAATGCAGAGTTGTAGCTCTGCTAATTAAGGCAAAACATTAATTAGGCTCGCCGAATATGATGCACTACGAAATGACCAAGACTGTTAGAAGTTAAAACAGATAGGCAATGTGAAACAAATTACATTAAAACTGCAAGCAGTGATAACGGGCCCTTGCACCCCCGCACCAACTCGGGGGACCCGGCCGAAGCCGAATTCCCCGAATATCCCCGAAAAGCGCAACGGGGAGGTGTTGTTGAACATTTCCTCCTGTCGCCAATAGGTGGCGCTACGACAACGCAATGACATAGTCCCACAGATCTCTTCAGGCTGGTGTCACGATTGCAAGTGTGTAATTTGAGGGAGATCGGATGAGGGATGTGCGATTCATAAAGCTTTCGATGGTGACGGCGAGGGATCAGATTTTGCCGCCCTGCCACGGGCACCCCATGAGGTGGGAGAGCGCCATTTTCAGAACTGAGCATCCGCCATATCTGTGGGCTTATCAAAGTAAATCTCAGCTCCATCTGATTGAGCCACCATACATTCAACAACAAAGTAAAAAACGTGTTATTTCCTGGCGCCACTAGGTGGCGCTCTCACTTTTATGGCATATGATTATGGAGATGTCTCTGGGACAGTATTATTATAATACATGTGAAGTTTGGCTGAGATCGGAGCACGTACACTGAAGTTATGACAGTTTCGTGCTTTATGGCGAAACATCAAAATTCGCCGTGCCGCCACGCCCAGTTCGTTCACGTACCATTAAAGCTTTTGATAACTTTTGATCACCAAGGCCTCGAGAGTCAGTACACCAAGTTTGAAGTCGATACAACAAAATCCCTAGGAGGAGTTCGTTCAAATACAACACGTGCGAATGGCCAAAAATGGCCAAAATTTGCATATTCACATCAAAATGGCCGACTTCCTGTTGGGTTTGAGTCATGGCTGCAAGAGACTTTTTCAAAGGTCTTGGCACTCTCTACACACCCACCAAATTTCATCCGCCTCGGTCGAAAAGAATCAGAATCAGAAAGATTTTTATTGCCAGGTGCAGTAACGGTCAGGTTACAGCACTAGGAATTTGCTTTGGTGTCAGGTGCAGAATAAGCAAAAATAAAAAAATTAAAAAAGCAGCATGAAAATGAAAGCAACAACAACAACAACCACAACAACAATAATAATAGGGTATAGCAGAATAAAAATAATAGAATAAAAGTAAATAAGTTAGAACACAATCTAAAAGGAGGTAGGGGTTATATACATGTGGTTGAAGTGTCTGGCAGTGCAAAGTAGTGCAAATGGTGAGGGGGGGGGTGTTGTTCAGGGGGGCAGGGGCATTGTTCATGAGGCTGACTGCAGTGGGGAAGAAGCTGTTTCTGTGGCGCGAGGTCCTGGTCCGGATGGACCGGAGCCTCTTGCCAGAGGGGAGGGTCTGAAACAGTTTGTGTCCAGGATGAGAGGGGTCAGCAGCAATCCTGGCTGCTCGTCTCCGTGTCCTGGAGATGAACAGCTCCTGGAGAGATGGGAGGCTGCGGCCGATCACCTTCTCTGCAGAATGGATGACCCGCTGTAGTTTGGCCTTGTCCCTGGCCGTAGCCGCAGCGAACCACACTGTTATTGCAGATGTGAGAGTCGATTCAATGGTGGCAGTGTAGAAGTTCACCAGCATCTTCACTGGGAGGTTGAACTTCCTCAGCTGCCGCAGGAAATACATCCTCTGCTGAGCCTTCTTGGTGAGGGAGCTGATGTTCTGCTCCCACTTCAGCTCCTGGGAGATGGTGGTGCCCAGGAAGCGGAAGGACTCAACAGGGGTGACAGGGGTTTCATGGATGGAGACAGGGGGGAGAGAACAGGGGGCCCTTTCTGAAGTCCACTATCATCTCCACTGTTTTTAGAGCATTGAGCTCCAGGTTGTTGCTGCTGCACCATGACACCAGCTGGTCCACCTCCCTCCTGTAGGCCGACTCGTCCCCATCAGAGATGAGTCCGATGAGGGTTGTGTCGTCAGCGAACTTCAGGAGTTTGACAGATCGATGGCTAGATGTGCAGCTGTTGGTGTACAGGGAGTATAACAGGGGAGAAAGGACGCAGCCCTGGGGAGCTCCGGTGCTGATGGTCCGGTGTTGGAGACATGCTTCCCCAGCTTCACGAACTGCTGTCTGTCTGACAGGAAGTCCATGATCCACCTGCACATGGAGTCAGGCACATTTAGCTGGGAGAGCTTGTCACAGAGCAGGGCTGGGATGATTGTGTTGAATGCGGAGCTGAAGTCCACAAACAGTATCCTGACATAGGACCCTGGGGAGTCCAGGTGCTGGAGGATGTGGTGGAGGGCAAATTTACAGCATCGTCTCACGGATCTGTTGGGTCTGTAGGCGAACTGTAGGGGATCCAGGAAATTGTCTGTGATGTCCTTGAGGTGAGCCAAAACGATGCGCTCAAAGGACTTCATGGCCACAGAAGTCAGAGCGACAGGTCTGTAGTCATTTAGTCCTGTGATTCTCGTCTTTTTGGGGACTGGGATGACGGCTGAGGTCTTGAAACAGGCTGGCACATGGCAGGTCTCCAGTGAGGTGTTGAAGATGTGCGTGAACACCGGAGACAGCTGGTCAGCACAGAACTTTAGAGTGGAGGGGGGGGACGGAGTCCGGCCTGCGGCCTTGCAGGGGTTCAGTTGTTTGAACTGTCTCTTCACCTCACCTTCTTTGATAAGGAGTGGTGTGGAGTGCGGGGAGGTGCTGAGGTGTGAAGCTGCCTGGATGACTGAGGTGAAACAATGGGGGGGGGCTGATGCTGGTCAGTGGCAGGTCGTCAGAGGTGTGGGGGGAATCAGGGCTGTCCCATTGTTTCTCAAACCGGCAGTAGAACTCATTCAGGCTGTTGGCCAGACGAAGGTCGTTGACAGAGTGGGGGCTCTAGGCTTGTAGTTGGTGATTGCTTTGAGCCCTTTCCAGACAGAGGCAGAGTCATTGGCTGAGAGCTGTTGACCCATTCTCTCACCATGCACAGATTTGGCTCTTCTCACCTCCTTGCTAAATCTGTACTTGGCCTCCTTGTATCTGTCTCTGTCTCCACTTCTGAATGCGGCCTCCTTCTCCGATCTGAGCCGTCTGAGTGTGGCTGTGAACCAGGGTTTGTCGTTGTTAAAGCTTACCCTGGAGCGTGATGGAATGACGCTGTCCTCACAGAAGGTAATGTAGGACGTCACAGTGTCCGTATACTCGTCAAGGCTGGTTGTGGCAGTCCTGAAAGTATCCCAATCCGTGCAGTCCAAACACTCCTGAAGTTCCCCCACTGCCTCTCTGGTCCACATCTTTGATGTCCTCACTGTTGGTTTGCAGAGTTTTAATTTCTGCCTGTAGCTGGGAATCAGATGCACCATTATGTGGTCGGACTGGCCCAGTGCAGCGCGAGGAACAGCATGATAAGCTCCGCTGATGGTGGAGTAGCAGTGGTCCAGGACGTTCCCCTCTCTGGTGGGGCATTTGATGAGCTGTTTAAATTTTGGGAGTTCATGGGAGAGGTTACCTTTGTTAAAGTCCCCAAGAACAGTAACCAAGGCGTCCGGGTTTGCGCGCTCTGCTCTCAGTATCTCGTCGGCCAGCGCCAGCGCTGCTGCGCCTCGCGTACGTTCGCTTGTGGTGGGATGTAAACACCGACGAGGATGAATGAGGAGAACTCACGGGGCGAGTAGAAGGGCTTGCAGTTGATGATGAAGGCCTCCAGGTCCGGGGAACAGTGCTGAAGCAGTACTGTCACATCGTTGCACCAGCCGTTGTGAATGTAAAAGCAAATTCCACCTCCTTTCGTTTTGCCTGCAAGCGCCGTATTCCTGTACGCTCTATAAAGTTCGAAGCCACTCAGCTGTAGTGCCGAGTCCGGTACAGGTTCACACAGCCACGTTTCCGTGAAGCACAAAACGCAGGGACGTGGAAAAGTCTCTGTTTTTATGAAGTAGCAGGCTCAGCTCGTCCATCTTGTTGCAGAGTGAGCGCACGTTAGAGAGGAATATCCCAGGGAGCGCTGAGCGTAGTCCGCGCCGGCGGAGACGCACCAGCGCGCCTGGGCGCTTTCCTCTTTTGCAGCGACTCACCTTGATGCGAGCCTTGGCATGCCAGGATGGGCATTAAAATTGCAGTCGGGGCAAGAAAAGTGGGAAATAAATCCTCCGGGGTAGTACCTCTAATGGTCATGAGATCTTCCCTGGAGTAGTGGCCACCGAAGCAGTGGCAAAAAACTGAATTATAGCTCAAAATAAGGAAAACAAGAGCACACCTATACACCGAGGCAGCCGTCCATGGCGCCATCTTGGATCGATGTTGAACATCAAAGTACAAAACATGTGATTTCCTGTCGCTAATAGGTGGCGCTGTCACTTTTATGGAATATGATTATGTAGATGTCTCAAGGAGTGGATTATTATCATACATGTGAAGTTTGGCTGAGATCGGAGCACGTACACTGAAGTTATGGCAGTTTCGTGCTTTCTGGCGAAACATCAAAATTCGCCGCGCCACCACGCCCATTTCGTTCACGTACAATTAAAGCTTTTGATAATTTTTGATCACCAAAGCCTCGAGAGTCAGTACACCAAGTTTGAAGTCGATACAACGAAATGCCTAGGAGGAGTTCGTTCAAATACAACACGTGCGAAAGGCCAAAAATGGCCAAAATTTGCATATTCAAATCAAAATGGCCGACTTCCTGTTGGGTTTGAGTCATGGCTGCAACAGACTTTTTCGAAGGTCTTGTCATTCTCTACGCACCCACCAAATTTCATCTGTCTCGGTCGAAATAACCCCAATGGGGAGGGGTATTTGAAAATTTCCAGGGGGCGCCAGCGAGCCATTTTGCTCCGCCCATTTTTGAGACCCTTTAAATTCACAATTTTTCGCCGGACATGACACGTGTGCAAAATTTGGTGAGTTTTTGAGCATGTTCAGGCCTCGAAAAATGCGCTAGAAAAGTCGTGAAAAGAATAATAATAATAATAATAATAATAATAATAATAATAATAATAAAAAAGAAAAAGAAAAATAATAATAATCCCTTGAAATACAATAGGGCCTTCGCACTGAAGGTGCTCGGGCCCTAATAATTATAATAATAATAATAATAATAATAATAATTAAAACTGCAAGCAGTGATAACGGGCCCTCGCACACCTACGCCAACTCGGGGGACCCGGCTAATGCCGAATTCCCTGAATTTCAGTGAAAAGCCCAACGGAGAGGCGTTTTGGACATTTCCTCCTGTCGCCAATAGGTGGCGCTACAACAATACGACAATATAGTCCCTCAGATCTCTTCAGGACGCCGCCAATCCAATCGTACGTGTGTAATTTGAGGCAGAACCGATGAGGCATTTGAGACTTATAACGCTTTAGATGGCAATGGCGAGGGATCCAACTTCGCCGACCTGCCACTGGCACCACAGAAGGCAGGAGCATGTCATCTTCAGAACTGAGCATCTGCCATGTCTCTCGGATCATCAAAGTAAATCTCAGCTCCGTCTGATCGAGCCACCATACATTCAACATCAAAGTACTAAACGTGCCATTTCCGGTCGACAATAGATGGTGCTCTCACTTTTATGGAATATGATTATGTAGATGTCTTTGTGAGTGGATTATTATCATACATGTGAAGTTTGATGGAGATCGGAGCACGTACACTGAACTTATGGCAGTTTCCTGTTTTCTGGTCAAACATCCAAATTCGCCGCACCGCCATCCCCATGTCGTTCCTGAGCCATAAAAGCTTTTGATAACTTTTGATCACCAAGCCCTTGAGAGTCAGCACACCAAGTTGGAAGCCGATAAGATGAAATCTCTAGGAGGAGTTTGTTCAAATATAACACGTGCGAATGGCGAAAAATACATCAAATTTTCATATTCAAATCAAAATGGCTGACTTCCTGTGAGGTTTGCGTCATGGCCACAAGAGACTTTTTCGAAGGTCGTGGCACGTTCCACACACATAGTGAATTTCATTCACCTAGGTCAAAATAACCTCAATGGGGAGGGGTTTTTGAAAATGTCTCCCTGTTTCCAATAGGTGGCGATATGACAATATGACCATAGTGTCCCATAGATCTCTTCAGGCCGCCACTCTGATTGTACGTGTGTAATTTGAGGCACAATGGACAAGGTATGTGCAAATTAGAGCACTTTGATGGTGATGGCGAAGGATCCAACTTCGCCCGGCGCCCACGGGGCCACCATAATGCAGGAGCATGCCATCTTCTGAATCCCGCATCTACCATGTCTCAAGGCTTACCAAAGTAAAACTGAGCTTCATCGGATTAAAGTCGATTAAAAAAATTAATCAAATTAATTACAGGATTTTGTAATTAATTAATCGAATTAATCGCATTTTAATGTCATATCTGCTAAAGGTCTCCTGATAAAGAATTTGAATTCTAGGATATTAAAAAAATTGTAGTGCATGACTAATAAATTGAATACAGTAAGAAGAGAAGATTTGAAATCCAATTTTTTATTGGTGAACTGTGCTTCATAAATGAAATCAAAAAGTAAAGGTCAAGCACATCCACAAACCAGTTAGGCCAGGTGCATTATTCAAAAATGTAAAACAAATACAGCAATACAGTTAAATAAATAAAATAAAGCTGTCTTCAAAAATGTAAAAACTCCTGTAGAACTCCTTTTTGCAAAAACTACAAATCACAGCGTTTTTATTTATCGTCCCGTCTCTGTTCTTTTTGTAAATAAACTTGCCGTTCAGTGGCCCGACTGAAGACGCACTTGCCTCATCCTCCTGAGTCTTGTCCATGTCTGTTATTGTTGCCCACTGCCTTGTTAATTTGCCGGCGCAGGTGACGTAGCACGGCCGAGAAGACTACGGGTCCTTCAATGGGCCAAAATTCAAATGCGCAAGCATTGGCTCGCCACCGTTGATACTCATAATTAATTGCGTTAATTTTTTTAACGCGTTAAATTGCGGCGTAATTAATTAATCGAATTAACGCGTTAAAATGACAGCACTAGCTTAATGACTCACATTATTATAATTTTTCATGTCTTGTTTGAACACATACATCAAACATTCACAATGCTGGTGGAAAATTTTTCACCAGAAAGAAAATTCAAGCATGCACAAAGAGAAATGTAAAGCACCTGTGAAATGTGAAAGAAAAATACTGCTGGTGTCAGGAGAGTGCGTGTGGCAGCATGTTGATCAACAGTAATTTTACACACACAAAAAAATCATGATTTTATTCATAAAAACAAACAAAATCTAAAATCAAAAGTTTCTGATCACACTTGGGTTGGACTCATAACTTTTTGGACTATACAAAATAAAAGTTAACGTTGAAAAATGCTCTTGGGTCTGGGCAGGAGAATGTCTTTACTGCCTAACTTTCAATGACACATATCACAAAATCTCCACATTCCGCAGCTCAAGTCATTACAGCTCACACAGGTCATATTTGTGTAATCTGCTTTAGAAATATCATCTAAATGAGGACATGGAAATGACTGTAGTGACCATCAGACCAGAAACAGGTCTGAATACACATGAGTTATGCTGTAATAAAATTTTTGAGTAATCTAATTTTGTGACATTTTTCAGATTATTTTGTTACATGGCATGTTTTGCTCATTTTCCTTATTGAACATCATATTTTGTGTTTCACACACATTTATTTTCAGTTATTGAAAAATTAACAAGGCATTTGTCTGCATTAGAAAATATTTATTAATTGCACTGTCATAAAAATCTTGACAAGTTCTATGAATACCTAACAATCTCAGTTGCATTTATTGGTCCAAAATTTCACGTAGTCTGTAAACATCACATAATTACACAATTCAATCACAAACTAAATAAAGGTGGCAAGATGAATTATGCATAGTAATCGTCAGTCCCTGGAAATCTGCAACAATTATTTTGAGTATTTTGACTAGTGATAAAAAAAAAAAATCCTATCCTGAATTTAAAATATAGGCATTTCCTGAGATAATCTATAGTGTAATAAAACCGTTTGATGAGCAAAAATGTTAAAACTCCTTGTCAGATATTTGTGCTTCAGCTTGTAAACATTAACAGTCTGGACTGTATTGTTAAATGTCTCAAAAGGCACCACTAGACCATGATAATTGTGCTAAAGTACCATAGCAGATTTTGTGAGTGAATGAGATAGCAACATTAGCTTCTCTCTCTGAGGTTGGATAAATTCACAGAAATCAATCTCTTTGGTGAGTCAAACTTCCCTGATACATGAACCCCAGCAAGTCTGTCAGTGTTGCAGCATTAGTGTGTGAAGTGGTGTCATAGTTATTGCATTATAGATTAACTTCTCCCCAAATTCCATCTCTGACCTTTCTCCTAAATGCTAAATGCTTTTTCATGTCAAGAGAGAGAGCCAAGAGATACTGTTTCCATGCACAGAAAAATTTTAACGGTGGCCTGAATACTGCTCTTGTTGAAGTGTACCTTCATTTATTCAACCAATAATTGAACAAATCATTCATTTATCTTTACTCACTCAATAGTGTGCCAGTACAGAAGTATGAAAATGTGATTCCAATGAATCTCCTTTGCCACTGACATGTTTCATGGCAATTCACTGTATGTTTTAAGTTGTCCATACTCTGTAGCTGACCTAGTCCAGAACATCATTCTCTGTACATGTAAGACCAGCCAATGATTCTGATTGCACCCTAATAATTTGATACGTTTGATGTGTCACCAGCGACTACCGTCTTGTTTATGAGGTCACTCAGGATTTACTTGTGCACTCTGTCTTCCAATGCCTTCAGCTCAGCCCCCACCTGAACTGGCAGATCATCTCCAACTTGTTGAGTGAAGTAGGCTCTCAACTCTTTGGTCTCTTTCTTCCAGAAAGGCTTAGGCACATCAAACAAAGCACCCATATCCACCTTGCCACACAGGCCTTTAGTGTTGATGGCACCATCTTCTGGCAGCCAGCCAATGATGCTCTTCCTGGCTGCCTCATCCTCCCTCTCCCTGCTGCAGCGCTTGAAGATCCACTCCAGCACACGGGCGTTTTCACCGAAGCCAGGCCAGAGGAAGGCGCCAGTGGTGCCATCCTTTCTGAACCAATTGACATGGAAGATCTTGGGTAGCTGTGTAGGGGCCTTTCGGCTCTCCATGCTCAGCCAGTGACCAAGGTAGTCACCAAAGTTGTACCCGAAAAATGGCCGCATGGCAAAGGGGTCGTGCATTATTACCTTGCCTGAAGGAAACATAAAATTTTCGTTTAGTAAAGTAAAAGAAAACAAAGTCTAAATCATCACACATCTTAACTCTGTAATGTCTGATGCATTACAATTGCTAACCTAATTTTTAAAACAAGGTATTCACAAAAATACAATAACCCCTGATATGAATTTTTTTCAGAGATGTAAATTAGTGTGAATAAATGTACAGGAACTCAAACCAAAGGAAAATCAGAGAAGTGTGAGTCTGTACCCTTATGCTCAGCTGCTGCAGTGGCCTCAGATCTCATTGCAGCTCCAACAAAGACTCCGTGTTGCCAGTTGAAAGATTCATACACCAGAGGGACTCCTGACAACAGCAACATTTTATCATGATTAATTCACCGCTACTTGTGTGCTGTAACTGTTGTGTGACTCGTCATTTTTATATTTAACACAATTTTGGGCTTCAGTGACTCAGTTGTTATATTTTAATAGCAGAAGAGAACATGAGCACTGTGTTGTGCGCTGCAGGATATCCACAAAATATATCAACCATTTGTTATGTGAAGTGGAGGAATTTTACTTTGAGGTTTACCCAGTCTAATGCTTGTTCCAGCATCGAAGCATCTATTAGAACTCTCTTGATTGTTTTGTCTTCAAACATCAGCAGGGCAGGATTATGAAAATCATGACTGCATCGGAGCATGAGCCTCATGTGGATTGTGTGAAAATGTCTTGTGAATGTGAATTGCAATCTCTTTACCTCTTCAGTAAAGAGTTCAGTGCTACTGCTATCTAGGAAAACAAAATTCCTAAAATTACCCACGATTAAAAGTTACACCTTACATAGTTATAGTGAGCATTGGTGCACTTCCAGAGTTATTTGAAGATCCTTTTTGTTTTGCTTGAACTGGGTTTTCGATAAGCTCCTTAAATAACTACACAATTGTTCCATAGCTTAACAGCATGGTAAGTTAACATTTATCTGTAATAACACAAATCCTGGGGAGTACATGATCACTTGTGATAGCTGCTCTTGTACTAAATGTCTTTCACTTGCTGGAACATTCTTGTCAACAGTTTTGGCCTCTTTTCACACTGCAGGTTACAAAAAGAATGGATGGAATAACTATATATGGTTATAGTTATTATATAGTTAATTGGTGAACCTGCCATTGTTTTATATCTTTCTTCAACAAAACATTCCATGTATAGCTAAGATTTTTTTAAACCTTGTAGCTTATTTACTTTTTGCAATTTTAATTTATGTAAAATGAACTTATTTACTTCTGTGTCAGTCACACCACAGAAGATTCACATAGAAACTATGTGAATGTTAAGGCACCCTGGTGGCCTGATGGCACATATAACCCATATAATTTCCCCAGTGTATTTACCCCTTTCTGTCCCCAATGTTTCCTCTATATCTCTAGTGTATCTATTAAATAAAAGCAAAAGGCTTACATTGTTAAGGTTAAAAGTCATGTGAAAATTGTATGCTCATCAAATAATGTCTGCCTATTAAAAACTCTTAATTCTTAAAAGTAGCACCAACCTTCTGGCCTCCTGCCACCAAAGATAATGGCATCGATGGGAACCCCCTCCTCACTCTCCCACTGGGGGTCAATGATGGGACACTGAGCCGCTGGGGCACAGAAGCGGGAGTTGGGGTGGGCACAAGGAGTCGAGCTTCCTGTTTACAAAAAGGAAAAAAAAATTGTTCTGCCCTCAGTCTTGAAAATGTGATTCAATGTCACAGTAAATTGTAATACAATTTTTCCACATCTATTTCTGCACATCATTGGACCAAACCGTATGACCTTTTAGTTTTATAAACATGACATTGTTGTGTACCATATACACAATGGTGTCTCATATCTCATGATGAAAATTGTAAAACCTTTACAATTATCTCATCTAATTGGTTATACAGTAAAATGTGATCTGATCTTCATCTAATCCAAAAGTATGGACAAATACAGTGTGCTCAAGAATAATGACATGCAATTGTATTCTTTATTGAACACACCCATTAAACATTGACAATGCTGGTGGAAAAGTATGTGTAATAACTAGTCAAACCTCAGAGCAGCTCTTCCGGTATCTGTTGATCAGAAATGTACAGCATGCAGGGGGAAGGACTGATGGATATCTAAAAAAATTTTTAGATGACTTTGTAACTCTTCTTTAGTTTCACACAAATTAACAATTCTTCATCTTGGTTTTTTGAGATCTTTTTTTGGTTAAGCCTGGTTCACAGCAGACGCTTCTTGTGGGTCAAAATGTTTGAGTGTTGTTTATAAATTAAAGTGGCTCTGACCCAAACCTCCAGACTGGTTTCACTGGCTCTAGGTTCATTGAATCCAGACTTAAATTAACTTTTGTTGATATCATTAGCTCAGGGGTTCACATACATTTTCTGTTTTCCAACCAACACTATTAAATTTGAATGACATTTGCAATATGGGCATGAACAATGGGTTTTGGGGATTTTTCAGGGATTTTTCAAGGATTTGTATGTTGTTAGTTTAAAAGAAATATTACTCTTATAATAATTGTTATTATTATTATTATTATTATTATTATTAGATCAGAATTTCTTTTTCAAGCTTGGCCTTTTATATAAAAAACTACAGTTGGTTTATTTATGTTTTATTTATTTTATTTTCTCATTGTTGTTTTTAAATATTGTTATTTCATTTACTTGTTTACTTAATGTTTTTCCTTATTCATGTTTTTGTTGTATGTACTCTGTAATGTTTCCATGTTGATACTGGATTGATAGAACTGATTAATAGAACACATTGAGTGGGGTGGGATTGTGGGAGGATAAAAAAAAAAAAAACTGGGAAAAAATGATAGAATGGAAGTCCTCTCTGTCACATTGTATTGCCATATTGCTACTTGTGAAATTGCTTCCAATAAAGAAAGTCATTAAAAATACAGTTGGATCATCGACACACAGATAAATCAGAGTCATTGAAATATACATTTTGACATTTAAGAAAGGCATATGCCAGTATCTCTAAAGACAAGTATAATTTTTTAAATGTTCAGGTGAAATGAAGGAATGTAACTTCATGATTTCCAGAGCTCATTGTATTTGTAAACAGCACTTTTTGAATTCTATCTGCGAGGTAGTCAAAAAACCATGTGAACATTATTTTGTCATTAAAATTCCATTACTGACTGAATCCAATTCAATAATGCAGCTGTTGTGCGAGGACATGGTCTAACTCTTGGCTGCTCAGGCTATAATCATGGTTTTTGTCTCAGTTGAAAATTTATAAAGGGACTCAAGGATTTTTGCAAAGCAGTACAGTTTTGAGCTATACGGTATTATCGCTTTCATGACTTCCAGATTTTTGGAATTTTACATTATGCAAGTGATAAGTTAAAAATGTATAGAGGTACAGCAATTATCACTGAGGTGAACGAGGGAAGGCTCTAAATTATTTTCTATTCTATCTTCTATATGCTATTCTATTCTATTCTTTTTATTTATTTATTTGCTTGCTTATTTATTGCTTGAGTTGGATTGAGATGGAGATGGAGATGGAGTCAGGTAGAGCACCAGCACATGAGGTAGTACTAGGAAACTGATTGTTAATCATATTGCCAGATGAAATTGAATAATGATTTAAACTCCCTCACCTAACTTTTCCAAACAGATTTTAGAGGGGAGGTGATGTAGTGGAATTACTTTTCCAGGATTTGAATTTGATTTCTCTAATACATGGACACCTGATGAAAATCTAACCACATTTTATACACCTAGATGATTTCAAAGGTTTCACGTAATCTCTTGCCACTGTATACAAGCCAGGAGCACTATGACACTGATTATTCTTTGCTGTTTTCCTATTCCCGGTCATGTAATAAACAAAATAATATTCAGTTTTCTGCTCAAGGTTGAGAAATAAGAATGTTTTTTGTTTTCTTTTTTTGCATGGATTGATGTCAACATTAAAAATATACCCTCTGGCTGATATTACCTTGCTTCCATGTTTTGCCATGCCAGTCTGTGAGTGTGACATTTGCTGTGGGAGGGTCAAGTCCTTCCCACCATACTCCTCCATCGCTGGTCTCACCAGTGTTGGTGAAAATGGTGTTTTTGGCAATGGTGACCATGGCATAGGGGTTGGTCTTGTCTGAGGTGCCTGGTGCCACACCGAAGAAACCGTTCTCTGGGTTGATGGCCCTCAGTTTCCCTACAGAGGTAGGCATTTAAATGACATCAAAGATTTACTAGATTACATATGGAGTAACAGAGTGCGCCCTAGCCCTCCTTCTCACCTTGGCTATCAAACTTCATCCACGCAATGTCATCTCCAACACACTCAACCTTCCAGCCTGGCAGAGCTGGTTTCATCATGGCCAAGTTGGTTTTTCCACATGCACTGGGAAAGGCTGCTGCTATGTAACGTTTCACTCCCTGAGGGTTGGTGATACCCAGGATCTGAGGAGAGGAGGGACTGATGTATAAAAACATTAAAAAGAGAATCTGTCTATGCTTTTCACTCAACCTCTCATGGATAACTCTTAAAGGCACTCAAAGTGTATTTTGGACAAGCACAATTTCATAGTAGTCTATACAATGCGATAGAAAAAACTGCCATATTATCTTCTATTTAATTTTTCAGGAACAAAAATATTACTGTAGAGTGATGAGAAAAAAAATATGTTTCTTGCTATTGACATGTATGAGTCCCTTGCATCCTATGCACTAGCTGAAGGAACCATAGAAATAACAAAGAAGAAAAGCAGTCACATTCTAACATGACATCCTGCATTCCCACCAGCATGTGCTCTGCCAGCCAGCCCTCGTCCTTGGCGATGCGAGAGGCGATGCGGAGGGCGAAGCACTTTTTACCCAAAAGAGAATTTCCTCCATAGCCACTGCCATATGACAGGATTTGCCTGGTATCTGGCAGGTGAGATATCAGCACCTTGTCTGGGTCACAGGGCCACGAGTTGACCAGAGGGGCTGGAGAGGGACAGTAAAAAGAAATAGAGGAACAAAGTAAATTCATGAAACCTTACAAAGCATTAATATAACTTATTTCTGGCTTTTAATGTCTGCACCTCTGAGTGGTAAAGGCCGTCCCACAGAGTGCTGACAGCGGACAAATTCCACTCCTTCAGCCATTTTCTTCAGGACAGGTGTCCCCATACGTGTCATGATCCCCATACTGGCCACAACATATGGCGAGTCTGTCACCTTGAAACAGAGCAAAATTTTTATCATGCATTTTGTCTACAACCTGAGACTTGGCAATACTAATTTATTAGAATATATGATAAATTGAGTCAGTAAAGCAAAGCACTCTAGGCACAAGACAGCAATCTTATTACTTTGTTGCATGTTTTTACTGTTTTTTTCTCTAAGTGTTAGTGAAAACACGGTCATTACCTGGACACCATATTTACTCAGACTAGAGCCTACAGGGCCCATGCTGAAGGGAATCACATACATGGTCCGACCTAGGAGAGCATAAACATTAAATTAATGTAGTTTTTTCCCCCTACATCAGGCACCATTGTCTCAACATTGACAAAAGTTGAAACAATGGTGCCCATAGTAATATTAGGCCAGAGAGGCCATGGCCTTTACTTTAAGAGGTACCCCGTGGAGGGTCTGACTAGAGAAGCACTTTGAAGCAATGTTTCTAAAAGCAGATCCCTGATTTGTTTGCAATGCGCACAAGGAAAGGTCAACACAAAGTACTTTCCTGTTCCCCCGAGCAAGAGTTGTCAGTGTTAAAATGCAAGACAAATTGCACCAACCAAACCACTAACGAAGAAATTGCAATTGCAGAAAATGCTCAGTTTGTTGGATATTGAGGAGACAAAGTATTTGCATGGGAAGTGTATGAATAAATGTAAGCAAAACCAAGAAAGCAAGAAAACCCAACAAGGCAGCTTTGACAGAATTTTGTGACATTTGTGGTGAATCAAACTGTCCACATTACTGATGTAAATCAAGAAATTTCCAAGTTTTATGTTTTTTTTATGTTGGGACTCCTGATATGCAATACAAGCAGGTTTGCTTTTTGTTTATTTATAAATATGGCAGAATACTTTTCAAAAACACTTGATAAATAAAAACCTGGAAAAAAGTAACCTAACAAGCCCTGTGGTGTGTGTTGATCTCCACTGATTTCAATGTTGTACTCCCATAACTCCCAACCCACAACATTATGACTGGGTGTGATTACAGCTGGAAAAGAACACACTTCTGACCATGTCCAACCACACCCATCAGAGATACTGGGTGTGGTCAGAGGTGGAACAACACATTTCAGCCTGGTAAGGGCACTCTTTAGAGACACACTATCCTATTTTTGTCATTCATTCCTCAACAGCTGGTTAATGTTCACATTAAACTACTAAATTGAAAGTCAGAGCCATTTAAAATAGAGGAAAGCTAAGGAAAGACATTTCAGTACCTGCCATGCAGCCAGGGAAACGCTCCTCTCTGGCTTTCTGCCAGTCTGTTTCACTCATCCAGCTGCCCAGCTGGCTCTTCACCCCTCCAGCAGGGATGGGGACAGTGTCCCTCTGGTTCTTGGTCACAATAACAGTCTTGCTCTCCACTCGAGCCACGTCCCTTGGGTCTGTACGTGCCAACCAACTGCAGCAATCCCCCCCAGTTAAATATAAATCAGTAGAATATTATGAGAATATTAGAATTATGAGAATATTGTAATATTTTTAATATAATACTCTTTGGTCTAAGAGGAATACACCACTGAATCCATGAATGTACTGTACGAAAACATACATAGTTCTTACCAGTTTTCATATTTGGGAAGCTTCTTGACCATCCTTTCTTTTTCTAGACCCACCAGGATGTTGGCCGTTTCCTCTGGTGTCCCCGTGACCACATGTACCCCAGAGGGTTTACACTCCTCCAGTGCTCCCCTCACAAATTCAGCCACTAGCGGGGGCAGCGAGGAGACGGAGGCCAGGGACCGAGCCCTGACAATTGCCCCAACACCACCCTTTCTGTTAAAGAAAGGAATTGGTTACTGTAAATGTCTGACTCAGAGACTGGATATCAGATGGACTGAAGTAATTTCAGTACATACTTCTATATATACATACTTCTATACATACATTAAACACTTGATGATAAATTGATGACATGTAGATGTACAGCAGAGACAATTTGCATTTACAATGCCCTGTTGCTGAATGGGTGTAACTCACAGCACAAACAAAACTGACTGGCTAACCATCTATAAAGACACCTATAATCATTCCATTGTGTTCACTTCATTCCAGGAGTGCTTTTTAGTGCAATCTGAGAGCCTCAAAATGCCTTTTTCCCCACATACAGGGAAGCATATGGGGGCCATCTATTGTTTTTTAGCAGCATGATATTCCCAAATACAAGCCACTGAGAGCTGCTGCTATGCAAGCACAAACGTTTGTGGGCATGTACCAAAAATGGTATAATAATGGAAGAAATAATATGTATATGAATATTTTTTTGTATATACGGGAACAGTATGGATGACCCAACATGACCTGTTCAGAAAAATATAAAATTCATATTCTTTACCCTTAAACAAAAAAGCCTATAGGAACTATAAAATGTTATTTATTGTAAATAAAAAATTTAACCAAACTCTAAAACTAGTTTCAACCATATATTGACACTCATTCTGCCTCCAGTCCAAAAGTGGTGACTAATTTGACTTGAAATACAAAATCACGTGGCTATTTTAAAGAGAGCGATGCAGGCATCCCATAATTTGGAGGCACACACCTCCCAGTTAACTGGACTAAGTGTGGTATTACAGCACAGCAGGAACACACATATGCTTCTACTCATGCATGGAAATATACACATGCAATTAGACGACTCATATAAAAGGACATGAGCAGCAGGCAGGCTGAATGAAGATAGCATGCGACAGTTAGAGCTCAATGAGCTGAGAACAGTTGAATGCCAGCCTCAGGTTTCAAACTCCCTATGAACAGGTGACCTGTGCCCCACCAGGAGCTTAACCATTGATGTGAGAGCAATTAATCATGAACAGACTGCAGTTTTTCTGTAAAGGCTAACATGCAATACAATGACAGACAGACTGGCAGCTGAATTTATCATTTTAATGTCCTTAACAAATTTTATGCTCTAGACAAGATTTGGATTTCCCAACTACTATTTGTGGATGGCTGTAGCTTTAGGACGAAGGAGATGATAGTGGACATGAGGAAGGGGAGGATACCTCATCAGCCACTGTTTATCCACGAGCTTGAAGTGGAGAGGGTGAGCAGCTTTAAATACCTGGGCGTCCACATCACTGAGGACCTCACGTGGACCACCAACACAACACAGCTGGTCAAGAAAGCTCAACAGCTGTATTTCCTGAGGAGGCTGAGGAATTTGGGCATGTCTACAAAGATCCTCAGCAACTTCTACAGCTGCATTCTAGTTCTAGTTCTATTCTAATTTGAATTTTCAAGAGGAGCAATTTACTGAATCTCGGACGGTGGGTGACCTATGCCAGAAGAAGGAGGGAGAAGCAGTTGGGTAGGATCTGCCCGCCTTTGATTCTTGATTCTTTTCATTCAAATAGGTGAATCTTTTAGAAGCCCTGGGCAGACTCATGATGATCATGAAGACCTTTGCTCATTTCCCCAACGGTCATTCAACCCCTCATGCCTTTGTTCCTGTCTGCCTCTCCATTCCTCACCCCATCCCCCATACCTGATGAGCACAAGCATCCCTCCATCTGACAAAGTTACGATAAACTTACAGACATCAGTTCTCAATTACCTCAGAAATATGGCAATGCTGAAACACAGACAGGGAACGTTGTTCTGTGCTTTTAAAAAGGAGATGTATTTTGAAATGAGGGACATCCAGAAGACAAAATGAGGAATATCCAGAAAGAGATAAACCCAACATGGTATCCAATCCTGTGACTTGCTGACTTCCAGTTGAACAAGTTTTCCTCCAAACATGCGTCCAAATCGGCAAGCCAATCATCATGCAGCTCAGGGAGACACGCCTACACCCCTCTGCCATAATGGATCTTAGTCAATAGCCTCTTGAGGACAGAGTCTACACATGAAGCCAGATCACTTGGAACATGCTCACGTGTTGCCTACATCATGGTACAGTGAGTACATTGGAGGGGGAAACAGAGCACGCTGAGCATTTGTTCAACTGATTGTCTGATCTGCAATCACACTTTATTTGTTTAATAATAAATGAATATTAGAATACTGCTGGAAAAGAGGCACAGGTCACCCGTAAAGTACCTATGTTGTGTCGCTATGTGTATAACCTGAGTTATATAATCTTCAAAATGGTCATTTTATATTGTAAGTCCACTGTACCTGAAACAAGTTTCCTCTTCAGTGGATCACAAATGGTTCATATTGAATGTGCAGGGCACACGACATTGACCACAATGCAGTATGAAAAGTTTCTGTATGTCAATAACATCTAACAACAGGCGAAATAAATTGACATTAACTTCATTTAAGTGAATGAATAGCGAAAACATTTAGTTGAGTTCGGATAAATATCGTAAAGTACCTTAAATTCATTGGCAAAGCGAAGTCAGTATGTGCTCACGAAGCTAAAACATGATTCAAATTAAAACTCAGTTACTCACCTCCTTACGACCCCGAGTAAAAGGCACGACATCTTCGGCGCAAAATAGCAATAGCTTATATAAACGAAGAGGTGAAGTGAGGAGCAGTGTGTATCTGCGTTCAGACGGGACCTTGCACTTTGTCCGCTCACTGAAACACCTGGATGCTGATCACAGAAGAATGAGAGTTGGGCTCAGTGTCCACAGCTGTTTGACGTGTAAATATCGTGAAGTCTGCTTCTTAACGGCTTCTGTCCATACTGCTGCCTTCACCCAACCACCCCCATTCCGACTGATGTAAGTTCCACTGCTGTAGTAATGCCGACCAGAAACACATGAAAGCTGCGTGGAGATTCAACCCGGAAACACGAACAAACGGAAATGGACCAGACCAGGATCCTGTCCCAAAGCGTGGTTTTATTGTTAACCCTTACGGTGGGTTACGGTTAAAGTCTGAATCTAACGTGCCCGAAGAAGCTTAATGTCCTCATTCACATAGTCGATGTCAAATATCATATCGGAACAACTTATTCTGCAGCAAATTAAAATCCAGTTCGGCTGTATATAGCCTTAACTTGTTTTAACAGCATTTCAGTTAATGGCAATACTATACTATTACATTTACTACATGTTGAAATAAAGACGTTAAACTGTTGCTGTTGAGCAAGAATTTTTATGTGATATAAATATGTTAAAATTTACAGAGACTTTTACAGTCAGCTTGTAACTTCAAGTCATCAAAAATCACAAAATCACAAGACTATTACTTCTACTACTACTAATTAACTGGGTCAGACTATAGTCAAAATATCTATTAATCTTTTGATCTATATTTCCATCTTATGCTGCCAGTAGCACTTCTTCCTCATCAGGTTCTGACTAAATAAATATGTTTAACATATGACACTGACGAACAGAAGCACATAAGCGCTTTAGCATCCTTTAAGGAAATTCAAGTCTACAACATAATGTCACTCAGCTGACCACGCTGAATAAAGAGTAATAGCGTTAAGTTATTGACTCATCTCTCCAACTCAGGTTCTTTCTCTGCTTTCTCTTAAAGATACGTGTGCATTGGTGTGACACATTATTAATTGTCATTCCACCGGATTAAAATGGACGCTCTGCTACTTATTTACCTGTTACCATGGTGGTGATTTCCATGCACGCATGCGAACTGAACTTAATCAGATCAACTGATCTGAAACTGACTTCTCAGTTTCCAGTCTCAGGAGTAGTTAAGTCAGTGTAGATAGTAAGATTCAGAGTGTATTAAACCTACTTTGTGGGGGAAAAAACCTCGGTGTTCCCACGAGCCCTTAGCTGGGAGTTTTTTTTTAAATTTTATTTAATTTATTTTTTTTCGAATATACAAATATAAATATATATCACTATCATTATTTACATGCATTGCTTAACATTGTGAAACAGACCACTGATTTTTGTGATCAGCACTGTGTTCTTTGTGTCTGCCATTTATTCGTACCAATACCAACTGATGTAGCCAAACATAGGATTCCTAATTTATTTAACCCTTTATTCATTTTTCATGTAACATTAGAAAGTGCCTTACAGAGACACACAAGACAATATACAGCTTTTTCAGAGGCTAAGAATTGGTGCTCATGACAAATACAATGAAAAGAATAGAATGGAATGTAGAATATAAATTAACTTTATTAGTCCTGTCAGGGAAATTATTTTGTAAATTAATCCTATTTAGGCTATAAAATCGGTGGTTTGAACCTTTAATTTGCACTTCAGGGTTTTCTGCATTACCCTTACATATATTTATATTACTTTATATATTTATTTGTGTCATGCCATTCTACTGCTTGTATATATCTTACTGTAATTTATCTTAATCTTAATTTATCTTAATTTTTATGATAAAATACAGAATGCCTTCTTACAAGTAACTGTTGTTTTAGGATGGATAATCATTATCTCCCTCATCTATTAACCTGCTTATTATTTTCTGGATTAATAATTAATTGATTGGTGAGAAATGCCACTCTACTCACCAAAAATAGCAAAAGGCAATGATCAAGAAGCAAAACACTGTTAAATTTCATTTTACACAACCAAATAGTGGAAATTCATCATCTTCAAAATCCAACAAAACATTTAATCCAGGACTGTGTAAATTCTGAAGTCAAATTTTCATAACTCCCTCTTTGGGTTTTGGTTTCATGTTTAGGTTTCAAGCTGATGGCAGGTTCAGAGCAGTCTTAAATAGTGAGAGGACAGTGGGATGGGTCTGTTTCAGGGAGTCCGAGGAGGGAGTGCAGTTTGGGGCAGACAGGAAGGTGAGAGCGGGTGAGCTTACTATAATTACGTTTGTATTCCATAAAATTAAATTAAAATATTAATTGCTTAAATCTAGTCTTAAAGTGCGTATTGTAATAAAAGAACGTAAAATCATAATTCAAATCAGGAATTAGTACAACAACAGGACTTTAGTGCTTTAATAAACTCTGTTTTAGGATAATATCATCATACAAAAGCACATTTAAATGATTTTGACAATACTGCAGCCAAGAGGAAAAAAAATGAAATGAAGACAGGAGGGGACTCCTACTCAGGAATACACTCCTGCTGAGGAACTGGTCCTCTGTAATGATTAGGGTCATACCCCAAATCACCAAGAGCATATATAAAAGTATCCATAGCAGAGTAACGACCGGTAATGCATGGTCAGTGGGACTATAAGCACACAACTCCGATGTAAACACTGAAAACATACGACTCGATGAGCTAGTCCCTCTGAGAATCTTTATCTCTCCTATAAAAAATTGTCCAAAGTGTTGTTTCTGAACCTATTTGCCCAATGAAGATCAACCCCACTGAGTTACTATGTTATCATCCCAGAGAACTGTTTGGTCAGTGGGCAGTGCTTTTATATATCTTGACCATCTGGAACCTACATCTGGTACTTATGCCTAACTTACTCCAGAGCAGATTAGGCGCTTGGCGAAAGTACCATGACAATGTACCCAGGTGAAGAGAGTGAACCCAAGAGTGAACCACTGCAGCTACCCTGAAATCAGGGTTAAACTGGAAGTTGCCTTGCTATCTGCACAGGAAGCTACAGAAAAAAATCACTTGAGGAAAGAGAGACTAGACTACAGTCATAACGCTTCTACTACAAGGTAGACAAAAGAGGGATGGGCTGGAAAAATGAGCTGGGGTATATATCTTGTGGCATGTTTAAAGAGTTGATTGGCACATGAACCACAGTTGTGCAGGTGAAATGGCAGAAAAAGGAGACACATAACCACATCCTTTCAGACGCACTCACAGACATCTAGAGGGACAAAAGTGGGACAAACAGCCATACAAATATAAAAAAAGTATCTTGGAAAACGTCAAACTACTCCTTTACAGAAGACCTCTGTTTCTGTCCTCGAACCTTTAAAAATAACAGAGTTTTGACAAATACAAAAAACGTAAATAGTACACTATTTCTCCCTAGAATATAGTAGGACAGTAGACCTAGACTACTAGATCCTACTAGTACATATTCAACTAAAGTCAAAGTTCTTCAGAACTAACTATAGTGCAGTATTTGAGTATATGTACTTAAATTCCAGCATAGGATATACATACAGTCCAATTCTCTGTTTGGTGAGTTTAGGGGTCAGTTAACATTAGTGTGTAACAACGTAGGGTTGTGGTGAAATTCTGTGAAACATAAACACTGTATAATGATAATTTACTGACATGTTCATTAATTATTTTTTTCTCTGTACCTCTCTCAGTCTCTCTCTGCTCCACTTTTCTACACATCCATGACCGTTGTCCTCAGTATTTCTTAACAGCTGACCTGAATGACACTCACTTAACTCACTCATACATAATCACTCACTCAATCAAATCCAAGAATCAATAACTAATGGTGGTTGCACAGTAAACAAGTGCAGCCTTTGCCCTCTGGGTCCAAATAAACATGATATCTTGTGCCTGATGAGTGATGTATTATTGTGGTACTCAATACTATACCTGTACAGATACATGTTCATTTATGCTGCACATTCTAAAGGGAAAAACTTCTATTGATACAAAAATTGTTAAGGATGATCAGTAGCCAACAGAATAAGTAGCAATTACAAGCAAGTAAATTATGTGTTTAAACATGATGGCTTTACCTGTTAAAGTCTTACCGAATATGTTGGCATAATGATAGCATGCAACAGTGAGATGACCTGGACTGTGTTTATACTGGCTCTGATGTCCCTTCAGTCCACTCAGGATGCTCTATTTGTTTTAGGCCGTAACCTGCCTTTTTCTGATCAGAGTCCATGGGACATCAGAAGAAATATTGGATTGAAAAGCAAACTCACTTTGGCCGAAGCTTTATAGAGCTTAATAGTCAGCTAAAGAGGTGCTTCCTGCTGCTGGGAATGTTTTAGTGCGTCTTTATTTTACATTCAGTACAAGTAAAAGCTAGTATGTCTTTTTTGTACTCTAAATATATTAGCAGAGAAAAAAACATTCCTTTTTGAAATATTTCAAATATATTTTTCAGGGAGATTGGTTCATGCGCACTGTGATATGAACATATATGGAAAAACACACACACACACACACAAATGAAATGACACATAACTTTACAGTTTTACTCAGGTGCTATTAATCAGTGTCTATATCCTGTACAGTAGTATGGCAATGGGCAGCTTGCTTTGGTCCTTAGAATAGCAGCAGCATCTGGTGGACACAGTCACAAGTTACAGTTGAAAATAGCTATTGTGTATCTTTGTACACGTGTTGTATATGTGTACAAGTTTACAGATTGATTAGAAGAGAGAAGTGTGGTAAAATGTTAAAATTTTATAGGCTACGTGACACTTATATCTGAAAGTTGTGCTTCTATAGGTTTTATATAGCCTACACTGCAAGTTACATCAATGGCTACATCACTGTCAGCAAATCCAAATGGAAATTAAGAAGTTTTACTGCACAATATTCAAACAAAAAGGCTTGATTTTCTTTAATCAAAAAAACTTTTCTCATAAATTATTGCCGCTGATTCTTTGATCCGGGTTATTCCTCATCACTGGAAATGGAAGAAAAACTACAACTCCCATATATAACAGCACCATCGACGTTACAGTGGGAAAGTACGGAACAGTTTGAAAATGCGCTTTACTTTCATTTTCGATTTTAACGCTGAGCTATTGTGAGTACTTTTCCGTGTCCTACATTGCGTTAACTTGCAGAGCTAACGAGCTTTTGTTCATATTTAGCGCTCAGTTGAAGTTAAATAAACTCTACTGAAGTAAACTTTATTCATAAATGTAAAAATAAACTTTACTTAACTATGATAAACTCTTCGTTTACAGACACGCCATGGCTTCTCTGGATATTCGCCTCGAGTCGAAGAAACAGGTGAGCACCCTTGTCTGCTTGCGTGATGTACATGTTATGTTTTAAAGTTATGTTCACACACTTGGCCGGTATAGAGGTGAGCTGGTAGCCGGGTAAGTGTGACTTAAATAGCCAGATAGGCAGCCGATACTTACTAGCTAAGTAACTGTTACATGGCCTGTGTGGCTGTGTAGGAAGACTTGTCTTTTCTAGCTGGCGATCGTGTGAGTGAACACAGGAGGAAAATTATTTAATCTCTTCACTGCAGGTGGACGACTTCTGCCAGAAGCTCACCAAAGAGGTAATCTATCCAGTAGTTAGAATATTACCTCACCCAGGATTATTTATATTCCCTAACTCAAAATTATCAAAATTGTTCTTTTCTCTTTTTTTTTACATCAGGCAGAAGAGCTGGTTTCAAAGTTTTTCCCTCAGAAGATCGAAGAGCTGCAGATACTGCTGCAGGTATCAGTCTGTGTTGTATTGAAATAAACTGGACATAGATCTTACAGGGATCCGTGGAGGTTAAAGGGATAGTTCTGAACTATCATATTCCTTCACATAAGCACACTTTATCAACTGTTTGGGTCTGAACTAGTTATCTGCAGTATAATATAGTCCTATGATTGAAAAAAAATGTAAAGACAAGATAAAGTGGTGAAAATATTTTTAATATAGTGTGTATATATATATATATACACACACAATATGTAGTGTATATTAAAAAGTAAGTTTTTGTTTCAGTGGTTAAAATGTTTTTTGATGAACCCATGGTTGCTGCTACTCCTCTCAGTTTATTAGCTGCATCAGTTTGATCTGTGCACCCCTACTATATCGGTTCCTCATATAAACACTCTCTTTAAAACCTGAACCATCCAATTAACTGTGAAATTGACTCAATTAGGATAATTATGATCAAACTGGATAAATTAGGACATGTATGACATTATATGTTTTGGCCAGACATCTTTCAGCTGTGATGACCTGGCATCCTTGAAGGCTCCACTGGACATTCCGATACCTGACCCAGCTAAAGAGGAGGACAAACACAAGAAGAAGGAGGGGGTAGGACAACAATAACCAATATTTCAGAAAACAGAGCAATGGTGCATACTGCTATGTGCTCCGTGCAGCTACCAGGGCAGCTCCCTGGTTGATCCTGCCTGTAGCATATGCTTGTCTCAAAGATTAAGCCATGCAAATCTAAGTACACACGGCTGGTACAGTGAAACTGCGAATGGCTCATTAAATGCATATGGTGTTTTGAAAAAGTTCAAATAGAGCACTGGATGGTAATAACATTTGTTTGTTAGACTCAGTTCATTCATTCACATTATTAGCTCTAGTTTGGTTCTTGTCATGGTTTTCTAACCTTAGTATTTTATTTTATTTTATTTTGTCAACTGGGATCTTCAGCCACAATTTCATATTTAGTATTTCATTATATCAGCATACAACAGTGAAACTGCATCTCCTGATACCACTACAGACAATCACTGAGGCTGTTTTACAATGTGGCATTAAGGAGGTCTCTTTATTTTAGTGGCCCTTTAAAAAAAATCTGAACCATGCCTTTATTTTATGTTCAATCATCCATCCATTTTCCACACTGCTTATAATTGAAGGGTCATGGGGGGTTTTATGAGGAGGAAAATTAGTTGGATGTATATTGCGTTTGCACATTCTGTGTGGAGGATTATATAAAACCCTGGCAAAATAGTAGTAGGTTACAACAAATGTCTTAGTAGTGTGATTCCAGCTAGTTTGCTTTCTCAAACAGCTAAGATACTCTATGTTGGCTCTGCAGTAATATATTGAGTGCCAAAAATTTACATTAAAGACAAATCCTCATTAGGCTCTTCCAGTTTATCATCTGATGAAGGCAGGAAACTCTGGATGGTGGGTAGTGCACATTGTATGCGCTTCACTGGTGTCCTCAGCTCCTGAAGTTGCATTACAACCAAGTCCCACTCCTGGCACCAGTGGCTGTCTAGGTCACAGTTAATATATTTGCACCACTAAGTAGCTTTTTCACTTTCTTGGCCTCCAATTTCCACAGAATTTCACCTCTCTTGGCCTGATCGGTTTTCATTTTCAAATGTTCTCATGTGTATTCTGGTTCATAGCAGTATCCTCTTGACTCCATCACGAAAGGCCATTTTTTTTCATTATCACTGCTACAAGCAGGATACTTTTCTTATGCAAACAGAAATATCCAACACTTGACATTATCATGTAGCCAGTCACAGAAAAAAAGGATGTGGGTGAGCTGTCAAAGAGACGAATGGGTGCTGAAACATCTGACTTCATGACTTATCTTCTTATGTTGTAGAAACAGGCAAAGAATGAAAAGAAAGACAAGGACAGTGATAAAGAAGAGGAAGATTCAGGTAAATAGGAAAAGCTTGTGAGCTGGTAATGACATGATAAAGCTTCAATGTGTACAACATAAGGTTATTTATGTGATACTCCAGTGTGATGAGTTTCAAACACTGTGACACAGTCACTTGTTATTTGTAGAAGGTTCCTGTAGTTCTGCATGATTTAATTTTTGTAACAAGAACCTAGTTAATGTGATGTGATGCTAATTGGTTTCAACATTGAACAAAATATGCATAAAAATGGATGTTGATATTTATTAAGTTAAAAAACGTGTTTCATAAGTATTTCATTTCATGAATCTGTGATTGCAGAATGCAAACTATTCTCATAATATAATAATTTTATTCTATGTAACAATTTTGTTCTGTAGTACCGTACAGAACAAATTGATTATGTTATATTTGTGTAGTTATTCAACAAACATGGTTTAGGTTTTTCTACAATCTATGAAAGTTGAACTTCAGGATGTTATTGCTTTTGTTATTGTTCCTTAACCATTAATAATGAAATAGAAGATCTCAACTGTAAGTAAAGCGAAAACAATTATTGTAGAGATTGATTCATCAGGTTGGATTGGCAGTTAGTTTTAAAGTTTTCATTGTTAATGCAATCTTTTTTCATGGTTAAAAGAAAATCCTCTTAGAAAGCAGCACAGGGGAGTTAGAATTCACTCTGTTGTACTGGCACGAGGTGAAGTGATGTTCACGGATGTTTTGTCCTCCAGGGCCTCCCTGTGGTCCCATCTGCATCAACGAGCGTATGGAGAGTCTCCTGCAGGAGGTCAAGCCTCAGATCCAGGCACTAAAGGAGAAGCTAAACACGGTCAGTCCTGGTTCATTTTAAGAAACTCATTCTCACTGTGAGTGCTGGCTTTGATATTCTGTGTGCAATGTTTCAGCAGTGGTTACACAAATGATTGTTTGCCTTTTTAATCTGTTTACACCTGTTTTGTATCAGAAATGACAGAACACAATGACAGACTTATATTGCAATAGGCAAATACATTCAGATTTTTATCTGGCAGGTGTCAATGTGGGTGCAACTCCAAATCCCTAAAATTGAAGATGGTAACAACTTTGGAGTGGCTGTGCAGGTAAGTGTCTTCTAATTATTTGATGTTACTTATGGTGTGTCTCAAAAAGAGGTATGACATAACCCTAACTTAATGTCAATATGAAATTTTGCCAGATGGGTTTGACAGCTTTGCTTCTGTCAAATAGGAGAAAGTGTTTGAACTGCTGACCAACACCCGCACCAAGATCGAAGGATTCCAGACTCAGATTTCAAAGTAAGAGCCAGCAATTCAGATACTACTGGTCCACAGTGGTAAAGCTCCCTCATCCATCCACATAGGTTGTTGTCTCTGTTTTGCAAATTACAGCTCTCTTCAGTTCATGTTTGTCATCAGGCACCATATGCTCTTAAGTATCATAATGGGTTAAATTACCCTGCCCAAACAGGTGTAACAAAAAATGACAACAACATGAGTCAAAGTTAAGACCGTATACTCAATCCTGAAGACTGATGACCTAAAGGACATCTCTGACTTTTTATTGTTTTTATTTTCAGCAAGAAAATCTGTATAATGAGGTTATGTCCCAGTACAGTGTGAAATGCATCAACCCCTTCATTTTAATATAAGATCTTTAACTTTTGAGAGGAGAAATAACACAATTTTAGTTCAACAAAGTTGAAGTTCAACAAAAATTACAGATTGTCGTTATTTAAAGGGGCACCTTGTGAGATTTTAAATGTCATTAGATAGCAATGCACCCAATTCAGGGCTGTTCAATATGAATGACAACAAATTTCCTCTGGTTTGTTAGGTATTACAGTGAGAGAGGTGATGCTGTGGCCAAAGCCTCCAAACAACCCCATGTGGTCAGTATCTCACATTGTGTCTTGAATTCTACATTTTTGGGATTGTGAATATGTCTCTACCTGACTCTGCTCACACATAGTGACGGAATAAATTAAGATAAAGTATACATATGTAAGTTGTGTGTTTGCAGACTGTTGCTCTCTCTCCACTGTACTTTGCACAGTGTATGTGCCATGTACCTACATAATTTTTTGAATATAAACTAATTTCCTTGTGGTGCAGGGAGACTACAGACAGCTGGTTCATGAGCTGGACCAGTATCAGTACTGTGAGCTCCATCTTGTGATCTTGGACATTCGCAGCACATATGTAAGATACACTCACTTTGTTATTTACTGTTAGGTCTCTGATAAAGTGCTAAAACTTTGTATTCATACATAGAAAAATGTGAAAATGTATAGAAATCTAATTCTGTAAAATGAATCAGAACAAAAGTGATAATGTTGACTGACTGGCTACAGTATGTATCAAACCCAGTATACAATCTGTGGCAGCCAGACACTTTAAACACATCTGTAAAGTAAATATTTCAGCCATGTCCAAGCAGCAGGGATGATGGCTAAATGGAAACATTCCCTCTTAATAAAACTTAACTAAGTGCTACGCTTGCGTTAAATTCATTAGTGCTCCATCTCCTGTCCATCCATCACTAGTTGTCTCCTTCCTCTGGCTCTTGCGCTCCTGTGTTTGATGTTGGTAATGAACAAAGCAGTAGCTCCAAATCTTGGTTTCATTCTCTCTAACTTTTCTTTCTCCTTCACTGTCTGGCTTACGGTACATTACTACATTTCTGCTATTGTGTATTTCTGTCTGACATACACTGTCTTTACTTCTCCCTGCAGGCTGTGCTGTTTGACATCATTAACAAGAACTATGACAAAATTAAGAAGCCTAGAGGAGATGGGAAAGCTCTCATCTATTAACATCAGCACACTCCCAGGATTTCTAAAACATACAATTAGTCTAGGACACTCTCATCAAGTAACAAAACACCTACTCTGACAAAAATGCATTTTGGTTCATATCACGAAATAAATTAACATGATTCCATAACCCTGCCTGTCCTTATTTTGTCTGAATTGGAATTTCTTTTTAAATTAATGTGACCTACAATGAAAGTATCCTGCTTACTGTGCTAATGAGAAGACAAAACATCATGAGCTTTCAAGGTCATACTGTCATCACCAAAATATCTACTGCTTTTGTTGTTCTCTTTCATAATATTTCAGGGCTGGCTAGCTAAACTGCCCACAGACAGATTTTGGTTATTTTCCGGCGCCACGCACTACTAGCCTTGGACATTTGAATGCTTCGTCGGTCACACCAGACCGAATTCAGTGCTTGCCCGCCCTCCACGGCCTGGTCAGCACTGTCCTCGATGCCTCACCACGGCGCTTGGCATATCACACACCAGTTGATCCCTCGGCTTTTTCTTAATTATCACAATATCACACCCACCAGACACTGAAAAGGAACGTGGCCATTTCTGTGACACCACCCCTCAAAAATCACAGGCTGTGACAGTCCCACGGCAGACAAATTAAGCCACTCAGGGGCCAAGCCCACAGCGCCAGGCGTTCCGGGTGCGGGTGGAAGATTGCCCCTCCCTCCTGCAGGTCCCTGCGCAGCGGGAGCTGCCAGGGCTGAGCGCACAGCAAGCAATAAATCTCCACCAGCCAGTGCATCGCAGGCCAATGCGGAGCTATCAAAAACAGCTTATGTCCGTGCTCCTTCACTCTGGACAGAGTGGGGGGTACCAAGGCCAGGGGAGGAAATGTGTAAAGAAGCTCGTGCGGCCAGGCATGCGCTAGTGCGTCTATGCCGAGGGGAGCCTCCATGCCGCAGGGGGCAGGTGTCGCCACCGCGCTGCTTATTTTGACAGATTTTTCTTTATGAAAACTTGTGTGTGTGCGCGTTCTTGTGGACATGAGAGAGTGGCAACCACTGAACCCTCTGCCGTCAAATGTCCATCCCTCCCAGCTTGGTCTGGCACGGTCCAAGGCAGCCAGGAGATAGGGGCGTGGGGAGACCCTGAGTGCATGCTCGAAAGCCAAACAGGTGGAGCCGGAGAATGGGGAACATCCAGCTGCATCACTGGTGAAGAGATGGGCGGTCAGGCTGCTCTCTTCTTCTTCCTGGCCTGGTTGCCGCCAGCTTGCGTGGGCTGCGCTGTCCGTGCAGACGAAGCTGCAGCCGGGGCCAAGGCTTTTTTGAACCAGCCGGAACGACCAGGCGGGACTGGCGGGACGGGCTGTGGCCTCACCTGCTTTGGAATCTTAAATTGCGAAGCAGCCTGCGCGAAGGACGTACGCTGTGCAGGTGGAGAGGGAGCTGGGGGCTTTCGAGGGAGGCAGAGCTGGAGAGCTTCATCCTCCTTTTTTTTGGCTTCACACCGCCGTTGCATTGAAGCTAACGCGGAACCGAAGATCCCCTCCAGGACAATGTGCATGTCCAGGACATCTTCCCTCTCCCTGTCTGACAGGTTGGCGAGGTTGAGCCACCGTGCTCGTTCCTGCAGAACCATGGTCCCCAGCGCTTTCCCCGTAGCATGGACCGCGCAGCGCTGGACACGGAGACACAGGTCGGTGATGACCAGTATCTCCTTCCATGCAGCTGGGTCCTGAGTTTGCCCAAAATCCTCGCACAACTCAGCCTGATAAGCCGTGAGCAGGGAGAGGACAGGCTCTCCATCGCTTCACAGTCGAGGTACAAGGCTCCGGGAATCTGGCTCCTGCTGCTGTGAGGGCGGTCTCCTCACGTGCGTGCAACCTCATCCAGCAGCTCTGGGAAGACGGGGAGAAGCTGCTTCATCGCACCCTTGGCCAGGGGCAATTTCTTCCCCTCGTAGCAAGATCTCGTGGTCTCAGCTACGACAGCGGGCCAGGGGATGCCCAGCCGGGCAGCAGCGCGTTCACACACGTCAAGCATGTCCAAGCTGGGGAGGGGAGAAGCTGGTGTGCTATCCCTATCCCAAGAGCTGACAGAGGACGCGGGCTGCACAGCCCGGGCCGGAGTGACGAAAACGTCATCCTCTTCATCATCCTCTGATATGAGGAGTCCCATGGGGGCATCTTCATCGAATCCACAGTCCAGTTCCAGGACGTCTTCCTCCTGCGGGGGATCCACGGCTAGGTCAAACTGGGAGCCCCAGCTGGCGCTAGCCTCCAGCATCGCCACCGCAGTGACCACCGTCTGCTCTCCGCCTTCGATGATGGCGACGTGGGGAGGGAGAAAGGGGTCAAGTCCAGACAAGCTAGCCTGGCAGGCTAGCTGTCTGCGGAGACTCTTGGCCGTGAACACCTCAGTCTTGGCACGAGCCGGGGACCTCAATAGCTAGCTGGATGCGTTGCAACCCAAGGCAGCTTGAGCAGACCTGGTGTGGATCCCTCGAAATCTTGTTCCCACAATGACAGGGATGGGCCCCAGAGTCTCCGAGCCCTCTGGTGTGAGGGGTTCTAGCCTCCATTCCTCGCAAGCTGGTGTGCGTGCAGGGAGTTGAGGCGACCGAGGTGGATGAAATTCAGTCGGTGTGTGAAACGTGCCACGACCTTCAAAAAAGTCTCTTGCAGCCATGACTCAAACCTCACAGGAAGTCAGCCATTTTGATTTGAATATGAAACTTTGACGTATTTTTCGCCATTCGCACATGTTATATTTGAACGAACTCCTCCTAGGGATTTCGTCGTATCGACTTCATACTTGGTGTGCTGACTCTCGAGGCCTTGGTGATCAAAAGTTATCAAAAGCTTTTATGGCCCACAAGATCGAAATGGGTGTGGCGGCACGGCGAATTTTGATGTTTTGTCAGAAAGCATGAAACTGCCATAACTTCAGTGTACTTGTTCCGATCTCAGCCAAACTTCACATGTATGATAATAATCCACTCCTTGAGACATCTGCATAATCATATTCCATAAAAGTGACAGCGCCACCTATTGGCGACAGGAAATCACATGTTTTGTACTTCAACATCAAGTATCTAAATCCGATGAAGCTAAATTTTACTGTGGTAAGCCTTGAGACATGGTAGATGCTGGATTCAGAAGATGGCGGTCTCCCGCCTCCTGGGGTTCTGGTGGCGGGTCAGCGAATTTGGATCCCTCGCCATCGCCATCTAAAGCGTTGTAAGTCTCAAATGCCTCATCCGATCTGCTTCAAATTACACACGTACAATTGGGGCGGCGTCCTGAAGAGACCTGAGGGACTATGTTGTCGCATTGTTGTAGCGCCACCTATTGGCGACAGGAGGAAATGTTCAAAAACGCCTCCCCATCGGGGTTTTCGGGGAAATTCGGGGAATTCAGCGTCAGCCGGGTCCCCCAAGTTGGCGCAGGGCTGCGAGGGCCCGTTATCACTGCTTGCAGTTTTAATTATTATTATTATTATTATTTTCACGACAATTAAATCGCATTTTTCGAGGCCTGAACATGCTCAAAAACTCACCAAATTTTGCACACGCGTCACGTCCCGTGAAAAATTACGTATTTTAAGGGTCTCCAGAATGGGCGGGGCAAAATGGCCCGGTGGCGCCCCCTAGAAATTTTCAAATACCCCTCCCCATTGGGGTTATTTTGACCTATGCAGATGAAATTTGGTGGGTGCATGGACGGTGCCACGTCCTTCGAAAAAGTCTCTTGCAGCCATGACCCAAACCGTACAGGAAGTCGGCCATTTTGATATGAATATGCAAATTTTGGCCATTTTTGGCCATTTTCACGTGTTATATTTGAACGAACTCCTCCTAGAGATTTCATCGTATCAGCTTCAAACTTGGTGTGCTGACTCTCGAGGCCTTAGTGATCAAAAGGTGTTAAAGGTTTTTATGGCTCGCGAAAAATGTGGGCGTGGCGGCGTGGCGAGTTTTGATGTTTTGCCAGAAAGCACGAAACTGCCATAACTTCAGCGTATGTGGTCTGATCTCCATCAAACTTCACATGTATGATAATACTCCCTTCCCGGAGGTATCCGCATATTCATATTCATTGAAAGTCACAACGCCACCTATTGGCGACAGGAAATCACATGTTTTGTACTTTGATGTCCAACATCAAGTATCTAAATTCGATGAAGCTAAATTTTACTGTGGTAAGCCTTGAGATAAGGTAGATGCTGGATTCAGAAGATGGCGTGCTCCCTTCTCATGGTGGCCCCGTGGCGGCGCAGCGAATTTGGATCCTTCGCCATCACCATCAAAGTGCTCTAATTTGCACATACCTTGTCCGATGTGCCTCAAATTACATACGTATAATCAGCGCATTGGCCTGAAGAGATCTATGGGAGTATATGGTCCTATTGTCATAGCGCCACCTATTGGCGACAGGAAGAAAATTTCAAAAACCCCTCCCCTTTGATGTTATTTTGACCTGGGCGGATGAAATTCGGTAGGTATCTGGAATGTCCCACAACCTTCGAAAAAGTCTCCTGTGGCAATGACTCAAACCTTACAGGAAGTCAGCCATTTTGATTTGAATGTAAAAATTTGGCGTATTTTTCAACATTTGCACGTGTTATATTTGAACGAACTCCTCCTAGAGATTTCATCGTATCAGCTTTGATGTTCAACATCAAGTATCTAAATCCGATGAAGCTAAATTTTACTGTGGTAAGCCTTGAGACATGGTAGATGCTGGATTCAGAAGGTGGCGTGCTCTCGCCTCATGGCGGCCCCGTGGCGGCGCGGCGAATGTGGATCCTTCGCCATCACCATCAAAGTGCTCTAATTTGCACATACCTTGGCCGATGTGCCTCAAATTACACACGTCCAATCAGAGTGGCGGCCTGAAGAGATCTATGGGAGTATATGGTTATACATTAATAGCGCCACCTATTGGCGATAGGAAGAAATTTTCAAAAACCCCTCCCCATTGAGGTTATTTTGACCGAGGAGGATGAAATTCAGTCAGTGTGTAGAACGTGCCACTACCTTCAAAAAAGTCTCTTGCAGACATGACTCAAACCTCACAGGAAGTCAGCCATTTTGATTTGAATATGAAAATTTGACGTATTTTTCGCCATTCGCACATGTTATATTTGAACAAACTCCTCCTAGAGATTTCATCGTATTGGCGTCAAACTTGGTGTGCGGACTCTTGAACCCTTGGTGATCAAAAGTTATCAAAAACTATTATGGCTCGCGAATGTAATGGGCGTGGCGCCGCGGCGAATTTTGATGTTTTGCCAGAAAACAGGAAACTGCCATAACTTCAGCGTACATGCTCCCATCTTCATCAAACTTCCCCTGTATGATAACAATGCTGTCCCCAAGACATCTCCATAATCATATTCCATAAAAGTGACAGCGCCACCTAGTGGTGACAGGAAATGACACGTTTTGTACTTTGTTTTTGAACGTACGGTGGCTCAATCAGACGGAGCTGAGATTTACTTTGACGAGGCCAGAGACATGGCAGATGCTCAGTTCTGAAAATGGCGTCCTCCCACCTCATGGGGTCCCCGTGGCAGGTCGGTGAATTTGGATCCCTCGCCATCGTCATCGAAATCATTTTAAGTTGCTCATGCCTCATCCGATCTGCCTCAAATTACACACATACGATTGGGGCGGCAGCCTGAAGAGATCTGCAGGACTATGTTGTGGAATTGTTGTAGCGCCACCTATTGGCGACAGGAGGAAATGTTCAAAAACACCTCCCCGTTGGGCTTTTCAGGGAAATTCGGGGAATTCAGCATCGGCCGGGTCCCCCGAGTTGGCGCGGGGGTGCGAGGGCCCATTATCACTGCTTGCAGTTTTAATTGTAAATGAAACCAAACATGCCAAACCTCTGCCTAATTTTAGAGCACTTCCTATTGCTGATGTTACAATAATGTTAAGGAGACATTGCTTTGGTCCCTGCAGCCACTGTGACTCTTTGTTATGTGCTGCTGGCAAATCCACAAATCTGTCAGATGTATATAACCAAACCAATTGGACAAAAGACAGTGACAATTAAAAGGAAACTAATTTTTTTGAAACGAGAAGAGATCAGGTTTTAGAAAAGTGTTAACCTTATACTTGTCTCTATGTTTTTCACTGTAAAAGTGTGACATTTTTGAATTTTGTTTTGGATGTTTTTAAAGTATTTTTTTAACAAAGTAGATTCTTTGTTGTATAGTTCAATTAAATTTTTATTGTTCATGTAAAATTGTGGCCTGAGTGTTTTTATCCACATACACATACCCAGTCCCCCCTTGCTTGAACAGATCTTTTCAACCGATCAAAGGATTATATTGGCAAACAAAGTCCTATTCAGTCCTCGTCAACACAGTGAGCTGACTAACAGGAAGTTGGTGGATCAGCGGGAAAGAAAGTTGTATGATGACAGGTTTAAGAGTTGTCACTCTAGGTAACTGGTAAATAAAGTACTGGAATATTTTTATATATTCATATTCAATATAATATTTAAATGTGGACTTTGAATAAGACAGTGTCAGAAATATGACACGGCTCATGTAATTCATATTACAGAAAATCAGCACACTGACATCTATCTACATACACTCCCTGAAAACACATAAATTTGGATGCAAAGGTTTGCACCCCCCTTCTTTGCCAAAATTAGTCAAACCCCCCCCCCCCATAAACACAATATTTAACACACATTCCCCTAGTACAAGTGGTCCTTCATTATCAAATGTAACATAAATGGTCAAAGAGTGTAACATATAATTAAATGACCAAAATTAAATCAGTTTGCACTTAAGTTTGCAACCCCCCCATGTAAAGTTCTCTCCCTTTATAACCTCCTCCAACCTTTGGATTCCCACTCTGTGCAGCTTTTGTATCCTCTCAGGTGTAATTTTAGCTTATTCTTCTTTGCGTATGTGTTTCAAATCTACCAGATTGCTTGGCTGTCTAACTTGTACAGATCTATCCACAGGTTTTCAGTGATATCCATGTCTGGAGAATGGGAAGGCAATGGAAAAACATTCACCTTATTCTTTTTGGTACAATTCCTGAGTTGACTTTGCTTTGTGCTTCGGATCATTGTCTTGTTGAAGCATATTGAGCTGCATTCATTTTTCCTTCCACATTATGCAGAGCTCCAGTGCCTGATGCAAACATACACCCACAAAACATCAGTGAGCCTCCACCATGTTTGACTGGGTGAATGGTGTCCCTTTCCTCACAGGTAAGAATTCAACTCTGGTCTCATCAAACAACACAATCTTGTTCCAAAACCCCTTTGTTCATATGCTTTTTAGAATTCTCAAATCGTGCTGCCCAAGTAATGGCTTCCAGTTACATGTCTCTGATATAATTGACATTATTTCACTATAATTTATATTTCACTTTTTGCTATGATAGAAAACTGTCAGAATGTACTCTTTGACCAATTTTATTGCTTTTGATGATGAAGATTTTTTTGTGCTGGCTGCATGTGCATTAAATATTGTGGTGGCGGCAAAAAACAGTTAATTAGTTAATAATAGTGTTTTGTCATTAAAATACTATACATTTATACAGAATTATCATAGTCACCATCTCAAACAATGTTTTTATACAACTATATTACCATTACTTTTCAAAAACTCATTAACTACATGCAGTGCTTGGCATTTTGAGCATCAGCACATTTTGTGTTTTAGACCAAATTAAAAAAAACAAACTTTGACCTGTTTATTTTACACAAGACAGTGAGGCAAAGCAACAGAATAAGGACAGAAGAAGGCTACCCCAGTGTGCTCTAATCTGACCTTTACAATGTAAGGCTATAATGCCTTCCAAGTGAACACTTCACAAACACGCTACAATTGTAATCATTAACATTCAGCACTGAATTTTTTGAAGATATTTTTGTCTCTCCCAGTCCTTCTGGCTCACTGTCTTCCTCTGTTAGGGCCAGTCCTGGCTGTCTGTCTTTCTCTTGGTCTCAGTCTCTGTCCCTCTCTCTCTCCTCCTCTAGAGGATGGGTTTGTCTGTGCTCCCACATTCGCACTGCTCCATCCCACTGTGGACAGAAAATGTCGGTTGAGACAGGAATCACAGATTACATTTCCTGTTGTTTTTAATGCCTGTCCAGAGAGTTATGGTTAAAGTTCACACACTCTTCTGACTTATTTGACCGAATTGGGCTGTCCCATTTATTTAAAACAGTTAAGATAAAAAAGTTAAGTTAAAAAAATGCCACTTTCACCATTAAACTTGAGTTTTCTCTGGTAGCAAACTAACTGTTTTCTCACAGGTTTTACTGTTTTTGTAGATTCTTCAATTGCAACCATCAACCAAACAAAAGCAGTTGATCAACATTGCAAATTGTACAGTACACCACTCAAATAAACAGAAGACTTCTGAAGCAGAGGTTACAATGATTGTCTAAAAAATAATGTTACCTGAGTGCAGTTCCATAATTTGCTGTCTTTATAAAGGCCATTCGTATTGCACATCTTTTTAGGATATTGGATGCAAGGGTAAAGTACTTTTGCGTGAGCTACGTATCTACATCAATAATGTGAACTTCATACATTAGGCAACAAGACCCATCACAGGAGTATCTCAGTACAGTCTTTATTGCACTGCTCTTATAACTTAGAGATTTCAGCTTTAATATTTTTCCAGCTGCAATAACTGGTTTCCTCTACAGTCAAAACAGAAACTGCTAAAATGTCCAATTATTGTAATATACAAACCCCTTATATTTCTGTAAATGGTCCATTTGATTTTCTGTTATCAAACACCCCTCCAAACTTCCTTTAGACTGAATGTAAAGATCAGAAGTTTTTAACCCTTTACATCCACTACTCACAGAGCTGCTGACGATGTTGTCCTCATACGGATGCCAACTGACGTCCCTCACACAGGCATCGTGGCCTGACAGTCTGGAGACCACACTGCCTGTCAGGACATCATAAACTGCACAAACACAAACATTTCAACCAATGCAGCTCTTTGAAGATGTGTGCTCTACACATTATCAAAACAATAACGGTGACATATTCACACACATTTGGGTGCATAGTGACACTCACTGATGATTTTCCCAGTGGAGCATCCAGAGTAGATGAACCTCTGCCCAGTGCTGAACTCAGAGGAAAAACGGCAGCGGATGAGGGTATGCAGAACACCATGACCACGGTAAGTCATTACTGAGGTGTCACCCGTCAGCTTATGTCTCTTCAGGGCTGAAAGAAACAAATGGACGAGGAGCTAAATAAATACACTACTGCCATATAGAAAATAAATATGAAATTTGATTTTCTTAGTTTTTTTTCATTGCCCATCAGTCATCTTATACCAACTAAAACATCAGGTGAAAGGTATCAGACTAAAAAAATGTTATTATCAATGCCCAATTCTTAAATTCTCCTCTCCTCCTCCCTTTCTCTTTGACCAGTGGTGGCAATAATACTGACATATCCACTCACACAGGTTTCAACTTTCTGTCATCTTTTACAGCATCAGTTCTTCTTTGCACCCTCCTCTGTTCCTCCTCCTTCCTCTTGACTCACATCCAATTCCTCCCTCTCTCCTCCATCTACTTCTTCCCCTCCTCCTCACCTCTTTGGGGAACCTGCTGCCAGCGGTAATCCCAGTTTTGTTGGGTGACAGCCAGGCGGGAAGCTGCCAGGCCCTCTTTGGGTGAAAACTTCCTGACATCCCAAAGCTTGATGGACTGGTCCTTAGAGTTGCTGATCAGATAGCGTGCATCACCCTGGCACAGTCATGACATGAAGGAAGAAGACCAGATTTTAAAAAGAAAACAAAACAAACCTCTGTCACCAATCTACTCTACTCAAGATGTGTGTGCTGGGCTAATTTTCCAACTGAAACACCAGCAACATCTTCCCGACCTTGCTGTGAATGAAGGTGATGCCATCTCTGTGTCCAGCTAGCTGTCCAACAGGCTGTGGTCTGTCCTCCCGCAGTGTGCGCCTGTCCCACACTTTGCACAGTGCATCGTCGCTGCCTGAAAACAGCAGCTGGGAAGAGCTGTCAGCAAATGCCACTGCATTCACATCATCCTCATGGGCATCGATCTGACGAGGAGAGACGTTATATGCAGAGTCCATGTTTAAGACTGTAGGTACAACATTCCCTTCACCTGTAAGCTGTGCTTGTTACTCATTAGCTAGTGATAAAACATTTAAAACTTTAGATAGTGGAAATTGTAAACACTGAAGCTGCTTAACATCAACAAGCTAGAACTGCCAATGTTAACATATTATCATGGTGATGTTAACGTTTCGCTAAAAGCAGTGAAAAACCTAAGTGCAGCCTCACATGCGAGCATTGCTGCAGACTAAGTCCTGTTCTGTCAACGATTCCTATGGAAAAACCAAACCTGACCAAACCGACAGTGTGTTTGTTTGTCTCTCAACTCTTTCTGACTTCTCTGTCTGTGGCTCTCAGCTCCAAGACCATTGGCTCTGACTGACAATGTCAATCTGTAACTTCACAAAAATTTGTGAGCTTCATTTTAAAAAAGGCCTCTTAATTTCCTCACTGTAGTTTTCACACAACAAACACAAACAGGAGGAAACAGTGCTGGGGACTATTTTCAGCAGATTAATCCACACGTGGTGATGAATGTATGGGGCAGCAAAGTTTCTGAAAACAATGGCACACTGAGGAATAAGGACTTGTCAGTATTGGTTTTAATGGAATTAGTTAACAAAAGGAATATCGTAATATCCTTTGCTTTATCCTTGAAGTCCACACCAAAGCAAGAAAAAACTAACATACCAACCTTCAATGTTCGTTTGTTCTGATCAAGGTCAAAAACATAAAGGCAGCCATCGTTTGCCCTGAAAGGAGAGGAGAGCAAGAATGAATTAATTCAGAAACACGTAGTGTAATATAAATGATCAGGTTAAATATAGGTGTCTTGTCTTGTGAGCTGTTTGAATTTACATTTCAGTCTTCGGTTCCTTCACTCCTTGAAACATAAAAGTGAAGAATACTCACCCACCCAGGATCTCTTTGCCATCTGTGGATGCAGCCAGGGAGAACACACAGAACCTCCTCTCATCTGGACTTCAAACACACACACACACACACACACACACACACAGATGCTGAATCACAACTACACTGTCTACTGCATATCATGTAACCAAACTGTGCTAGTGTTAGGAGTGCTACGAGTGTAATGGCTGTGCTTTGTCAGAGGATTTCTCTGATGAACAGGAACATGAGGGTGGATGTTGCAGTGATGAGTTCTGACAGTAGCGTATATCCAAGTGGTAGTGAACAGAGGGATGCAATGTTGTATGTTACTATGAGAGAAATACTAACTTGAGATCCAGGGCAGTGTGGTTTTCACTGTCTCCATCTATACTGCACAAATGAACTGTTGGGAAGACATACAGAAAGGTAAAACATGCATGATAAAACAACAATACTGTATAAGTGATGGAGGAGCCTATTAACAATTATGCTGATGAAAATCACAAAGACCTGATTTTCTACGTTTTCTAAGGCTTTCTTTAATAATACAGCTGAAATTATTAGTCAATTTATTGTATAGTGAATAAACTGAAAATCATTCTCAAATTAATAATGAGTGAGTTCCAGCCAGTGTGTTGTATTATATAACCTGCTGGAATTCTGAAAACATATTCATGACATGTAAGAGAGTCATCAGCTGATGCCTACCTGCCATACTGATACTACCTTCTACACAGATGTTGATCAAGCTATGTGACCCCCACCCCCCACCCCTGTTGGCTTCACACAGGATCACATTCATCCTCTCTGTTGAATCTGATTGAACATTTAAAGAAGTGTCCCAATAATTCCGTCATGCTAATATTATGTGACAATTCCTGGCTACAATGGACATGAACAACAAAATGTAGTTCTGTGGGGATATATTGCTCTCTCTGCACTGTCTGAGAACTCCTGTAGAATAAAACACTATAATGATAGACTCATTGCATCATATGGCATGCTACAGGACACCTAGCCTTACTGTAGTCAGACCAGCTGGAGTAGAGCACATGATGGGCATCAGGAGTGAAGCAGACGTCCAGCACACTCCAGCCCACGTCTCGAGCCTTCACTGTTCGGCGTAAAGTAAAGCGGCCCCTAGTGGTGTCATACAAGCGGATGTTCTGGTCTGCAGCCAGCAACAGGAAAAAAAAAAAATCACATTAAGGTTATGGCTATGTTACTGTAAACCTAAAGGTATTTATTGTCAGTGTCATACAGGTTTCAACAAATTACTCAAAGTAAAAAGCATTGGGCTTTTAAGTCTGAGCATGCAAAGCAAAAAATCTCTATTATGATGAGAAAACAACAAACTGACTGATCTAAAAACAGGGGGCTGGGTGCGACCGAAGGCCGGTACTACAAAGCAGGAACTGTGGTTACTGTGGTTACCCTCTTCTGCATCTACATTAGAAAAATCTGAAGGAGTTAAATAATACTAACTGACTAACAGCTGCAGCTGCCAAATGCAGGAACAACAGCTGGCAAAAAATAATTGACTGTATGAATGTATGAATTCCATTTATAGTATCTGCCCCATCAATTTACCAAGAGCACGTGACTACAATTACATGAGTTTATTCAATTAATGTGTTGCTTAGTTAATCTTATGGTGTGTATGACAATTTTAGCCTAATTTTTCAACTGTGTCAAACAGACATTGGTGCAAATAAAAAAAATATGATATAGTAAAAAGCAGTAAGCAGGAATATTTTTGACTTTGATAACCCATAAGTACAGGAAGACTTTAGTGCTCAGCTTTAGGATGATATCAGCATACAAAAGTACAAAGAAATGGTTTGGACATTACTGCAGCCAAGAGAAATGAAGACATGGGGGGCTCCTACATACAGTGGATAAGTCTACACACCCCTGTTCAAATGCCAGTTTTTTGCAAAATAAAAAATGAGACCATGAGAAATCATTTCAAAACTAAACACCATTAATGTGACCTATAACCTGTACAACTCAATTGAAAAAATTACCCATTAAGACATTCACTCAGACAATCTCTACCTCCTGTACATAAAAATGTTTAGAGAAAAGACAAACTAATTTGCTGGTCTCTGAACTCACTTGCCCTCCACAGGATCTTTGAAGAACACTAAGGATACTGATTGTTCAATAGACAGTGCTTTTATATGTGTGGATCTGTTACCTCAAACATAACTTTGTCCAAAGCAAGTTAGGTGAGAAGTGAACCACTGTCATTACCCTTAAAACCCAGGGTTAAACCTGACGTTCCCTCGAAAACCACAAATCCTGCTTCACAGTATAGGCCTCAGACTTGAATCATTCCTGTGTTCTCCTGTTGGATCTGAAATTATTTACCTTGGCAGGCAGAAAGGAACATTTTGCCATTCTCACTGTACACGCCACAGAAAGCTTTCTGCTGGTACGTGTCCTTGTGGGATACATAATTTGGCAGGAAACTGTAAGGGAACACAAAGGTCTATGTACAGTATATAGCATAAGCCTTCCTTTTTGACATGTCTGGTGTCTTGTGGTTTTTGTAAAGAAAAAACACAAGACACACAATTTTTTACTCATTTACCTTCTGATAATTTGTGGAAAAATACTGGTCATAGAATTTGAGCAGCTTACTGTGTGCGAATACGACTGCATTCCCCATGTGAAAAACTGGAGCCTCTACATCTGCCTTGTTCCCTCTAAAAAACAAAGAGTTTATCAGAAAAGTAAACTTCAAATTAGTCAACAACGTAAGGTGGCAGACACAACTGACTAAAATCATTTTTCATTTTTGAACAAACTGGAGTGAAGACACTGGATACAGTGGGGAAAATAAGTATTTGATACACTGCTGATCTTGCAAGTTTTCCCACTTACAAAGAATGGAGCGGTCTGTAATTTTTATCATAGGGACACTTCAACTGTGAGAGACAGAATCTAAAAAATATTCAGAAAAAACACATTGTATTTTTAAATTAGTAATTTGCATTTTATTGTATCAAATAATTATTAGAAAATGGAAGAAAATGAAGATGACTGTCAATCTCCCTTGGTCTGGGGCTTCATGCAAGATCTCGCCTCGTGAGGTATCAGTTATCATGAGAAATGTGAGGGATCAGCCCAGAACTACATGGGAGGACCTGGTCAATGACCTGAAGAGGGCGGGGACCACAGTCTCAAAGGTTACCATTAGTACCATTAGCGCACATCCAGGCCAGTCTGAAGTTTGCCAGTGACCATTTGGATGATCCAGAGGAGACATAAGAGAAGGTCGTGTGGTCAGATGAGACCAAAATAGAGATTTTTGGTTAAAACTCCCCAAGAACACCATCCCAACCATGGATAGGGCCATGTATCACAAGATTTTGGGCAACAACCTCCTTCCCTCAGTAAGAGCATTTAAGATGGGTCGTGATTGGGTCTTCCAGCATGACAATGGCCCAAAACACACAGCCAGGGCAGCTAAGGAGTGGCTCCGAATAAGCATTTTAAGGTCCTGGAATAGCCTGGCCAGTCTCCAGACCTGAACCCAATAGAAAATCTTTGGAGGGAGCTGAAACTTTGTTCCCCAGTGACAGCCCCGAAACCTGAAAGATGTGGAGAAGATCTGTATGGAGGAGTAGGCCAAAATCCCTGCTGCAGTGTGTGCAAACCAAGTCAAGAACTACAGGAAACATCTAACCTCTGTAATTGTAAACAAATATTAAGTTCTCTTTTTCTATTGTATCAAGCTTATTTTATGACATAAAATGCAAATAAATAATTTTAAAAAAATCATACGATGTGTTTTTCTGGATTTTTTTTTTTTAGATTTCTGTCTCTCACGGTTGAAGTGTATCTACGATAAAAATTACAGACCTCTCTATTCTCTGTAAGTGGGAAAACTTGCAAGACCGGCAGTGTATCAAATACTTATTTTCCCCACTGTATATATGTAAGTAATGGTCTTTTTTTAGTTCACACATTCCTCATAAAACTGAGCAGGAATGCGATGAGAACTAACCTTCTTGCTACATGTTTAGTATTACAAATATGCCAGTGGGCTTCCACTCTAGTCTTTGATATGCCACTGTTTTTCAGTTTTTAGTTTCTCAGTGGTCTGACCTCTGTCAACATGTGGGTGAAACTGTGTCGGCCTTTCAGGGCAGAGGAGGCAGTCGCCAACAGGATCTGAGTTCGGATCTCACTTCTGTCGACTTCGAGTGTGTCAGGCTGGGTGTCCACTGGCAAGATAACACAAACAACAAGTCTCAGTCAAGTCTGGACAGGCTAAATACAGCATTTTAGAGGAGAGGACACACAATTCACTCATTCAGTAAAACTGTTGTACTACTTAATTAACAAAAAAAATCAGCATCTGTGTGTGTGTTAACAAAATACTAAGCACAAAATGTCCATATTAACCCTTGAATGCATGACCTATCAATACCGACACTCTTCCATGAGTGGGGTCAAAAATGACTAGAATCAATGCGTTTTTGCAATAAACTTAAAAAATTTCTTTAATTTTGGTTAAAGATGATGATTTTTATTATATTTTTATTAACAAAAGAGTGATTTCGTTTTTGACATGTTCATTTATCACTTAAACTGTAGTGATACAAAAGCTGCGATTTCTTAAAATGCATGAAAATTTAAAAAAAAAAGCAATGGCCTCATGTCACAAACATGTTTTATGAGGAATACCTGGAATATGAAAATATAAATACTTTTTTTATTTTGAAGAATAGCAACATTTTTGACCCCACTTATGCATCACAGGTTTAATTATATTTATTTTGGATCTGGCTGCATACAAGACAACAAGACAGTGTTGTCACTCTAACACATAAACCAATCAGCCACATATATAACATTATGACCACTGACAGGTGAAGGGAATCACACTGATCATCATTAAGCAGTGAGTCAACACTCAGTTTTTAAAGTTGATGTGTTGGTACAGCTGGTCTTGTGGGGTGTTCTCAGTATGCTGTAGTCAGTACCTACCAAAATTGGTCCAGGAAAGGCGAACCAGTGAACTGGTATTAGGGTCATGGGCAACCAAGGCTAATTTGATGTATGTGGGTATGGCTGGCCTGTGTGGTCCAGTCCTACAAAAGAGCTACTGTAACATAAACTGCTGAAAACCTTCATGCTGCCTTTGACTGAAAACTGTCAGAACACACAGTTCATCACAGCTTTTTGTATCTAAGGTTGTGCAGGTGCAGACTGGTCAGAGTGCCCATGTTGACCCCTTTCATTGCCAAACGCTTCTTCGATGGGCACATGAGCTTCAGAAATAAGGTGTCCTGGTCTGATGCATCGTGTTTTCTTTTACATCATACATGTGCTTTTCTTTACCTGGGGCACCAAGGGAAGGCCCATCTGATACATCTAGGGCCCAACTCATAACTTACAGGACATAAAGAAGCTGATGCTAAAGTCTTGATGCCTGAGAGTCAATGCCTTGATGGGTCAGAGCTGTTTTGTTGGCACAAGGGAGACCTACACAGTGTTATGGCTGATCTGTGTATACACTAGCTCTCCATAGTGCAAGGTTATTAAAATAGTATTTTTGGCAAAAGTGGTGGTAAGGATATCTATAACATTGATTCATTTTTTCCTCCACCTTTGTGCCTGGATAGTGAACAGCATCAATAGGGTGTTACCTGGTGGGTTGTAGCGATCTCCCAAGCGACCCTCCCAGGCTCCATCGCTGTCCTCATCAGAGTCCGAGTATGACTGGACCAGTTGCAGCCCGGTGGCTCCACTTCCATGGACCAGTCTGACCTGGCCCCTGAGCACACAAACATGACATCAGATGAATAACCACTCCATTCTTGAGGAACACATGTGCATAAAAAAGAATTTCAAACAGAGCAAAAGCCCAAAAAGGACAAAGCCGTGTTAAAAACTGACCTGCCCAGACAATTGTGTGTCAATTATAAGACCTACCAATATATTGAGTTGAGATACAGCATGGAACCATTTTCACTGAACAGCTCTACTCTTAACAGGTGGAGAATCAGTAGTTCACTCCAGGAGGAGAACAGGAGGAGGTTCACTGAACTGAGAAGGAAGAGTGCTTCTTATTCATTTCAACTCTTTCAGATCTACCTCTAACTCTTCTGCTGTGCCATCCTTGTGGATTGTTTGTTGTTGTTGTTGCTGAAATCTAGGTTTTAGAAATGTCTGTTAACAGAGAAATATTTTTTAAGAATTCCAGCAACTTTTACTGCATTTAAATGAAACTGTAATATGAATGGGAAATCCCAAACATCCAATTAAATTTAGCAGCACTTGAAGGAAATGTAATGTTTCAATAATTTAATTCCATGGCAGAAAAATTCTCAGTTTTTCCCTCCACCTTGTCCAATAAACTGACCAAATACAATTCAGTTTCATGGCAGGGAATATAGATGTGACATGTGCTACTTATTTTTTTCTGTAATTGGTCCCGTGTTTGAGTCTCTACCCCCAAAATCTCACTATTGATATACTATCCATTTATGATCTTCTGTATACTTGAAGAAATCATGTTATGTACAAGTTTTGTGTACTGACCCATACTAAAGCTGCTTATGTCTGTTGGGTGACCAGAGACTCCACACAGTCTAATCTTTGTCACATTAATTAATAATCTCAATTTATAAAGCAATTTTCTAAAAACATATTACAAAGTGCTTGACACAAGACAACAACCTAAAAACACGCAGGTCATGATAACAACAACGCGTCGTTATCAGGGTCTCGGACATGTCACCTCCTCAGTAGGTAAGCCAGCACTTCAGCCAAGTCGACGTCCTCCTCTGTTGATTGTCTGTCCGCCGTTCTGCGGCCCCGGTTTGTTTCTGCTGCTTCAGACCGCTCCGCTGGGTTGTCACTGGAGGAGCTCCTTCCACCGGACATCCCAGAACTGGACTGAGAGCCCATAGACTGAGGAGGGCCTGGCGGGACAGTGGTGTGAAATGATCACACCACTGTCCCGCACCACAACATGAGGATACTTATTTGGTGGACAAGCACAGGTATGATAACAATGGCAGGGGAAACGTCGAGTTATCAGGTCACGCCCCCGACTCACACAGATGGCTGCAGAAATAACCGGTCGCTACTGTTCACACATTACCCAGTTTTCTAGCTCTTTTGTGGAGCTAGCTAATGACGCTAATAAGTTGACATTACCGTTTATCTGTCAAGTGGCAGGTCGTTGGATCCACCTCCTTGTCTTTCGATGCAAACAGAACCGACCCCGGCGCGGCACAACAGACGAGGCTTTTAGAGCAGAAAGCTGAAGGGTTGACAGCTCAGCGTCTGATCAGTCACCGAGCAGGACCAGTCCAACAGCCGCCATGTTGTTTACAAACCTCTGAAAAAACTGCGCGTGCCTGCTCCCTGTCACGTGACACTTTTCTTCTTCTGTGGGTTTCATCGGCAGCTTACGTTCTACATGTTGCTCCAATTGCGTCCAGAGGGTCACATTGTCTCAGAAAGCTGTTGCCTTGTTCCGGTCCACTATACTCCTGTAAATTCTTAACTCCTATCAGCACTCATGTTTTCATGTCTTCTTTCTCTGCAAGGACACAAACATAAAAGTCTGGCTTGTTCCTGACATTTACCAGGGCCCCTGCTTCACTATGTGTACCATTTGGTTTGCAGTAATTAGCGAATTAACTCTCTGGATATGCTCCTTCACAGTGTAATAAAATGTTGAATGCTAAAAGTGAAGAACCTTGCCGCATGTAATGTCCTGCATTATTACCATATCCAGTCCCTTACCTGAAGAGTCAGCATCTGGTTTTAAGCAACTTAAGTGTGTGCTGATTGTGTCTGTGCATGATGCATATTCTTCAGAAAATCAGGATGTTATTGGCTTTCCATAAAACACACAATATGTTCTGCAGTGTGCACGACTTGTTGCCTGTTTGATACTGTTTACCCACATCTGATGCAGTCCCAAAAACTACCAACTTCACATGTAATGCCAACAATTTCACCAAGCAAATATGTTGAAATAAAAACTGCAGCACAGCACATCTACGAGCTTCTCCACATAGATGCAGCACTTCCTTCCTCTAGATGTCTGATTGTAAGTATATTCTTAGCTTCTTTCTTTAAGGACATACGTTTGGATGTCCACATGCAAATTTTAATAACATTCACAAGTGTGAAGCTGGTCACAGCTCAATGTGCAAACACTGTCCATGAATATAACCCAAGTATTAGTATGGACCTTAGAGTGGGTTCTTTGATGGTGTAAATATGGTGAACTGTGCTGTTTGGATGCACATTTGCGTAATGGTCAGTATGCCATAGATTATGAGTCACCAAGTAGTGTCAAACGTTTAGAATGTTTCTGTTTCTAAATATTTTTTGAAGAACCATTTTACTTGTTTTCCCATTTCAAAGAAAAGGAAAACGTTTGCACACAACCATTTACATAAAAACTCCACTATGATAGCCAATATCTCTTTCAGAGAAACTTGTTAACACAAAATTATCCACTGCAAACTGATGAAGCCTGTAGTTAATTTACATTTGGAACCTTTTCCAGAGGATAGTCTTCAATAATAATCCAACAAATGTAAAATTACTTTTCAGGACAAACTCACTCAGACAAAGCCTCATTTTTACACAATGTCTTTATTTTTTCCCTAATTACAGACTCATGGGTTAAAAATAAAAATAAAAAAAGCAAAACATTTGTTGAAACCCACTCCCCCTTTTCAAAAAGAAAATAAAAGGAAAGGAAAAATTCTCCACACAAATCCCACCCCTGACTTTAAAACTGCTCCGGCCCACTCCGTTCATTAAATTAATAATCAATGCTGTTAGCTGTCAGCCTTCCTCAGACAAGCTGTGACTGCACTGCGCCTAGTCAGAGAAGGGGGCGCCATAAGGTCTGCACTGTACACCCTGGTCACTGGTCCTGCCCTCCTCACTCTCTGCCATTCAGCTGTGTTGGCTTCAGCTCTCTGGATAGAAATCATATGTGGGGTTGGCTGCCGGTTACAGGCCATCTGTACTGCAGTGTGCTATGGTGTGTGTGTGTGTGTGTGTGTGTGTGTGTGTGTGTGTGTGTGTGTGTGTGTGTGTGTGTGTGACAAGGACTAAAAGCTTTCAGCGTTTGCTGTTGTAGTAAATGCCCCCTGCTGCGGGCCTGTGGTCACCCTGCCCCCCTCCCCCACCCCCCCACACGGACAGGATGGGGTGAGTGTGCATAGCGGGAGCAGAGAGAGAGAGAGACGCTGCAGAGACAGTGGGGGGGGCCGGTGCCACCTGGGGAGGGGTCGTCAGCCTCCACTGGTCCTGAAACCTGAAACGACAAGAAGTGGTCTAATATACAGAGAGGAGGGAGGGAGGGAAGGGGGGCAACAGGAAACAGGGAGCACAAAGGGAGGGGGAGGGAAAGAGGGTGGAAGGGTTGCACAAAATAAAAACACTGATGCCTGTCAAAAGAATAAAATAAAACGAGCTGTGGCCATGCTTGAGCTGGAGGTGGTGGTTGAGGTGGAGGCACATCAATGAACCCCACCCTCAACAAAAAGAAAAAAAAAAGTACAAAAAAATGCATGTACAACCATCACTATCCACAGAAAAACTCAACCTATGGTGTGATGAGTCAAAGGGGGGCTAGGGATGAGACCATATAAAATGGTAGGGGTAAGGGGCAGAGAATGGCAGACAAAGAAGAGGTTAAGGGTGGGGTGGGGAGGTAATGATATACTTCAAACCACAAACACAAAACAGAACACTGTGGTCTGGTGGAAGTTTCACACATGTACTGTAAATTAAAAACTAAAATGAGCACACTATCCTCTTGTTGCTGCCCCCCCCTCCCTTTTTTTTCCTCATCTCGTGGTGGTGGAGAGTGAGTGGGTGGGCCGTGTTGGTGATGGTGTGTGAAAGCAGCAGGAGGTCACAGCCAGACCAAAGGAGACACATCTGCAGCCTGAGATACCATGACCCCCCACCCAACCAAAACAAAACCAATAAAGAAATCTGCCACTGTGTTCTCTCCCAGTGGCCAACTGATACCTTACCAGGGCTGACCGCATCAACCTCGGCACACGCACGCTCACACACAATCGCACACTGCGGCAGTCAGTCTCTGTCCACCACAGGGTTTCCTTTTTTATTCTTTTTTTTCTCTTCTGGGGTTCTCTTCTTTTATTGATGGGAGGGGGAGTTTTTTCATTGTGTGTGTGTGTGTGTCTGTGTGTGTGTGTGTGTGTGTGTGTGTGTTTGTGTATATTTTAAATGGGAACAGAGAGAGGGTGAGAGGGTCAATAGTAAGGGAGCATTGGGAAGGGGGGGGTGTTTAGTAAGGGGAATACCACGATGTTGTTCGCCCTCGGCCCCTGGAAAAGAGAGAGAAAAAGAGGGTGAGTTTTTTTCTGGTTGGCTTAAGAAGACAACACCAATTTCCTGGTGTTATATAGTATAGTATAATATAATATAATATAATATAATATATAGGTGAGTGTAGGACTGCTGACAGGTAAAGTGATTGATATCAAAATGAAGAACTGTTTAAGACAGTGTTTCGACATACCATCTTAAAAGGTATTATACCTTTGTTGTGTTATAACTAGTTATCATGGAAGTATAGACTATAGTGCTGAGAGCAGCTTTGTGAAGAGAGGAACAGTGTTTGGTTTCCAGATATGAGGAAAAATGACTAGTATGGGGGGGGGGACAGCAAAGGCCCTCTCTCTCCCTCTTTCTCTCTCTCTCTGTGAGTCTCTGCGAGAGCCGCCTCTGGGGTCACTGTGGGGAAACACTGTGAGGACAAACAGCATCACACACATAAGCCCCAGCAGGATGACTGACAGTGACACTGACACACACACACACACACACACACACACACCTGACCAGGTGGGCAACAGGACTCACAGCAGCACCAACACACACACACACACACAAGCCACGTGACAGCAGAATGTCCACACATCCTTGTGTCTCTCACACAAGCACCTTTCACAAACTGCTGGCTTCTGTCTTCAGGGGAGAAAGGATACAGTAAGCATTTATCATTCTTGACTCTGCTGCAGTCACAGGTATTCATCCGCGCAAGCGCCAACCAGCAGCAATGGAAACACTACACTTGAGGGGATACGCCAATGTTTCCACCCTCATGATGACAATGAAGGCTTGTTACGTCTGTCGGTGACTTTTGCAACTCTTTCCAGAATAGAATTTAAAATCCACACCTACGAAGCCTTTAATGGTCAGACAAGAACATATCGGAAAGAGTACATACTTCCCTACTATTCCAATTTGCACTCTGCAAAATGCAGGTTTACCTGGGGTTCCTAGAATCTTCTCCTGTGGAGCCAGCTCCCAGTGTGGGTTCTAGAGGCAGTGGTCCTCTCCATATTTAAGGTGAGGCTGAAACATTCCTTTTCGATAAAACTCATATACTGAGGGCTGACTCAGGTAAACTCTGAACTAGGGATGCCAGAGGTTTCTGCCTGTTAAGAGGAAGTTTTGTCACCAAGTGCTTGCTCATTGTGGGAACTGTTGGGTTTTTCCTCTCTAACATTGTGAGGTCTTGACGTGTGCGCTATACAAACAAAACTGGATTGGATGGGATGCACCATACACAAGTACTTACGTTTGGGAACGCAGATACCTGGTACTGGTACTGAACAATACTATGACTGTACTAATCTTACTTTCAAAATGTGGTTGTGGTTAATCTGATGTTGCTCACTTTCTGACTTCAATTAAATCCAAAACATGATGAATGTTATTGACGATGAGCATGGGGATCACATATAGGTACTTTCACTTCCATCATGATTCAGCTCTGTGTATGTGTATGTGTGTGTGTGAGAGAGAGAGAAAATGGGTGAGCACGGAGATAAATGAACTGGAGATATGCTGCATTTTGAAATGCCGTTTAAAAAAAGTAAACTCTGTTGGTCAGTGTTGATTGTGGTGCCACATATTAGGCAATGGGTGGGAAACCCTGTTTTGTCTTCTTCACATATCTTCAAATATCTCCAAACTGCCCACATTGCTCCTCTGCTGTCAATTCGCTTAATTTACAAGAGGTCAATTTCACATTGCTGTAAAGGGGTATCGGGTGTGGTTGTATCAGAATAGTTTTATGAATGCGAGTACAACAACATGAGAATTGTAACAGACCAATACCAGACACTGGTTTTGGTATCTGTGCCCTGCCCTGAACCATCACATAGTTATGCTGATAAGTGCTGGGGGAACTGCCAAGATGCTTTGCAGCTCTACTCCATCTGCTAAAAGCAAGGTTTTTCTTGCCAGTGTCACAAAGTGCATGATGGAGACATGATGGGTCTCTGTAAATAATATTGAGTGCAGTCCAGACCTGCTCTTAATGGGAGGCGTGCTGAGATCTACAGACTCCTATTATGATTTGGCGCTAATAAATAAAATTGTCTCGCCTTTGGCATCTCATCCACAAATTCCACCAATCTCCATCTCAGCAGGACCAGAACATGGTTAAGTGGGTGAGCTAAACGCTGTAACAGTCACTGGCCTCCGATCTGCTCTCACTGTTTACTAATCCTGTTTTGCTCCACATTCATGATGAGGAACGGGACACACCAGGAGGAAAAGCTTGTTTACTTGCTGAGGGAAAGGAATCAATCCCCTGTTATTAAGCAGGTTTACCGATGTTTAAAACAGCATATACCCACTTACTCATGCAGGCACACACACAACTCAGTGGTAAACAGGGACACTGGGACTGAAACCAGTGGTCAGTGGGCTAAATGCTGAGGTCAGGCTGCAGTAATGAATCCTTATTTCTGGGATCGAATGCTGTAAAAGGTGAATTCGAGTAGGAGTGCGAGTGTGTGTAGAGGTTCATGTACAAGCAAACACATGCCCCCCACAAGCACACAAAAAAAGCTTCTTCCACATCATAAATGCAGTGGGTGTGTCTTCAGGCTCGCATTAAAATCTTTCCTTTTCACCGTGCCAACTTAGGAAGAACAACAATGAGGTTAATGGATGTGAAAGCAGAGCACACAGTTTCGGTAGCCGTATGTCCATTTCTTAAGAGAAGCTGTGAGGATCTGAGGTGCTACACAAATGCCACTATTTGGTTGTGTAGTCCTATCAAACTGGCAGATGATGTTCTCCCTTAGCCTGCGCAGACAGCATTGTTAAATTTCATACAACAAAGCCGATCAACACATACTTTGATACTTACATCAAACATTGATGTATCAGACAAATCACTTATCCCGTGGACTGTGAGTGTAGAATCAGTGCCATGCACTGAAATCCTCCCATGCTTACAACAGGTCAACGCAAAGATTTTGAACAGAAGGTGTGTTCATCATGGATTTGTTCTCACAATAAGGCAAGGCAACTGGTAAGAAGGGTTATTAGGTTCAGATCAGAGCCTGATTTAGTCTTATATAGACTGACATTGAATTTCTGAAGTAACAACCAATCCTTTGAAAGAATGGATCAAGGCCAGTTCAAGTGAAGAACAAGGGCTGCTTCGAGTGAGAAGACACACTGAAAGCCCAGAGTGTGGTTTTCATCATTACAGTCAAATTATTGATGGCAACAAAAGTCATTTAAGGGACTGTTAGGTGCGATCGGACTGATCACTGTGAACAACATATTCAAAACCTTGGGCTATTCTTTTGTGCCTTTTTAGCATAGTCTTCTGAGGTTAATGGACTGTCAAATCTTATTTTCATTAGAGTTATATAAGCGCTAACCAGTCAGTCCAAATTTCAGCAAACGCAAAGTCAAAACCAACAAGAAATTTAAATCTTTTAAAGTCAATTGCAAATAATACATACATTACACTAGCCTTTAGTAGCAGCACTTTCAGCTCCTGGAGACATTATTTCATATCAAATTGTTTTTGTGCCTTATCCTGTAGCCTGGGCCAAAACCCAGGTTTTATTGGTATGTGTGGGAGTACATTAGAAAAATTTTATCCTTGACCTCTAGACAATTTCTCACACAAAGAAATGAACAAAGACATAACACTTGAAGTGAAATGGGAATTCACTACACCAATATTCAGTAAAGAGTGACAGCACAAATAAAGAAAAACAGGTTCTTGTGATACAAAGACCTCTGCAAACTACTGCTGAATATTTCTTTGTTGAACATTAACACTTCAGTGTGTTAAAACCAGCAGTAATTGCTCATTATGCCAAAAACAATGATTTTTCAAATAATCTCAACAACGGCTGCTGTGCAGCTCCAGTTTGAAGTTCACCTGATATTGATACTTTACAATGACAAACCATACGTGGCCTTGCAGCAGGAAAAGGCCCAGACAGCAGAACTCTGATGTAAAGCCCATCAAAATGAAGACATCTCGTCTCATTTCCAAGTCCACATGTAGAACACCTCCAGAATCTCATTACACAACACGTAACAACGTCAGCTTCCCAAGGGCCACACTAAGGGCAGACCATATTGAGCATCAGTGCTGAAGCAGAGTGAAGAAACACCATCACGTCACACAACCCAAACGTCTCCATTATGCAATGTAGTCTACGCTGGTTACAAATGGCTCACCAGTCTTCCCAAAATTAAGATAAAAAACATGAAAACAAGGAAGTATAACTTTGCACTAGTACCTTTCTGTTACTGTCCTGCAGGAGACTGACCTCAGTGCAAACACAGCTCAGACGCAGACTGCATGCAGACTGATGTGCTCATGTGTTTGTTTCCAGGGAAATGGTTTCATGCAATGTGGCATGCAATGAGCTGCCCAGTCCCACAACTAATGTGATACAGTTTCTAACCTGGCCACATGGCATGTTTGTGTCCCTGACCTACAGGCTCTAATCCAAGCCATCTAACTGAAAAATGCCCCTGTTGTTATCCAAGGATAACAAATTAATTAGTCTAAAGTACTCAATTGTAACCAATATTAGAGTAGGTTTCATGAGGAAATGTGATTTATATTCTTACAAATCTTAGAATCACTAGTTATACTCAACACTTGACGATAGGAACTATAGTATTTGGACACTGCATACAAAATTCTGATTTTAAAGTTTGATGTGTAGAAATGCTCAGATTCCTTCTGCACTTACCGTCTCTATACTACTACTACTACTACTACTACCAATAATAATAATAATAATGATAATAATAATAATAGGGTTGGGCAAGAATGCGGTAAAAAGGTATACCGGGGTATTTAAAAATAGCAATGTGTCTGATTCATTACCGTGACTGAGTGCTTGAGTGGTTGTCAATGCTATAAAAGCGATGACAAGCCTGTTTGTAAGCAACATAACTGGATTTGTGTCAGATGAGGCCTGTTGTCAGAAGACAGCGGAAAAAAAGGTAACACTGAGAAGTCTGTTACACAAAAGGCTAATCCGGTGCCTGTTGTCATGAGTCTGGGATTCCTGACGTCCCGGGATCCCTGCCCTGGCGGAAATCATACGGACCCAGTTGCTTTCCACTGAGGTCGAGGGTGGCCGGAAAGTACCTGTGCACACGTTAGCCTGTTACGTGTCCTGCTTAAGCCAGAAAAAGTAAATATTTTATTTATTTATATAAAATCTCCCTCTCGCCCACCTGGGCGGTGTCTCCTTCAGACTCGGGTCCTCTACCAGAGGCCTGGGGAGTCTGAGGGTTCTGCACAGGATCTTAGCTGTTCCTAGCATTGCGCTCTTTTGGACAGAGATCTCTGATGTTGTTCCTGGTATCTGTTGGAGCCATCCTTCCAGCTTGCCCCTAGTGCCCCGATCACTATTGGTACCACTGTTGCCTTCACACCCCACATTTTCTCTATCTCCTCTTTCAGCCCTTGGTATTTTTCGAGCTTCTCATGTTCTTTCTTTCTGATGTTGCTATCGCTGGGGATTGCTGCATCTATCACTACCACTGTCTTCCGATGTTTATCCACCACCACTATGTCAGGCTGATTGGCCATCACCATCTTGTCAGTCTGGATCTGGAAGTCCCCCAGGATCTTGGCCTGTTTGTTCTCTGTCACCTTTGGTGGTGTCTCCCATCTGGACCCTGGGACCTCCAGTCCATACTCTGTACAGATGTTCCTGTACACTATGCCCGCTACCTGGTTATGCTGCTCCATGTATGCCTTGCCTGCCAGCATCTTACACCCTGCTGTGATGTGTTGGACTGTCTCAGGGCCTTCTCTGCACAGCCTTCACCTGGGATCTTGTCTGGTGTGGTAGACCCCGGCCTCTATTGCTCTGGTGTTTAGGGCCTGTTCCTGTGCTGCCATGATTAGTGCCTCTGTGCTGTCTTTCAGTCCAGCCTTCCTCTATCTATATCTATATACATACACACACACACCTTTCTGTCAAAAACCTAGAATAGGCTTGAAGAATATAGCCTTATTTTGTGCGGTATGGTGCTTTTATTTTTTAATGTCATTTTTCTTGTACTGTTAATAGGTTAATACTGTTATTAGGCTAATTAATACGTCTACTAAGGCTGTTCTTTTAATCCACTGATTACACTAATGATACTCTCGTGACATGCTCTTAGTACTCTGGTCTTGAAGCCCACAGACTGAGCCTCTTATGCAGAGCTGTTTTGGTTTTGTATAATACATTGACTTATTGGTGGTAGGCCACCACAATATCAACACTGACCGCAAAGCACCTAGTCTTGTTTTTTTTTTAAATGCCATTTTAAAAATGCAAAAAACCTTGACTTCATTCATATCTCAAGACACCTGGCTCTTGCTTATTCTCTCTCTCTTGCACACGCACCCACACAAAACCGTTTCCTCTGCAAATAGCCCCTCCTCTCCGTGCTATAGGAAACGAAACTAACATAAGGATAATTAGGATCAAATTAAAACATGGTTGCATAGTTCAAGGTCAGTAGTGTACCCTATATGAAGCTTCAAATAAACTTCTTGTAGTTATGTTTTGTCATATTTTGTTGCTGTTATTTTTGGAGGAGATATGAACCCTATGTGTACCCATGGGGAAGGTTTGAAGGCATCAAAACTTCGATATCAACCCAACCCTACTGCCTAATCATGAAGGACTCCTCCGTCCTCATCAGACTTTCTCTTGTTCAGTCTATCCGCTACTTTTTAATGTGACCACATTTTAAAAGCCTTTTCTTATGCCAAACTATTCAGTCCGATGAGGTCTCAAGTATAAAAGAAAAATGTGGTATCTGGTGTGCACTCCACCAATGTGTTTATTTATGTGGCTATTACAAAAAATCAAAAAACAGCCCACATAGGTTTGTTGTTGCTGCTGCTTAAATACCATTAACATGTGGTCCAGGTGTAGCCGTTTTCTTTAAAGTGACAGTAAATACACAGGTTCAACAGATGTCTGTCCATGTCAAATATATCAGATGGTGGTGATTTGTGATCTGGTTGCTTGTGCTGGAAGACACTGTTAACTACACTCCATTCCAACCTGCTGTGGGAACATTTATCATCTGTCAAATTCTTGTTGTCTCTGTAGCTATATCCTTACTCTGTACAACCAAAACCGAAATAACAGTAATCACAATTGCACGTATCTTCTACTCTAACACTTGTTAAGGTGGGTTGTCCCCTTTGTCCCATCCCCATTGCCAAAAGTGCATGCAGTTGCAGTGTGATCCCAGGTGAGAGGTGACAGGTGATGTGTTGAGGCACTGGCTCACCTGAAGGCCCGTCCTCTGCCTCTGGGCGGCGTGTAGCCACTGTAGTAGCGTGCACGTGACGAAAAGCTTCCCCCTCGTGATCGGAAGCGAGCCCGTGGAAAGCCGCGGTCTGTGGTGCTGATACCTGGTCTGTTTGTTCTCTTGGCGCCTACCTGAGGAGTGAGAATCGAACAGGGGCAGTTACAACCATCTTCTCTGATGGAAAGAAAAATTGTACGTAAAACCTAATAATTTTAGTGAGAGATGTAATAACTCTCTTTCCAACACATCCCTTTTGGTTTGGAATTAGTTTTCTATACTTAATCTCCTACCGGCCACGGGGCCTGATTTAAAACTGTTCATGCAACAGGAATGAAGGTAAGACTTTGTAAACACATGGATTATAATCAATCAAGGTATAGATTACCAGTCACTGAGTATGTCATCCCATTCATTTCACCTCATATGCACCACACACAATGATGAAGTTTTTGGATCAATGAAAAACATCAACCTTTTTTTCCCATTGCCTCTAAAAATGGTGTCATTTTTCTGTTGAAAAAACTGTTGAAAAGTCAGTACGGACCTCCGAGTTGTGCTCATTAAAAAAAAAAAAAAAAAAAAAAAGGAAAATCTCTTACCTTTATCTGCCTTCCTCTGAAAAGGGACTCGTCCAAAGCCATGGCTGTCCTAACAGACTCTTTGTCTGCAAACTCGATATAGGCAAACCTGAGGAATGAAAACACAACCACTCCACTACAGAAGAACTTACAAGCAAACAAAAGGCAGCAACATGCTTAGGAGTTTCTTATGGCCACATCCATGATATAGTTGCTCACAAATCCTCTGTTTAATACCATAAGATGAGCTAAAGGCAATTTCCTATTTCTCCTATAGATAAATAACTAGGCTATTTGTGGTGGGAGTTTGAGAATTTCTATGTAACAGTACAAGGATTCTGCAGTGACAAACAGATACAAGGTATTGTTTGAACATTTTTTAAAAACACAAATTAGTTGTCAAGAGATGCAACCACAATTCAACAACCGTTACTCCTTAGCACTGGCCACGGTGTAGGAGGTGGTGACTGCCAAATGCTCCAGTGAAACTGTGCCAAGACTCCATCATTTCCATTGCTGCTGATGTCAGTTACACATAACCTACTACACAGTGCAAAAGGTTGGAATGGTGTTTTTTTTTTACCCCTTAGGATGCCCTGTGTATTTGTCACACAGGATGGTGACTCTGTTTACTGAACCACAGCCATGGAAGTGAGCCTCAAGCTCTTCTGCTGTGGCGCCATAGTCCACCTGTCGACACAAACGATATTCGGCATGTGCATTGCAGAAAAATAACAGAATGGAATTGAGATGCGACACTGAGCCAGGTCAACAGAACCCTGAAGAAGCAGCAGGACCGGCTGAGACTGGAGACCTGTGGACCATCATTTACAAACATACGCACAAAATGGGACCCGAAGATGCAAACGCCACCTACCACACTAAATTTGGTAACTATAATAATAAAGTTGCCAGGATAATGTTGGCACCTGTGCGCTTACTTTGAACCATGTGCACACACATTTTGGAGACAGGAAGTTGGTGACAGATGTGGTGAACTAAAGCCAGACTGCAGACATGAGATGTTAGACATTTAGTTTCACTTCATATCACGTAACTTATTGATCCACTTCAGCATAATCATCCACACCAATATTTGATCAGTGTTATCCCAACATCACATCTGTTTATCAATGCACGGATTGGTTCTTTCTGTTTTTTTTTTTTTTTAAACACAATTTTTAAAGGAGAAAAAATTATAACACTGATATGCTGTATATTAATTAACTTTCTTGAAAGTTGCAACACAACTAAATGGGTAAGTTTCTAAATCTAACCTGACCATTTGATCTAAGACCATAGCAGTTTGGAACAACTGCAACTTTTAGCCATTTAAACCAATGGTTGTAATATGTATTTAACTTGTTTTAATACTGTCTTCATCAACTTTTAAAGTTTTATTTTCTTTGTGCCGATAAAAGAACTGTTAATGTCACATCTTTACAATTCTATGGTGTTTAAAAATCCCCAATTAATCCCAGGTTTTGGTACCCATCCCTAGTGTTCAGTTGTGTAAGACTGAGGATGTGGCAGGTGGATGCAGGAAGTTTTTCCCAGTTACCAAACATGAATATACTGATCCCTTTCCAGTCATGTTAACATTGAACTTGCATCTTTACCACCTGCACCTAAAGTTGGAAATGAAGCTAGTGACAGCTCTCACACAATCAGGGGAAATTATTTTTTTGTGTGCCATTTTCAGCCTTGTGTGAACATACATTTTTAATCTAGATGCAATGCACTGTTTTATAAATGTGGCCCACACAGCAACATCATTTACTGCTGCTGCCTTGGAATTTCCTGAAATGGCATGAAGCAGCCTGTAAGAGGCCTGTAGACCACTTCATGACATTTTATGAAAATTCAAAAGTAGTGGGGGGAATAATTTTGCCATGGTCTGTTGTCAGAAAGCAATATTCCACTCCACAAAAAAACCTTCAAACCCTGAAGCATTATTCTGGTGATTGGGTTAATAAAATGGGAGCTAAACCCTTGTTCTCGTGGGTAAACACTGAAAAGATGATTTTACAGCAAAGCTGACAGGTGGCATTCATGTTGTATATTACATTTCTCTTCACAAAAGTTATCTGTCAAATATGGAATGCAACGCTATCAGCTCTTTGGCCATGATACAACACAGGCAGACAGGGAGGAAACTACTGTTAGTTTACTCACCATAAAATTAAAATCACGTTAGGATACTCCTAATGCCAGGAATATCCACAAACAGTCATTATTGATATTTAATGATGTAACCGTAGGCTCAACAGAATTATCACACCCTGCCACCAGAGTACAACAGATCCAACAATTACAACTAACTGATGTTTAAAATTCAGAGAAACAAAAAATGCTTTCCTGTATAAAAATAGACAGCCAGGGCACAGCAGAAGTGCATGATGACACAAACTTCGACTGACATTGTTGCAATGAAGAGATAATTCACGTTTTCCCTGCAACTACATGTCTAATTAGCTCCTGTGAGAATAGCATTGGTTCCTAACTTTAGGAAAATTTTAATGAATTGTCCATTTTTCCAGATTGAAGTGCAGCTTCAATCATGGGTGATGGCATTAGTGACTGGCCAATCAATCTGCTGCCTACTTTTTGTCGAAAAGTCCGGTGAATAAAAATTGTAAGAGCTTGAGCAACTTTGTGAGGAAGAATGAGAGAAATATTCTGCCATCATCATCTAAAGAGGTGCAGCAAAATAATCTGGGCAAAATTGCATTTGGACGAGACAACAAAGAGACAGTTACTCACATTTCCCACATAAATAGATCTGCCGTCTGCTTCCATCTTCTCCTCGATGGACATGATGACAGGCCCAACTGTGAGGAAACGGGGTGGGACAAATCCACATAAGCAACTAAATATTTCCACTGAACCCAGGATATCCAAAACAGAAGGCAACATTACACTGCTCACCAGAGGTCAGACTGGGAGACAGTGTCTGGTTTTTGTTCAAGCTGAAACTGGTTGAGAATTTAATGATTTTTTAAAATTACAAATTATATTTTAAGACTACTTTCTTAGAACTGCATGATTAGTTTCTGGGGTTTTTTATTTAGCTCAATAAACATCACCACTTTAAATTTTGTTGAATATTCAACTCTGAACTGAGGGTAACATTCCCTATAATATACAACTTCACTTGTAGCTTCTGTGTTTACTAGTAAACCATGAATCTTTTTCCAGTGTAGCAGTGAGCCTTCTGCTAAAACTAATGCCATCTTATACAGTCCAGTAATGGTAAAATAAGAGATTAGGAGAAAAGGTCAAACACACCTGGTGGTGGGCTGAGATTCATCTGTTTCTCCACCTCGTTCTGCAGCTCCTTCAGCTTCTCTGCCTCTTCCTCCATCTCTCTGACACGAGCTTTGATTGCCTCCAGCTCCTACAAAGCACACACAGATTCCATCAGGGCTATACAGCAGGGCAATATAACACACAAACATTTGTTTACCATGTAACAGTTATACAATGTGGCCATTTCACTGCACTAACATCGACAACAGGTCATTGGTCTGATGATGACACAGTAGTGAGGATGGCACAACAGCAAGATGCTGAACCTGTGAGTGCCATCACATCATGACCTCAATCTAAAAGCCTGCAAGTGTTTGTTGTTTCTGTCCAAATAGAGGAAGCCACACTCTGGGACTACATCTAAAAATATCATGCACCTTCCCAATAGCTACACAACCTTCCATCCTGTACACTTTTTCTGATCTGTGTGTGTCGTTGATTCTGAGGCCATAACGTAAACAGAAATGTGATGGATGGTTTTCACGCTTTTACAGCTCAATGAGCATCAAGCTAATGTTTAGAAACAGCATTTAAGACACCACAGAGAACACAAATGATGAGTAAAAAAGTAGAGCCCAATAATACTGGACTTTTTTTTAAACATACACTATACAGTGAAGCCAGAAATTATTTATACCCCTGGCAAATTTTGACTGAGACTTACTTCTGTATTTTTATAGACCTTGCCACCAGCAGAGCCCAGATTCACCAGGATGGCCATGGTGGTGATCCTTGGAATCTTTTTCACCTCTCTCACTATTCTCCTGGCTAGCACAGGTGTCACTTTTGGCTTCCGACCACATCCTCTGAAATTTTCCACAGTGTGGAACCTCTTGTATTTTTTTAATAATACTTTAACGCTAACTTTAACACTGTAGCCACTGGAACTTGAAAACATTTAGATATGGCCTTATAGCCCTTTCCTGACTTGTGAGCAGCCACAGGTCCTCAGTGAGCTTTTTTGTCTTAGCCATGACTGTCCACAAACCAACTGCTGAGAGCTGCTGTTTTTCACCTGTTGATAAAAACAACTGTTCCCAACAGTTGTTCACCTGTCCCTGAGCACAGCACTACTAATGAAACTTAGCTAGAAGCTAAATTTGGTTTGGCTAAATTTCCATTATTTCTAAATGACAAACATATTTTTCTGCATCATGGTCTGTAAAAGATTTATAGTCATGCATATCAGACATTATATACACTGATATATACCAATATGTCAGTATATGCTGATTTTAAAAAAAACAGCAAATTGCTTTTTGTTGTAAGTATTGTGCCAAATCCCAACATACATTATCTCAAGGTACTTTACAGAGTAAAGTCTGTAGACCTTTCTAATAAGTCAGTTTAAGTCATTAGAAGACATTTGTTTGTAATTCAGTTTCGTTCAAATTAAATTTTTAAAAAATCATCAAATCAAAAGCAAGTTTGGAAACAACTGACGATAAGAGATAATCTGGTCAGGAGACAAAATGACATCCATTCAGTATTTCAGTTGTGAGCACAGACCTAGATGGGAGACGACCCCCCTGTCTGACAGTGGTGCACTGCAGCACAGTGGGAGTCACTCTAGCTCCATCCAGGGCTGCTTGTGCTGCTGTGCTGGCTCTCTCTAACGTGAAGGTTTCAGGCAGACCATCATGTAATAAAAAGGAGGAAAACATTATGTGCCTGATAAGCCGAAAAACCACAGACAAACAAGATTCAGACCCACGTTCACATCACGGGCAAGGACAGCACTATCCACAGTCTCAGCAGGGATGCGGAAATGAGCCATCCGACACCGGCTCGCTTTCGCTCGCGGTTTTGTCGCATGCACCCCCCCACCTCCGAAAAACTTAAGGGTGCAAACCCTGCCCCTCAAAAACCGCAGCTTGCCGCTCCTGCGTCGTCTCCTAGACAGGCAGCACTACAGCCTACTGTCCACCTGGACCTCCAGCAATAAATTCTACATTTGATTTGAATTAGGTCGAAAAGCCCGGACGACAAAAGGCATTGTGACTCTTATGTCTGCCGTCATCCAACAAAAGCGACAGTGGTGGTCAGGTGGATGTGAGCCACCACAGCTTGTTACAACCGGCTGGCTTGTTAACCTGTCAGAGTCGCAGTATGTCGTGGTATTAACTCTACCTAGCCTGCTAACCACAGCTTCAAGTGTAAATGTCACATTTTATATTGTGTCTGGTGATAATGATCAGCAGGTCGCAACTCTTTCGTTCGCAGCACTTGCTGTCTCGATGGTTTAGCAGCCGGCTACTACTGGGTCATTCACAGGACCATACACTGGCGCTAAGACACAGCTGCGAGCATAATGGTGAACGGGAAAAGACATGCCTTTACCGTAAACAGGTCGCCTTTTCAAGTAGGTGATCCGGGACAAAGGCGGCGGCCTGGCCTACCCTCTCTCGTGACGGTCTCCAGCTCCGTCTCGCATTTTTTGCAACGAAGATTTTGCCCCGACAGCTCGAGCTGCTCCCTGGCGCAGAGAAACCGGCGCCGCTGATGCGCCAAGATGGCTGCCGACACCACGCATGTCACCACCCATTATTACTGCACTGCGTGAACCACAATGGCGGTCAATGTCGACCAGGCGACAACAGCAACGTACACGGCATGTGACCAAAGATTAGTATGGAAAAACAGGCAGCCTGTCTGTTTTAACCAACCGACCCGAGTTGCCCACATCGTTCCCCGGTCTCCATGTGATCTCACACGGCTCAGACAATGCCCTTCACTTACCGGGTCTTCAATCGCGGCCTCTCCCTCTTCTAACCCCGGTTCTTCGTCACCAACACCTGGGTCTTCCAGCTCAGGATGCCCAGGGTCTGAATCTAGTAAGGATTCCTCCGCCAGTCCGTTACCGAACTCCGCCATCGCCCTGTTACAGTTGCACCGACGCTCCTCGTGGCCAAACCAACGCTACAGGCCCCGACTCTCACGCGGGGGGGAGGGGGCGTTCGAGCGAGCGAGCGGCGGATAGAAAAAAAAACGGCGGAAAATGCCGTCTTCGGAAAGTTCAAATGTGGAATAAACTGCGACCTAGAGTTCCGGCTAGTACTCAAACACCACACCAAGATAGTCGGGGACTGGTTTCTAACCAGGTGCCTCCAGATAATGGTCCTAATTCCTGGTTTATTTACTAAATGTGTATACGAAAAGGCGAGGACGCGGCGCTGTACTTCCACACCAGACATGGAAGCCGTAGGAGGAGCCACGCGGCACTGCGGCCGTCAAACTCTCATACCCATTCGTCAGCGCGAGATTCGTCATAAAATTCGATGACGTCTGTCGTGTTCTTATTGGTTGATTTTACAGGACGTTCCGGTTCCCCAATCGCACGTGCGATTTTAATTGGATTAGGTTTTTGTCAATCAATCCGGCCAAATCCATTAGCAGAGCAAATCGTTGATTACATTGATTACAAGCAATATTTCATTTTGCCATAGAAACCGTTTGACCACACCTGGTCATCCACTATATATATATATGATGGATTTGAAGCAGTCATACATAAAAAAAAACAAGGTTAATTAATGCCCCAGTACCACTGCAATTACACAGATATGCGTTGTTGTTCAACTGATTTTATTTCTTTTTCTGTGTATCAAAGAAAGCGTAATGGAGACCAAACACAAAAAGGCAGGTACAAGTGAGGAGGAAAATAACCTTAATCAAACAAATCTAACAAGTCATGACAACACTGCCACTATTATTGTTCAATATTCAAAGGAATACCATACTCTTTTTGAGCAGAGGTGGCATTTAAAACCATTATGGATCAATAATAATCAAAAACAGTGATGAGTAGTAATGATAAATCGTATAAGTAGTAGTACAGTTATAACAATAGTGATAATCAAAGTGACAAAACATAAGATAATAAAAAGCCGATCTCCATAAAAACCTATCTAGTTTGGACAGTGCAACACCGTGTGTGTGTGTGTGTGTGTGTGTGTGTGTGTGTGTGTGTGTGAGAGAGAGAGAGAGAGAGAGAGAGATCCCAGTCTTGAGGTCCAAGCACTGCAGTCCTTGCTTTACAGACAGGAGTTTCAGAGTACAGATTATTACTCATGAAAGTATATCATTACCCTCCTTGTTTAAAAAAAACAAACAAAAAAACCACACACACACACACACACACACACACTGACTCTAATGTCATGTTAATGAATGTGTTCTTTTGAAATGTCTGTAGCTTGCGCAAACTTGTGGACTAGTGCAAGTGTCAAGCCATGGGATGTCCTTTACAGTTTGCATTTCTGAACACCTCCTGCTCTCTGTCGACCTCAAGATTGCTTTTTGGTTTTTGAATGACAGAAAGCAAAGGGAGGATTACTTTGGAATATCAGTTATTTTTTAATATATTTCTTTACAAAAGTTCATGTTTTAGTTTTGCATTTTGTTAAAACTATCAATAGTAACATTAATATACAACTTAAATTGAAGGAAAACATTTTTAGTATGTGTCCTTCAACACAGCACCATCTAAGCTCTCAGTCAACATATTTAATGCTTCCCAATTTGCTTCCTAGATTTAAGTATCCATTACTGTAGTTCCTTAAAGACACTGGTAATACCCAACTTTGTCCCTTGTCATGGTTTCCAGATGTCAGATCTCATTTCACAGCACGTGCATTAGCAGAATTACTAAGGCTGAAAAACTGAATAGAAGGTGGGGACATAAAATGTATGCCCACTTCTCAACATTAATATGGTTTGGTTTTGACTTAAATAGAACTGTTACACCAGATTTTAACTGCTTCTATTGCCATAAGAATAAATACTGAAATGAATAAAACATGACTAACTTTTCTGTCTGATGCACAGCATTCATTGCAGACACATCCGTAAAATTTATGGAATCAATTGGAACCTTTGACTTTGCCACATGTGAATGGAATTGATTCGCAAACATTTCACGAGGGTCACCTGGGCTTGAACTGATGTACCGGGTGGCATTTCCTCTTTAGGCTATTGTATTTCTAATACACCTACAGTGGGTGAAAACATCTATCCTCAAACAGATGTGAGAATCTGTATTCCCACATGAGATCTAAACATCTGGGTGGAAGCTAAAATCCACAGGATCAAACACATTTGTTGTAAAAGCAAGATAGATGGTAATTATAGTCCTTGGCCAGGAGAATGACAACTTCACAGGCAGGATTTGTTATGCTATCGATAAAGAACATGAAATTCAGAGATTTTCCCCCAGAAATGCACATAAAAGCATTTTGGAACAGAGCTCTTCTCCATTTGTTCCCAGGTGTGCCTCTTTCATATTATTATGCTCACACCTAAAGCATGTTTCTTTAGACTAGAAAAAAAAATATTTCATGTGATTTATGTTAAGGCATCCAACATGCAGTATTGTATCTTTCCATAAAAGACACTTGCATTAGAATGCTTAAAAACATTTCAAAACAATGTAAAATGTGTCAAAGTGCGGTATGCCAGGATTCTGCGCTCCTCAGTCACTGTTTGCCCTGTCTTTTGGATTGTCGTGAAAATTGCCAACATGTAAATGGGGGCAATTCAATGGCCCTGTTCACTCAGAAGTACCTCTTTTTATATCCCAAGTAAATAGACAACACCTTTCAGATCACATTCCCAATTTCAAAGGTGACAGTCAATACCAGTTCTTCCTCCCCCAATGCTAAATACAGTCATGTTTTATCCAAGCATTCTTTGTTTGAGAAGTGAAAAGAGGTATAAGAAAAACAATTCCACAGGAACAATTTGGGAGTTATTAATTCAAATATTTCATGTTGTTATCCCAAAAAGTGTTTCCAGGCCCACTATCAAATGGCCACTTCCAGAGAGGAAACACTTTTGCATCAGTCTTCAGGGTAGGACAGTTGAAGCGTGGCAAGATGAGTGCCTTTACACATAGGAAGGGATTATATAACCACAGGGTTGGGACCAAAATGTTTGGATAAAGCGTGTGAGGACTGAGGGAGATGAGACATATCACTTATCAAACAGCAACTGATTAAGTGAGAAGCAGCGTGGAGATTGTCTGCTGTCGTGTTGGATCCCAGGTGAACTCTAGATTAACGGACTTCGAGTCAATGAAGGTTGAGCGAAGGATAGTGGTTGCAGGGGGAGCCAATTTCCAAAACTAAAACAGTATTAGCTTTTGAGGATTAGTGCTCAAATTCATTAATTAAAATCTGAGGAGCCCAAATGGGTCCAAGAATTGTCAGTGTGCAGACCAATCCTGATCTGAGTTTTTAACTGTTGCTGGTTGCCGCTGGTGTAGGCAACTCAATAACCACCTCCCCTCCAGCACCAGAACTGGTTACTAGAGTGGAATGAGAGCCCTGCGAGCCCGGCACAGCACTTCCAGGTCCACCGTTACTGGTGCCATTCTTGTTGACAAGTGTTGTTGGTTGACCAAAGTTAGTGGTTCTCAGGGTTGCCAGGTGACGTGGGGAGAAGACATGGGCCCTTGCTGCAGCTCGGGATTCAAAAGAGACGTTGCAGGCGTCACAGCGGCCTGTCAGGGTCTCCTTTGGCACTGGCTGGCCAGCAACAGGGGAAGCTGGAGGTTCAGTAATTGTCAGCTGAACAGGTTTGGGTAGGATGGGCCGATTGGCTTTAAGGGCGTTGTACTGCAAGTAGCTTCCTGAGCTCATATCCACCTTTCCACCTGACAGAGGAGACTGAAAATGGGAAGGTAAGGTGAGCAGATGGGATCAGAGAGGGAATAAGTTTAATAATTAATAACTGTTCAAGTCTGTTTTGGTTAATGGTTTGATTAAATCTGACAATATTCAAGCCCTATCAATAAGTTTTCTATGTACAAAATAGGTCTGTATTTTTAACAGTAATATTGCTCATGCATCACCATTTTATTTCCTTGCCAAAGAGGTTATGTTTTCACTTGTGTCTGTTTGTCGGTTGGTTTGTTTATTTGTTAACACAATTACACAAAAAAACTCAAAAAATATTGATGCAGGGATGGAGCACAGGTCAAGTGAGAGCTCCTAAAATCAGGGTAAGGATCTGATAACGAGGGTAGATACAAGAATTCTTCTTCATTACTTCCCTTAATGTGCCGTGCAAGGAAGGGCACTCTTCAACATCAGTTTCTCAGGAGATAATGTCTGTATCTTAATATTAAAAAAAAAAAAAAAATCAGCTATACTTATGGTGTTGAGATCTGTGTGTTTGTAGTTGGGTGTCTTAATTTTCGGTTGTAAGATAAATAGATAATTTACTGATCACGAAGGAAATTTAGGAGCTATGCAATGCAAACATGTAGGATTATTTGGCCTTGGTAGATATATGTGCTCTAGTGTGTGAGAATGTTTATATGGATAGCAAAATATGAACTTAGCAGTGAAAATTAGTTCTATTATAATACCACACCAAATGTTAGGGTCAAAATGCTGAATGTTAGTGGACATTATTTTCAGATCTCAAACATGTTGTAGTCAAAAAAAGAAGACCTGAACTAGAAAGCACTCCGAGAGCCCAGACCTCCACCAAGGGTGAACCTTGGACCCGCTGCTCATGCGTATGTGCCCTAACCGTTTGATGATCGGGTCAACCCACTTCTTTCAAATATTAATGCATTTATGAAGATATGATTCCCTATGAATTTTGCCTCACAAATCTCATAGTGGTGAAGAATCCTTAAAAATGTTTCTGGATCTGGATACTGAGCTGGAGCACTCCAAAATGTAATTTTCTAATTTAGCTAAAGAGTCACCCTTGGTCAATATTTCCCTGGCAACGAACAACCAACCAAACTAACAGACACAAAAACATAACCTCCTGGATGGAAGTAGAGAATTAGGACTGGGCCATAACGTTGAACTCATTATGTGATAATGAGTAAGACTGATGATATGATGATAATGATTTTTTTTAATCACAATATTGCAAATTCACATTTAATAAACAAAATAATCTTTCAGAATGACTACATTTTAAATTTTAATTACAATTTGCTAAGAATCATTAATTTAATGTCACAAAATTTTGTGAAAGCAAATAATTTCACCACAGTACAATTCCATTGAAAGGCAACATCTAATGAGAAATTATTACGCATTCATAGCAGGCGGCACAAAGCACACTATAAAAAAAAAAAAGGTCTCTATGCATTTATCTCCTTCATGAGTTTGTACTTGACACTTCAAACTAAAATGGCAATTTTCTAGTCCACTTACCAGTTTTTCTTGCTGCAACCTCCAGCGCTTCTCCTTGGCTCTGGTGTTTTGGAACCAGATTTGCACCACCTTAAGTGGCAGGTTGAGCTCAGTGCCGATCGTCTCACACTCCATGGCATTTGGGTGGGCACAAGTCTCATAACAGGACTGCAGAATAGACAGTTGTAGGCAGGACAGGTGTGTGCGTGGCCTACGGCTGGATGAGTGGGGCAGAAAACTGCTTTCTGTGGGGCTTGATTTAGCTACAACTGGGGTGGAGGGGCTGGCCACTTTGGCAGAGCTGGGGGTATTCGGACTGACTGGTGCAATGCTGGGGGTGGGAGGAGGGGGGATGGTACGAGGAGGCGTGTGTGTGGGAAGGGCCAGTTGTTCTCTTGATAGAGTGTTGATTTTAATGGGGACTTTGGGGGTCCAGTAGTTAAGCCCATTCTGTTTTTGTGGCACCACTGTTGCAGCAGGAGACCTGCTGTTGACGGGATTCGTGGACAGCTTGGGCACCATGCGGTTAGTGGTCCTTGGTCCAGGAACCATCTCATTTTCATTGTCTCGCTCTTCATCAGTCTTTTCTTCCTCACTCTCCTCTGCTAGTTTTCGTTTCTGGGTCGGTCGTGGGGCGATAGGGATTGGATCCTTGGGTGAAGCTAAAAGGACGGGGCTGTGTCCTTTGGGTGCAACTTTGACCATAGTGACATTGCTGGTGGTTTCGAGCTTGGTCTTTGGCACTGCAGAAGCACTGCTGCTCACAGGAGCGACCACTGTTGAAGAAACGATCTCTTTAGGCTTGATAGGAACTGGGGTTATTTTTTTCACCACGGCTGGTTTGCCCAACTCCTTCGCAACCTCCCTCTCCGTCTTCATGAGGGTACGCACAATTGGAGTGGTTGTAATTGTTGCAGTATTGTTTGGAGCAGGCTTGTTGGAGAATATGGGTTTGGAAAGAGGCCAGGTAAATTTGATGAGAGGTTTGCCAACTGCTGCCAGGGTGCCGTCACTGATAAACCTGACCTCACCCTTTCGTTCCCTTGCCCTCATGTTCTGGAACCAAATCTGAACAACCTTCTTTGGAAGGTGGACCCACTCTGAAATCTGTTCAAACTCATGTTTCCCAGGATTGGGGTCTTTAAAGTAACAACCATACAGAATGTCAAGTTGTTCAGCTTGAATGATGGTTCTCGAACGTCGCATGTCCCGATATCTTTTTCCTTTGGACTTCCTCTGCTGCTGCTCTTGTTCTCTCTCCTTTTCCTTCTCTTTCTCCTTTTCTCGTTCCCTCTCCAGCAATGTAGTATTCATTTTCTCTGCTGCCCTCATGAAGATACTAGACTTTGTCATATTACTGCAGTTGACAAGACTCATGCTACTGTTGGAGGGGGGCATAGCAGCAATAGATTCAGGCTTAACCTGGACAACGACCAGACCTTTGGATGTGGGCCTCAGGCCGAGCCCATCCAGTAACTGCCCCTTCTGTGCTGCAATTTTATCATCTAGAGATGATGAGGAAGGAACGGATTTTGAGCTGTTTTTCCCCATGCTGAGGTCCAGAGCAGACTCACAGTCCCCACCATTGGACAGGTAATGAGAAGCTTGGTTGTTGGAGGAGAGAGACTGTGAGAGAAGAGAACTGGAGAAGCGTGTGATGGTAGGCGGATTTGGAAAGACTGGTACTTTGTTCCCATCTCCAACTACTGAAGGAGTAAGAGAGAGCACATAGGGGCTAATGAACTGAGAAGAAAAATGAGTGAGGGACAAGGGAAGAGTGTGCAGAGCACTGGTTGGAATCTCAGGATGTTCCATTAAGTGGGACTGTGAACTTGGAGGATCCCCTTGGGCCTCCAGCTCAAGATCCACATCTGGATCCTGTTTCTCCTTCTTCACCTCCACCTCATCACGTTCAAACTCCCCCTTTTGTTTTTTTCTTTTAGCCCTGTGAACCCCTCCACCCTCCTCGTCTTCATACTCATCCTCTGCATCAGAAAGAAACACAGTTGTGGACCGCAAAACCTTTCCTCCAGCTGACCCATGGAGCTCCCGCTGTGCTTCACTTTTATCAGGGCTCTCATTACCCTCCCTGAAAGACCCAGTCTGACTTTCCTCATCAGACACAATAACAGAGGTGTAGACCTCATTTTCTGAGTCTGAGGTGAGACAGGAATTTCCCTGATCCTCCCTCCCTAAATCTCTCTGTCTGTGTTTCCCTCTTGTACTAGACAAATCTATTGCCTGACTCCCTGAAGCTTCACCGTCATCCTCACCTTCTGCTATAATCAGCGAGCTTTCTTCATCATCATAGTCATCAGAAATTTGGGCATGCCTTGTAAATCCTTCCAAACCTTGCAGGTGGTCCATCTCTGTCATTTTCTGCCTCGGTTTTGCGTGTCGGGCTTGGCTCAGCCACCTACGTACCTCTTCCTCAGAAAGCCCTACCTCTCTGCCCAGTGCTTCGCAGTCTTCATGGGGAGGACTTGCAGCATCAGCCTCACTACGTGATTCAAAGAATGCCCAGAGAACCTCAGACTGGAACTCTGACAGTCCTGGAAGGTCTGGATGAACAGATCCCACTGTATTACAGTGGGATCGAGATTGGTTGTTTAAGGCATCAGTATTAGGACTGGATTTTGGGTTGTCGAGAGAACCACAAGGACTGGTGCCGGATTGTGATTTCTGAGGGGTAGAATCAGGGCTAAGTGTTAGGTTTAAATTTACAGGACTGAGGGTTGAGTTGCTGGGCACAGATGCAGAGGGTGAGAGGCTGTTATTGCGGAGGCTCTTCTCTGTGCCTGCTGGGGAGAGAATTAGGCTAGCGGCTTTTTCACCTTCCAGGTCCATCTCATTAGCTGAGTGGTCTCCATGTGCTATACTACCACTGTGTGCCTTCCTATTGTCTTCATTATTCTCAGCCCTCACTTTGCTTTCTGTATTAGGACATGGCGTAAATTCTTTATTGTCCACTTTAAATTTCTCAGTTTCAATGTTATCTGTCATCCAGTTATCCCTCTCCTTGATCTGAGTTGAGACCTTCTCCTCAACCGTCTCCTCACTATTCTGCTTCTTTTGTTCTGTCTCACTCTTCACGGTCTGCTTTTGCTCTTCAGGGCAGGACTGTATGTTTTCTGGAACTCCTGCAGGGGGCCATTGGCTCTGTAAGTTATTTAGTCTTTGGGTTAGGAGGGCTTGCTGGGCTGTGCTGAGACCTACAAATGGCACACACTGGGTAAGGAGCTGGCCTGGCTGGTTCTCTTGATCCTGCTGAGTTTGGGCTTGCAGCCCATTTAAAATCAATGGCATGACCATTTGAGGTTGAGGCACAAGCTGATGCGCGGTGGCACCAGGAGCAGCACCGGCCGCAAACAGGGAGGGGAGGAGGGAATGTGGGAGGGCATTGGGACTGGATGTGAGGAGGGTGAGGAAGGCAGAGACTGCCTGAGCTGAAGCCACTGGGGAGGTGAGGAGAGAGGGAGCCACCTGTGAAGTTTGAATTTGTTCGCTGTCTTTTGTACTCGGCCCAATCACAGTTCCATGAGCAGCACAGTTGTTGGTGGTCACTAACTGACCGGATCCGCTTCCAGATGTGCTCACTTCAGCATTTGGTGCAGTGGGAGGGCTGCCTCCTAAGCCAGCATTGGCCACTGCACTGTTTGCAGCATGTGCAACAATTCCAGCATTTCTGCTGCGGGTCTGGTGCAGGACAGACTTCATATGGCTCTCAAGGGTGATGGCATGATTGTAAGAAACTCGACATATAGCACACTGATAGGGTTTGTTTGATATATATGGCCGAGACAGAACAGGAACTGAGGAAGCTTGGGGATCACTTTCCCCACCTTTTGTTCCAGAACCTGTTGTCATCCTCTGAATGTGGGATGCAGAGTTGTAATGAACGCTCAAGGCAGTTCTGCTGGGAAACGTTTCCAGACAGGCATTACATTTGAAGGACCGGGTGGTATTTTCAGATGCACCATTTTTACCAACTGACTTTTCACTGGCATCTGGTATTTCTGTGTCTTGAGTTGCACTCTGCTGTTTAGCGCCTGTGAGTTGATTTTGCCATCCTTCTAGCTCAGGCTCAGCTTCACCTTCCTCATGTGCCATTATTCTCTGTTCCTCCATCTCTTGGTCTCCAAGCAGTGTGGTAGCCTCTGAACTCTCACTGGATTGGCAGGGCTCCAAACTGACGTCTTCACCAAGCTTCAGTTGTGAGGATACAGCATCTGAATAAAAGAAATTTAGAGGTTTGATTTATATGTTCCAGTAAATGGGATACTGATTGAACACATTTGAAGTACACATTTGCTTACCTACTAAAATATCTACCTTTTTCATCCACCCAACCATCATTAGTGGCAATTTTCCACTGTGAATGCATTTCTCTGATTCCCGAGAACTTACTTAGTTTGTTTTTGCGTTTACAGAGTTTCAAAATATAACATAGAAAGATCAACATTATAATAATCTATTCATGGGATAAATTAAGTTAGCTGGTTAAAACAAGTCAGTGATTTGACATCTAATCAATGGTTACAAAAACACAGAAGAGCCAATAGGTTGGCATTTATTGTTTGATATTGTGATTTTCTTCTGATGATTTAACTAACATTTTAGCGTTTCTCGCCCTCACCTGTGGAATTTTGCAAACCCTTGTCCTCTTCTTGCCCACTGACCCCCTGTTTTAGAACAGCCTGTTCAAAGAAAATTACAGGAGACAATCGGCAAAATTTTCAAAGCAAACTTCACTGTGTAGTGACTCTTTGAGATGAGGCCGCTGCTACTCAGCTTCCGAGCAATGCAACATTTGGATGCAAGTCATTGATGTGTCCTTATATTACCCATAGTAGGCCTGGCTATCCTTTAATTTGCAAATAACCCTACAGGCAAATGTGTATTAAGCTGTCTTTGATCAGTTAATCCACCCTACTTTCATATTGACAGACATGGTGACTAATAATTCAAACATCAATTTTTAAACTTTTACAATAATGAATGCTGACTGACAAAAGTGAATGCACACAAACAAATCAAGAAAACAGAAAGCACCACCAATACTATTACTAACAGTAACAGATTATGCAGAAATATGTATACATTTTCCCTGATTGTATGGAGACAATCCAACAAATAATGCTATTTATATAATGATAATGCTGAGGTTCTTTGGATAATTTCAGTAAGAAATTTATTTGGAAAGGGAGAAATATTTGGATTTTCTTAATATAGCTGAATAAAACACTAAAATATTAACCTTTGTCTGCATTTTACCATGTTATTAACCTATTAATGACATTATATTTAATACGCGTGATAACATATTACCTATTAATGACACATTATTACTATTTAATAAGCATGATGATGATATTACCCATTAATGATGGTATTACGATTAATAAGCGTGATAACATATTCCCTATGAATGACATATTGCCTATTAATGACATGTTATTACCAATTAATAAGCATAATAACTTATTGCCTGTTAATGACGGGTTAGAACCAATTAATAAGCAAAATAACATTACCATTAATTACGTTGTTACCAATTAATAAGCATAATATATTAATGACATGTTATTACACATTAATAAGAATGATAACATTACCTATTCAAGACACGTTATTGCCAATTAATAGGCATAACATTACCTAGCAATAACATAAAAATAACTTTCCAATGCATACCTGTAGCCTGTGTGACTTGTCTCTTCTGATGTTTATTATTGTGTATAAGTGGCAAGAACAGGGAATTAATCCAATTATCTATCTTTCCAAAGGTCATTTTACACCAAAGATTCACAATGAGATGAAACAGTTTTAGCACATCACAGGGTGAAAATGCAGCAGTGTAAACTGGCCCGTCTCAGCTTGTCTCAAGACAGCTGATGGTGTTGCCTGAGTCTCATCTTGTCAAGTCTCAGACAATACAACAGCCAGCCCATCATTGGTTTCTATGGCCAATCAACTCATAGCAAAATCACCCGGTCAAATTAGATAGAGACAGTCAGCTGATTGAGATGGCAGTTTTGGACAGAGGAAAGAGGGGATCACCTGATCAATTCTAAATCCTCTCGCTTAATTGTAGCAGTGTTTCCCATTAATTACCTAGCCTGCAGCAGCCCACCAGTTTCACAATCAACTGAACTATTTTACGCTTCTCAAGATAACACTGAGAGCTTTGCACTGTTGATTCAGTGAGGAGCTGTCTCCCTCTCACACAATGACAACAGACTCATCCATCATAGCTGGACTGGCTACTGGTGTGCGCATGTTCACTGGCCTAACAAAAATCAACCTTCATCGGTGTGACCCCCTCCCCCGCCCTGTACAAAGTACTCATTTACGATGAAAAGCCACAGTTACAGCTTTTGTGAGCTATTACTGATGCCCCACACTTCGGGCATCAACTTGCTAGCTGTTTTTTTTGTTTGTTTTTTACCTCAACTGCTTCAAAAGTGACCAAGTTAAATTAAACATCTGAGTCTCACAAAAAATAAACCTGATGAACTACAGCTAATTTTTATTTGCTGCAGAGCAACATCATTCCAAGATGTTTGATATTTAAATCCATCCCTGGACATCAACCAACCATTGTGTTCATTTAACGTTACGTACATAAATTATCCTAAGTAAGCAAATGTACACTCCAGGGTGGACAACCTCTGTGGAGAAAAAAAACTGAATTATAGCAATACTACCCACCTTACTTACAATGTCCAGTAGTCTGTCTACACAAGATGGAAGTACGCTGTGTTGCTCAGTGAGATGCAGAGACAGGGAGGATCTGTCTGTTTGACCTTTTTGGCAGAGGGGGCACAGCCACTCTGCCACTCCATTGCTTTCCTTGCTCACCGTCTCTCCAGACTCCTCCTGACAATTATAAGAGCATGTTAGAGGGTCCGACTCTACAGATGATCCCATACACAATGTCGAGGGTTTAAATCCCAAAAGAAAGGAAGGAGTATGGGATCTATGAAAGATCATTCAAGATAAAGGTTTATTAGTGTTTCACACCTTTGCAAAGTGATCAGCACTGATCATGCACTGCTGTATTTAATATGATACAAATTCCCTTGAGTTAGCATGCAACAGTAAAACTAATCCTAGATCAGTATCTCATTCCTACAGGTCTTTGAAGTTTCAGTCATAACTTCTTTTTTAACATTAACCATTCTTCTCAGGGAGGTTCCCAACATTTCTCTGCAAAAAAGCATATCAAATTACACAATAATTGTTTAAGTTACAAGTTTGTAATCTAAAGAAGTATCCATCTAATGCCTTGAGCAGGTTTTACATTACACTACAGTAAACAGAGATCGAGATAAAAGATCCATTGTTTCTTGCATTTAGTCTAACTCAACCCACTGATCTGAAATCACATGTGCACATCAAATTTATTGACTGCAGAACAGACAAGAAGAGAAGCTGCAAATCATAACATGTGCTGCCTGACAATTTACAATCACAAGAGCACCCCCAACACAGTTCTGACCAATATAAGGAGCATGTGGCCAACATGGTAACTACGATACGCAGATCATACTTTGCTCCACATACAGTTTTTAAAATATGTCGGAGCAGACCACTCAGCTCTGCCAACATGCAGCTCGACATCGCTTCAACGCCAGCACAGCTACAGTCCTCACTTCCTCATCATGCCAATTAGCAGGCTAGCAGGATAATATGACCACATACTGTTTCGACCAGCCTGTCTGCACACTGTCTTTATTTGTTTAACAGTCCTTCATCACCACTGTCTTCATTAAAAGGTCAGACACAAACTGCCTGACGGTTCTCTACCCAAAGTTGGCTAATTAATGAAAAGTCTAATTAGCTGTACCGAGCAGAGATGAATCAATTAGCTAGCAGGCTAGGCTTAGCAGTGGCTGAAACGTCGCATTACAGCGGCGTTTCTCGGATAGCTGGTAGATACCTGGAAATAACCCACTTCTGAGAGGCAACGGCTCGGAGTGGTTGCTGCTTTTCCGTTAAACTCACAAACCAAACGGTTCAACAGTCCTGACTTTGCTAGCTAGCCTGTTAGCAGACAATTAACTGGCCACCTCCCCCTCCCCCCACAACTCTGCCCGGTCCAGGTGGGAACTGCAGCTCCAGCACACCGACAGCTTCAGCGGGATAAAAACAAACTCGATTGGCTTCAGGTCACAAACCTCGGCCTCGAGTTAGCTCAGTACCCCTCTGCTTGTGGGCATGTAGCGCTGCTCCGCCGCCGCCGCTCAGTGGAGAACGAGGCCTACACCGACTACAGCCGTCTAATTAACGAACGTGGCTCCGTTCACAGATGTGTTAGAAAACATTCGCCCCCCTCCTTGCCCCCCGCCCAGCAGACCCATTTAGATGCGTCCTCGCTGAAATCTACACCTTAAATACTTCGGTGCAACACATGTCCCTCTAAACTAGGATCTAACTGCTTCAGTCGTAAGTAGCACTGAAAAGCTCTGAACCGGAGAACGGGCGCCGCGGACGGCCCGACGGTGGGGGTGGTGTAGGGAGCGCAGGGGAGAAAGAGACGAGAGACAGAAAAAGTTTGGGTTTAATGTTGGATTTCGCCGAGGGATCGGATTAGTTGGAGGCTCGGTCCGTCGTCTCTCGGTCCTCTACCAATCTCAGGCCACTCTCTCGCTCAAAGCAGCAAAATTAACCGATCACGACCACGTTTAATTAAGTTGAGAGCAATTAGCTAATGCGTTTTACCTGCATGGTCTCCGCTCCAACACGCACACACGCACACGCTTCCTCTGTGTCTCCTCAGAAGTGAAAAGTTTTCTTTCCTGCCCTCCCTCTCCTCCCTCTCTCTCCTGCTCGCCCCCTCCCTCTCCCCTCTTCCCTGTAGTAAACAGACCACAGCTCCCCCCGAGGCTAGCTGCTGACATTCAGAGGGACACGGAGATAAAGCTTATATAACCCACATATCACTGTATGGTTGCGATATGACCAGTTCACACTTCCATTAAAGTATGCGGACCACAGTGACCCCCCCCCATTCCTTTAATGTAAGACCCCCTCTCCTCATCCACATTAATTTGAATATAAATAAAAACGAGTCCTCATCCTGGAACCTGGACCGAGATACTAAAACAGCTCATTAATGTCATGCCACGCATGTGTGGATAGTGCGTGGGGTAATTACTGGTGAAGCAGAGCGGATTATAACTGCACCATCTATGCTCCTGCGTTACTAAAGCCGGAGGTGAGGCTCCTCAATACCGCCATAGCTGTCTATAGCTGCGCCTGTGCAGAATAAACTCTGCTGACGTGTAGGAGCTGCTCCGATTGATTTATCGCTCAGTTTTTCTCGCCGAATTACGTGGACGAAAGGACCTGACCTGTGAAGGTGTGTGTGTATGTGTTTTCTATAACGCTCTGTGGACAATCTGAGGATTTTTACTTGTGGCGCATGCATGACTGCAGCAGCGACGAGGGCTGAGTCGAGCCTGATTATACAGAAATATTATTTGCGCAGTTTACATTTACACACGCAGTTTATAGAGCTGAGGACTTAAAATATAATAAATAATAAATTAATAAATTAAATTAATAAATAAAAACAAAAACGAAGCCAGCTACGCGCGAGTACGTTGAGAAAAATCTTGGTTAAAAACATTGGTGGCAAGTACTCCTATCTTATATTAAGTAACAGTAATAATGTAAAAAAAACAAAAACAAAAAAAACTAAATTTGATTACAGTAAAACTGCAGTAACAGCTTATATTATTGTTATTATAATGTAGTTGGATGGTTATTGCTGGTGCATTGCTGGTTAAACTCAATTTTTTTTATTTTTATATACATTACCTTTTACGTATTATAATGAATTAATTTTATATCTTTAATTTTTGTATCTAATAAATCATTCTGCCTAGTGACAAGTAACTAAAACCGTCACTGAAATGTAGTATATCTCCAAAACACTTTCAAAACCAAAAAGTGTCATAAAATGGATGTAAGCTACTCAAGTAAAGTACATACACATAATGCACAGTACTTGCACAGTAAATGTAGGCCACTCGGTTAATTCCCTTCATTGGCTAATGTATAATATAATCAAATTAGAGTTGGGGTAAATTTTGTAGACTGTTTCTTCAAAAGATACAAATAGAAATCAATAAATAAACTGTATTTTATGACATTACATAATACGCTCACAGCCTTTTCATTAGTGAAAACCTTCTCTGTAGACCCTACATAAGACTTACACCTGTTTGTAGGTTTTGGACTGTAAAGACTAATACATGTCTTAAGGCAGGTTAAAGTAAATGTACTGCTGGTGTTGATGAAACAATGTGGTTACAGATGAGTGTGGAAGTGGAGAGAAAGTTTTTAAGCAGTGCTGACACTGTGAAAACACTGGAGGAGTTTGGGGGTACGTATTTAATTTGTTGATTACACCTTTACACATGGGTAAATTTAAAGAGGGGACATTTATCTAATGCTATGTTTCACATCAATTTAACAATGTTCACTGAAAGGCTTTTCTAACATTTAATGGCACTCACTGGTGTTTGTCTGGTGTTGACTGTCTTTTCCTCAGCTCAGTGTTTTGGTCAGCATCAGTTTCATGACCAGTATTTTGACACCCCCCAGTTTGACCTGACTTTGAGAGACATGTGGCTGCGTAAACGAAAAGGATGCTGGGAGCTCAAGTGTCCAACAGCAACAGTCAGCAGGACAGAAGAGACAAGTGGAGAACAAAGTAAAGCAGCAGCGCTGTGTACTTGCTACAAGGAAATAACTAATCTGCCTGAAATTCAGATACGAATAATGGAGGTTGTCAAAGAGGTTTGTGAGGACAAAGACACAGAGACAGGCTCCTCACATCAAGATCAGTCTTGGCTCGTCAAAATGAATCTGCAATGCTTTGCAGAGTTTACAACAGTGCGGCAGTCATTCACTTTAGAGGAGGAGGGGGTGCAGATAGTTCTGGACCAAGCTGACTTTGGCTACCACGTGGGGGAGGTCGAGGTGGTCGTACCTGAGGGAGGAGATGTACAAGCCGCTCTGCAGAAGATTGAAAGAACTGCTCATAAAATGGGTAAGCTCAAAGCTGCCATGCTGACCAGCCATTTAACATGTTCATTCATTAGGTTGTTAATTTTCCATTCTGTGACCTATTTTCATGAAAGTCATAATTATTTTTTTCTTCTTTACAGGTCTCTCTGGAGATCAGCGAGTTGAAGGAAAAATGAGTGTTTTCCTTAAAAGAAATCACCCTGCGCACTATGCAAAACTACAAAGTGTGCACATTTTGTAAGAGATCGGTGAGGATTTTGAACATGTGTACAGTCATATCTGTAAACTGAGGTATTATTTACTAGAAATCCTAATGGAAAACATGCCTGCAACTGTAAAGATGCTGAAAGTGGACCGAAACCTCTCCAGACATGTAGTAACAGCCCACTCCTTTCTACTTGTCAACTTGTCAACGTTCAAACTGCTCGTTTCCAAATTTTCAATCATTTGAACTATGAATTGGTTTAGAGGGGATTATATTTATTTGGATAGTTTGATAATTAAATGTACACCCTGGAAAGTTTGGTCATTGTTCTGCAAAAGTCAATTGTCATAATGTTTTCTGAATAATATAAATATGATGATTGCTTTTCAAAGTTTCACAAGTATTGCAATTTCACCTTTAACCTTTTGATATTATAATCCATGTGTATGTGTTTTCATTTTATAGCCACTGTTGCCTAATATTTTATTTAATTATCAGAATCAGTTTGTTTTCCATATTTAACTTAAACTTGTTTCCATGGCAGAGAAACATTTTTTATGCCTCTATTGCAGAGTTCAATATCCTTTTGAGTCACAGAGTTAATAGGTTAATGTACAGCTTCATGGCTATCCCATACATACTACCTGACAAGGGCAAAATTCAGTCAGCTCAAAAATAAGAAAACCTGCCTGGTAACAGGAGTGATATTTTTAGAATGAGAAAAGGGTGTTGCCACCTGTATACCACAGAAATGGATGCGCAAAGGTATGGGACGTCTCACTCGCTTTCCTTTTTGTTTTTTGCTACTGAAAGGTAAAAGACATACTGTAATATTGTAGTTAGTACAGGAAGAGTAGCTCTTTCACAACCAAAACTCAAAAGTGCCATCATTAGAAAAGATATTGACAGCATCACACTATAAAAATTCCTCCTCACAAACTGAAAGTAAATATTTTATACTTCTTATCAAGGCCAGGTAAGACAAACTGTGTATCCATGGTTTTAAATAAATAAATAAGCAAGCCCTATTGTAGGAGAGTGTTCACCAAATACATATCACATCACACGTCAAAGTCGTGTCCTGTGCTGCAGTTTCAGGTGTACACTCACTACTCAAATTAGTAGCTGTAAAGACGTGACGTCATTCTCACTTGTATTGTGACTTGATAAGTGCCGTACAGAGTGGCACACATACACCACCAGCTGCTGTTACCTCACAACATTGCTCCTAAGAACACAAAATGAGATACTTGGATGCCAAGGAAACACTGGGCTCCCTTTATAAAGGGATACTGCATCAAGCTTCAGAAGAAAACCCATACATTCATACGTACATACTGACATTCACTGTTAATCACAAATGTGTATTTTCCTACTCTTTGAAGGTCAGTGTGTTTTTACAGACAGGGGGTTCTCTTCAGTAGCTAGTGATGTGGAGTTGTGGAGCTCCTGGATAAATGCTCTTCATTTTGACTAAGTGACTGACGGCTGCTCCGCTCCATGTCTTGATGAGCTGTAATACCAGGACCACCACCAGTACTTTTTCCAGTGCCACATTTGACACAAATGTTTGTCTTGTAGTAAGTTGGCTGGTGATTAAGCCTTATATGTCACTCATTCATCTGATGGCTTCTCAAGACAGTGTGTAGAAAGTAGACTGAATGGTTCTCTGTACACACACATCCCTAAATGTCTAAATGTCCTCTGCTGCAGGTTTATTTTTCTAAATGATCACCTGTTTTAGCACCTGTTACATGAGGTAGAAAGAATATAGGCTGTATCCAAAATCACTCACTACTCACTTTATAGTGTACTATATAGAAATGCCTATGAAGTGTGTAGGGGGAGTAAATGCGTGGGTGATTTCAGGCACAACTCTCGTGAATCTGATAAGGACATAGGACTGCCCTCTCACGCAGGAAAATTAAACAGAGCAGACAGAAAATGTTGGAAAATTAGTTTTTAATACAGCTGTATCTGCCATAACAAAGAGGGGCATGAATTATAACAATGATGGTTGTGAGTTGGTCTGACATGACAAGTTTTCATGTCTAATTGCGCTTCTTGGAAGCTGCAAAGAAAGGAAATCAGCAATTGTTATGAATCAAATGCAAATCAAAGCACTGATTCTTGCTGCTGTTCATCTGAACAATATTTTGAAATATGAAAACTAATTAGGTTAGTGCCTTAATTTAGAAATTTACTTCTGAAAGAAAAACAAAAATGGCTTGACACTAATGCCAGTAAATATGTGAGTAAAGTGATGCGAACTGCAGACTCTACACAACTGGCGATGTAGCAGAGGCAGTTGTAATTTATTATTATTTATTATTATTATTTATCATTTGTAATGTAATTTTAGCCTCACTTTAATCTTTGGTTTTCTTTTTTATCCTTACCTCTTCTCTTTGTAGACTTCTTCATGAGTTTCTTCATTTTCTTGGGACGACAGCACTCTCCATCCTGCACCGAGAAAGACAAAGTGGCCACATAAAGAAAGGAGCTGGGTAGTAACTTTTCCTGTTGTCCAGTCCAAACTTTAAACATGGCACATTAAGTAAATTAGTAGATTTTTTTTAAATCAGAAAGAGGCTGGCCACTCATTACCCCAAATCATTTGTGCGTTTTATAGCACGGCATGTCAAATTTGTGTAGACACAAAATCTATGTGCTGCCAGCACATCTCAAGAGAAGAGGGTCACCAAAGTTCCCAGATGTATAAACATGTCATACATCTTCATATACATAATAGCAGTGTAGTGTCCAACATTAGGTGTGTGCCAATCATCAGTAGGGATAATCTAGAGAGGTATTCTTACATACTACCTGAACAAATCATGTCTGGACTAAAGTCAAGATTTTTTTTCCCTCATCAGCACAGTTCATTTTTCCATCAGAACTCACCTGTCCACCCTCGCCACCCGTCAGAGCTGTGATGTCACTGAAGTGTGTGATACCGCTCAGCTGGCTGGACATAGCCATCACGCCTCTCTTCTTGGTGTTCTTTGGCATGTTGAGACGCACCATCATTGACTCCTCATAATTTTTCCTGCAAAGACGAAAAGAGTTCAACAATTGTTCAATAGCATTTGGAAATTATGAACTGTCACATAAAAGAAGGTTACATCGACACATTTTCCGTAAAAATATCTCATACACATTGTGCAGGGCTTCCACATCAGATACTCACAGTTAGCGCAAAAGGATGTTAATCCTACAGCTAATCATATGTCTTGATAATATCTTTGTCCCATTTCTGATCTAATCAGCTTGTCTCTAGGGATAAAATCAAGACCTGGTTCTTGTTTCTCAATACTTGAAAAACAATTTGCATTGAGGTTAGACTTTTTAAGGGAATTTAAAAACCAAGCTTATTGTTCAGTTCATTCATCTCCCTGACCGTCCCACTGTCTCTCTCACACACACAAACACAGGGCTGAATCTGAATCATGATTGAAAGTGAAAGTATCCATATGTCAACAATTTCAGGTGCAGGACAGTCATCGTCCCCCCAAGGTAAGCATATTACGCATAAGTATTCTTGTAGTTATACGTTGTGTTTCAGGGGCCCTGTGTACTCTGTTTTAAATAAATGCTCAGCATCAGCAGAGACATTGAAGGATAGGAAAATGTAATTCTGTTCAGAAACCAAGCACTTGCCAGTCATGTAAACAGTGTACTGTTGTCTAATCTTTCCACCAACTAACAAAAATTGTACTGATTCAGTGCCAAATCATTAGGCAGTATCAAAAATGGTATTAATATCAATAAAAAAACAATGGTCCCCATCTGTACTTATCTCTGACCTGTTCAAAGAAAAAAACCACATACAAAGAGAACCCACAAGAGACCGACCTGTGCATATCCTCGCGGCTCTCCCGTTCACTCTGGAAGTCGCGTCTGTCCTTGATCTCCTCAGGGGCATCGCTGTACTGTTGTCTCAGTTCCTGGATCACAGAGCTTCTCAGAGCTACTCGCCGCTGATGCTCTACCTGAGCCTTCCTCCTGTCCATCTCAGTCATGTCACCGTCTGCAGGAAAAAACAAGACGGCTCTTCTAAACTGCAATTTAAGTAAAGAGCAGAACTTTCACAGAAAAACTCCATTCCACACTTCTTTAATATATTAAGTACAGGAAGAAAACAATCAAATGCTTTCAAAAAGGGCAAGTGACATTACCAAAATGCACTGGGGCAATCTTAGGCGGTACATATTTCTTGCCACTAGAGTGTGCTGCTCTCTTCTCTGCGGATGCTTTCCTCTCAGCTTCATCTTCTGACTCCTCAGAGTCTGTCAGCTGGTGGATTGTGTGAGCAGATCAATAAAAAAGAAAAATCAATTGGGCTGTGACAAAAACATGTCTGTTATCTATTTACAAACTATGCTTCTATTTAAGTGATATAGTCAGTGGTAGATTAATGATCAATAAAATTACTTCATCACATGACCTGTGTTGACTTACTTTGCTGATGAGATTCTCGGGATTGGGACGCAGCTGCAGAGGGTCATTTTCAGCTAAATTATTTGACAAAAGCATGAGATGTCCAGGCGTTCATATTTTCCTGTGTAACTTCACTTACTCAGCTGAAAGGCAACATGCTGCTTAGCTAGTACCTGAAACATGTCAGTTCTCCCAGTAACTAGCATTCACGTGTGTTTACTCTCTCACTGTTTATTCCAAATTGTAAAAATAGAATGTTAATTTCCTTTAGTTCACAGTATGTCCATTCTCTTATCAGCTAAATCATATATGCATGTCTGATGTTGTAGTGCTGTGAACAAAGTTTTACAACAACCAGATATGCAGCCAGTGTAAATCTGTACAGCCTAACTCAAAAGTACAAAGAAAAGAAGGAGGAACTTGTGTTTTCTAAGTAATTCTCCACAAGAGAATTAAAGTCCACAAGTAGTGTTATTTTCTAAAATGCCAAACACCAGCTGTTACTTAAAGAAACTTGTAAAGCATGAAAGTTAGGAAATCATATCTTTCACAGAAATAAGAGTAATAAAAAAATAATAATCACACCACTTCAGCCTGCATTCATCACAGACCAGGTTGTATCAGTCTTACCTAAACTGCCAGTAACAGCTGCACGCACCAGTTTATCAATCTGGTACTTCAGTTTGTGGTCTATGGGCCACATCTTCTCCAAGACCTTCAAATAAATAAGAGGGGGGAAGTGATGTAATCCCTTAATCTGCTGGACAGATAAGAAAATGCTTTAGCATTACATCACATACACAAATATCTTACCGTCCTGATTGTGACCACTCTGTTCAGGGCTTCACTGTGTTTTATTTTGCCTCCTTCACTTTTGACGCTAATCAGGTGAGTGAGGTCCTGAAGGTAGAAGAGCAGGAGGTGATAGCGCAGGTCCAAGAAAGACAAACCCTGCAAAGAGAGGAGGAACAGAGTGTCTTTTGGACAACTTGATACATTTGAAAACAACAGTCACACGTGCCTTCGATTTATTTCTACTAACCTATTCTAGCATCATAGTCCAAACTACAAAAAATAAGAACATGAACAAGAGAAAAAAAACATAATAAAAATAAAAACATAGCACATTAGTGAAAATTAGTAATCTCCATACACTGCACCAGTCTTGTGGATGATCAGTGAGTAATAATGCAAAGCCTTCCCACAACATGTTTAAAATGAAGCAACTTAAGCAAACCAACAGACATGTAAGTGAACCTGGGGACTTGGGCCTGTTTGACTCAGTTGTTAATCTATCTTTTAAAATCACATCTGGTGAAGACCCTTCTCACCTGTGATGTCTTGAATGTCCCATCTTTGACTTTAGTTAGGAGCTCATGGACATGGCTTGTGACTACAGCCACCTGAAGAGAAAAATCAGGGAGTTTCAGCTATGGTGAAGACTCACATCTACAGCTCCTCTTTGAGCTACAAATGCTCCTGTCACTAAATACCACGATGCTATATAATCCAGGACTAGTATGTGTAACAGAGATGAGCGGCATTCTTGTACCTGTTCTGTGAGATTATTCAACAGTTGAACTGCCTTGGGTAAATCACTTTCAATTAAATCCTGTGAGAAAATTAAAGGGCAATCAAAAACAGAGACGTTAAGACACAAAGATACAGTAGATAAACCTCAAAGCAATCCAAGAGCGCAGAACTCAGCCAAGGCTGAACAATTCCCCAAAACCCGTATCCGGATCTGGATCAATTTTCTTGGGAGCATTGAAATTTATTTCAAATACTTTTATATTTATGGGGGTATGGCTCAAAATTGTGAAGCCCTATATATCAACAGTGAAAAGTCCTACAAAGGTTTCGTTTATCCGTATTCCCGACCCGGATCACTCCCAAATTTGTTGTTGTTGTTGTTGTTGTTGTTGTTTGTTGGTTTTGTTTGGTTTTTTTTGGGGGGGGGGTTAAAATCCACCCATTAGTTTTCACGTTACCTTGCTAACAAATAAGCATAGAGAAACACACTCCTTGGCAGAGTTAACAAATCTTCCAGTGAAGCAGAGAGTGTAGCTAGCTACTTAGCTTCGTCTATAAACACAAAACAACTATAGCTATAACACATGAATGTTGGTATTAATACAAAGTAATAACGTCAATGATTTTTTTTCTTATTAATTCACCAGCCAGTCACTGGGTTCTACTCACGTTGTCGACAGCGGCAGCCATTTCGAGTTCAAGCTGATGTACGGCAGCCGCAGAGGGTCGGATGAAGGGTGAGGTGTTCGTGTCGTTTCGCGTTTCACGGCTGAACAGAAAGCCTATGACTTTCTGTGACCTCCTGCACAAGGCGTGTGCCTTTCCTGGGAGTCCATGAATTTAAAAGAAATATGTATATGAGTAGGTTATATATCTGAATTTGTAAAATAAATAAATCTGTATATGTATATAGTATCAACAGACGTGATATTATAATAGACGGATTAATAATCTGATAAATGTAACATAAATTATACAGAAGAATGTAACCGGTGTTTGTCTTTGTTTTTTTCTTATAATTTAAGTGTGTGTGACAGCGAGGATGACAGAGGAAGTGATCATCATCATCATCATCATCAAAGAAGGGGGAGGAGGAGGAGGAGTACCTGCCTCCGTCTCTTAGACCATTTCCAGCTACAGAAACCTGAAGAAGAGTCATGGTGAGTCACATCACAACTTTATCAAGCAGCTGTTCGATGTTAAACAAACAGAACTTTACTGAATGAAACTTCAAACATAATCTCTTATTTATTTAATACTGTGTGGAAGGATTTAAAAGAAGATGTATGAATTTGAGTCTAAGTCAGACAGATTGTTGTCAAATGATAAAACGAAGCTCAAAAATTCATCATTATTTGTATTTGTTTCTTGTCTGAATGACAGGGTCCTCTGTGTCAGTGTATGGTTGATAAATTGTTCTACTGATAAAATGGTTTCTGGAACTCAATTTTTTATATATTTTATATATTTCTAACCATAACCAATATCTTTTAATGTCCAAGAGAGCCCAAGTTTTCTGTCACAGTAAACCAGCAAGTTTTCACATTTGTGAAGCTAGAACCGGGGAGTCATTTTATCACATAGTCATTAAAAGTGATTATTAAAATTCTTACTGACGGATTTGATGTAAAGATTAAAGAGGAACTTTAAAAGGATGATCTTATTTTATCTTATCTTATCTTATATGTATCTGTGGTCACCCAGTCCTGCTTACAGTTAACCTGTGGAGGACATGACTACAGTAAAGATAAAAATCTTGTTTCCACTGTAATCCTCTTTCTTTAACATCAACTCTTGACCTGAAAAGTAGTAACTGTCTTATCCTGCCTCTGAACCCATCCAGATGTCTGATACCAGGGTGTCCTCTGTTATCCAGGAGTGGCCGAGCTCGTACCCAGGACAAGCGCACACCCTGAACCCTGTCACCTCCAACCAGGCTGGATCCTCCAGTCAGTTGCCTCAGATGGACATGATACAATACAGTCAGTCTCAGGGAATAATGAGGGGTGGCAGTGAGGACAGAGTGGCTGAGCAGATGATGGGACTGTCGTACTTGCCATACCCAACATCCTGTCTCGGCAGCACCTCGAATGCAGCGAGTACAAACCACCACCAGAGCCATGCCAACACTCAGCAGGTGATGTCGAGCCTTTTTATTTGCGCCAAATTGAGAGTATTGTCTTTCATGTAAATGTGAAGAGAGGGAAAATCATCACCCACCTCTGTCATCCTGCTTCCACATCCTAAACACATTTGTGTTTGTGACCCCCCAGGACTTCTCGTCCTTCCTCCTGCCAACTCTGAGGGCTCCAGTGACTAAGAGAAGCATCAGCAAGGACAGCGTGGAGTACCGGCTGAGACGTGAGAGGAACAATATCGCTGTGAGGAAGAGTCGGGACAAGGCTCGTAGGAGGATCCTGCTGACCCAACAGAGAGCCCTGCAGCTGCAGGAGGAGAATCAGAAGCTGCAGATGAGGATTGGGCAGCTGACACAGGAGCTGGACAGTCTCAAACACATTTTCTCACAACGACACCTGCAGGGAGCGGAGGAGGGAGCAGCAGGGGAGTCCAGTATCACATCCATTGTTAGTGTCTAGGCATCCTTCTCACACTCACAGTTTTCAGACTTTCACCAAAGAGGCAAACATTTAGATTATTTGAAAAAGTAATGTAAAGGAGGAGCTCTGAAAATGAAGCCTTTCCATGGGGATGTAGGTGCAGGTATAAAGTTGTAGAAAGTCTAACGCACTGGCAGGGCTGCAGTTTCCACTGAGACATGCCATACCATTTCATCTTACACTATATTAGAGCAAACACACAGTGATCATCCATTCTTTATACCTTTGCTTCTGTGTTTGTTTGTTTTTTAAAGGCTACAAAAAGACACCTCACTACAAAGTATGTGAGTATTTTTTCATTCAGAGGCCCAGATGCACAATGTAAACATGGAGGAATCCAAAGCTTGACAGGCCTTCTCTGCCCAGCTAAAGATGCTCATCTGTGCTTAGACAGTCGCTCTTTATGAACAAACAGCATTTTATGTTGGAAAATCTAATTTGCAGACAATATAATAGAAGAATAAGTAAAACCTTAAAAAGAGACTTACGTTTTGGTATTTTCTGTCATTATTTGTGAAATTGTGGTTACGAGCCTGCACATTGAAACTTTAAAGAAATGAATTAAACACCTAACATTTTGAAAAAGGGGGCTTGGAGTACTGTTACTGTTACACTATAAATCATTATGGCAAATTATGGCAAACATTTGGTGAGTCTAAATTTAGATACTGTTACTGTAAATAAACTCTTCACACAGGGCCCCTAGAACATTAGAAAGTGAGTTTGGATTTTGTGAAAAAGGGACAATGATGATAGGAAAAATGTAAATACTAGATAAAGAAGGTCATATTAGTGACTGCAGAGTCCACATGATGACTCCTGAGCATAACATTTTAATTTATGTCTCATTGTTAAAAAAGAGGACCACTGCGGTCTGTGCGACGAACTGAGAAGCTCTTTGATTTGATTTACCAAACATTGCCTAATCATTTACCTGATAATTGTTGTCATCGTAAGAGATGATTGTAAGTGTTATTGCCCAACAGAGTTTCACAACAACCTGTGGTTTGTAGAGGATTCAGTGAAATCTGCGTGTCTTTCTCTGTATAATACTCTGGAGTGTTAAATTATTTTGACAGTTTTAAATGTGGTTCACACATTTATGGCAATACATTATCAAAGTAACACTTTGTCAAATATTTTGTTTAATAAAAATTAATAATTGCTTGTGTCTATTTAAAACCATAAACTTTGATATGCAGTCCACAAAAGTATGGACAGCTGATCCTAACTGAACATAAAATATATATGCAATACACAGAATACAGCTTCCTCAGATAGTCTTTACAACCCTTAGGCTTTGATTTATGAAATTATGTTTTATTATTTTCAATAGTCCCCCCCTGCATCCATCATCAGGGAACATAGCGTGCACCTGCCACATTATTTACCATAAGTTATCTACCCACAGAAACGGACATCATGCCCAGGACCGTTGTGCACCAGCGATTTCCCTTTGTGGGATGGGCAAGATTTCAACACAGTGGAGGACGGAGATGAGGAGTGCAGAGATAGTATCAGTGTTTCGGGCTGCCAAGGCCTTCCTGTGGCTATGATGGTATTGAAGGGACAGAGTGGTGGGTGGGTGGGGGGTGGGGGGCTACATCATTTGGTAAAACATTTCAACACTCTGTAAGAATAGCCAACAGATGTATGACTCCATATGACTTCCAGGTCTCATTTTATTTCTCTCTCATATCAAGATTTTAATTATCATTTTTTGACCTATTCTCACCTTTGTTTTATTGTTTTGTAACACTGAGAAAGATTTTTACTCTTTTATACAGATGTTATACACAATAAAAACATTTGCCATCATTACTGAGCAGCAAAATGTGGAGTTCAGCACTTGTTGGATTTATTACAAACATAAAAACATTGTTTCAGAACTACCAAATATGTTTTGCAAATTATGTGAATTTTAAAACTCACTGAATGGAACTGATATTAATTACAAGACCACATAACAGTTTGGATAATCCAACAGGAGCTAAAACTAATCAGATCCAGACCCTGAGCCTGGCTGCTTTATTAAAAGATCTGTAATATTACAAGCTACATATGTGCAAACCTACAAATATTGACAAATTATTCTCCAAATAAACGTGAAGTTTGGTGATGAACATTTACAAAGGAGAGTGAAAGTGTGACACATGTATTCAGAGGCACAGAGTGACTTGTGTGTTTGTGTCTGTTGAAATGTCCTGCAGTGCTGTGTGGGGCAATCTGTGGTCCCAGGACTGCAACATCTCCACAGAGTGAAGAAAGACCATGTTTCATCTTATCCCTTCCAGGTTACTCAACAGCAGCAGACCATATGAACCCCACCACAGCTCCACTGAAGCGGCTCCTTTCTCAGAGCTGCTGGCAACTTAAACTATTTCTGAGTAGCCAGTAGCATTTTCTGTCTCCACACGAGAGACTGATCCAATATATTAACAAACAGTACAAGATCTCATCCAAACATTGTAAATGTCAAGTTTTTACCACTATCTAGAACTTCCTCACTCATTTACAAATGTTCACAACTAGAGGCAGAACAGCTCTGTAGTCAGATGCCTGCCTTGCCTAACCTTCCCACCACACATTTAAAATACTTCCCTGTGATGGCACCAAGATCATCAGTAAGAAAGAATCCTGTAGTGATAGAGGTTGGGAAGTGCTTTTAATGGCATGGAGCAGGTTGCTTAATCTCAGCAGTGTTCTTTTAATTTCTTCCTTTTTTTAGAGGTATAGTGTCAAGCAATTTAAACAATCCAACTTTCTGACAGTAGAGATATACTCTACAAATACTTGTCATATCAAGGCGTTATCTTGGTATATAGATTGAAAGTTGTAGGCACATTGTTTTGTGGGTCACACAAACACAAGGGACAGTAACATGAAATGCATAATCTCCTGAAGATTTTCTATTAAAATATAATGTAGTGTCACCACAAAGTCATTCTGCATGACAAGTTACAGTACTTGGTTGGGTGTGTGAAGGACTCCTACAGCGCAGACTCTTCACGTCACTTCTGCCTCCAGGGGAGCAAACTGTGCTGGTGCCATCAAGTGTAGATTAGCAGTCATTACCAGACATTTGCTGAAACCAGTGTTCAAAAAGTCAACAACAGATGCAGCAGCCACAATATTAATCTGTAGTTACTGCAGCTTCTGCTATGACTTTCAAGGTACCAGCAAAATAACTAATCGAAATCAACTGAACTTACTTTGTAGTACACCACCTACAAACTAAGTCCAGGTGATTTCGAATAAAATTTCCTTGAGATAACCGTGGCCTGGGTAAATGAGAATATTCACAGCCTTGACTAGAAACCTTAAATAACTATAAACTATGAGACATAAATTCTTGTTTTTTTATACTTAGCCTGTTCATTCAGATCAGCTGCAATTGTTATTACTCTACCTTTCACTATTTTCAACAGACAAATATGGCAAAAGTGTTTTTCCTGCCCCGGACTACATCATAAGAGAGGGGAAAAGTATGCCCGAGTAACTGCAGTGAAGGTGAGGGGGCACCACTCCACCGAGTCAGGCTGCAGCTCATGATAAATGGAGAAAAGTTACCTGTAGTGTGGCACCAGAGGAATAAATATGACTGGAGATTAAAAAGGAGCATATATAGCACTTCTTATCTGTGCTGGAGTATTCATCATATACCTGTCCCTGTGGTGGTCAATGAGCACAAAAAAACAAAGGTCTCACTCTGCCACTGACTTTGTCAACCACTTCTGCTATCACTGCCAACTGATTAGCCCACTGTGCTGTTATTATTGGGGTTTTTTGTTTGTTTTTTTGTTTTGTTTTTTTTAAAGAGAAGCCTATTTTATTTCTTGGCTAAGTTTAAAACATCTGTAAGTATAATAAATGTGGACTAGAACGGTTCATAAAATGGCCAGAATATAGTCTGATGACTGCAAGAGATTCTTGCAGCAAATCAGTTAAGAAGGAATTAATGACTATCCTTTGATATTATTCTTGTTCTCAATTAATGTCTCAGGTATCTTCTCTCAAACAATTCATCATCTGGCCTGTGAAATGTAATTATAGTTATTAATTATAATTTCCTGAACCAAAAGATAACCATGTAACCACTATTCAAAGGTCATTTTACTACCAGAAAAAAATGTAACACCTCCCACAACAGTTTTTTTTTAACCTGAAAAAATACTTCAGCGATTATTCCCCTTAGAAATAGTTGAGGTTAAACAACTACTCGATTTATTGACAAACCGCTTCATCTCTAACCTGTCATAATCATCACATCCAATGATGTGTAGCCTGAAAAAACAGGACGCAAGAATGCAGTAACAAAGACACCATTCGTTGGAAATTGCTATAGATAGATATACTGCAAAGACATGCAGTAGGCGACCGTTTGTACCTGATTGGCTCTGTACAGTGTAAAGCTTCAGTTTCCACTTGGCAACTTTCACTGGACCTGTTCACATTAACAGTCGCGACGCGAGGGGAAGTCGTTTCGACGGTTTTCGACGGTTTTTGTCGAAGTGTGCCGGAGCTGCTCGCCCCTTTAAACAGGCTTCTCCCGGTGCAGTGCTCCTCTTTGACCGCTACCGGCCCGACGTTTTCTTTAAGGTGAAGCCGGACAAGCTTTCTCGTGATCGGCTGTAATGTCGGCAGGCACACACCGGGAGTCACGCAGCGACCGTAGGAGGGCGGGGTAGGATCACCGGCGGGTATCGTTGATCTGAAATCCGCGGAGGGTTAGCTGTGTCCAAGACTAACAGCAATCCGGCGTCCTTTGTTTATCAACAGCAGAGACGACGACACTTCTCCGGGACACAGATGTCTTTTCATCTAACGGACGGATCAGACTGGCGTCGAGGCGCGGAGGAGATACGGTAACTGCGGAGGAAAGCAGTCTGCTCTCCGCCTCGATGTTTTAATGTGAGCAAAAGGCCGGCAGCGTCTCGATACACACTGAACCACGTTTTAAGGGGTGAGTGACGGCGTCCATCTGCTTCAAGACCCAGGCCAGACAGACGCTGTAACGGCAGCGGTGTGTCTCAGCCAGTCTGCCGGGGCAGGTGTGAGTCTTGTCGTTCCGGCTGCATTAAATACCCCAGTCATAGAGTAATGGGTTGATACACTCCGCTGCGCTGTTGTTTGGTGAGTTAGTTGGTACGTCCACAGAGGCCTGCTAGTCCCCAGTGGGTCACCCCCTCTAACAGCTCTTATATAACCCCGTGGGATTCCTTTCTGTTAGGTTAGAGTTAGATTCAGAGGACAGGGTTAGGATAGGGGTAAAACGGCATCAGGCTGTTGACAACAGTCTTATGAAGGGACTAGGCTCCTGAGGACAAGGTTAAAATAGGATGATGCTGCTGAAGACAGGGACCCTTTTACATGTACTATTTAACATATCCCTTTCCACATGTAAGGCTACAGACATTTATATAGTCTGATGTCACGTGATTCTGGTGAAACAATTTGTCCTTCAAATCTCTAACTATTAAAGACACCAGTGAACAGGATTAGGCTGCTGAGGACAAGATTAGGGCAGGATAAGGACAGGGTTAGGCTGCTGAGGACAGGATAAGGACAGAGTAAAGCTGCTGAGGACAGGATTAGGGCATAGTCATGCTTCTGAGGATAGGATTAAAACAGGGTTTGGCTACTGAAGGCAGGATTAGGACAGGGTTAGTTTGGTGAGGACAGAATTAGGACATGGTCATGCTGTTTAGGACAGGATTAGGACAGGGTTAGTGTCTGGACAAAATTGGGAACCATTCTTTTCCTATTCTATTTAATATGTTCCTCACCACAAATAAGACTACTGGCATCTCTACAGTCTGAAGTCACATGAGTCTTCAGTCACAGTGAGTTTGTAATTAGTGTGAGACAATTTGTGGTCCATTGATGTGACAAGGCCCTAAAATGTCAAATAAAACCAACAGTGGGTTCTTATTGGGGGTACAAACAACATCCTTGGACCTAAGCAGTGTCAAAATATGGAGAAAATATTCTTTCAGTTTCCGGAATTCCAAGTTGATGTTGTCTTCACTTCACTGTCAGGCAAGGCAAAGGGAAGTGCATTCTTAAACCTGAGTGAGAATCAGAAGCAGCTTGACACATGACTGAATGGATGAAACCTTTTAGAAATATACTGCTGATTTTTGTTGTTGTTGATTTACTAAACCAAGGTCTAAGGTTTGATCCCGTTACCTAAAGGTGCTCTCAGAAATACTTCAACACTGCCTCTCTGTTTCAGCGTGGATGGACAGTTGCAATTTGTAAAAAGAGTATGTACCTGTATGTTACTGTAAACTTTTGTTCTGCAGGAATCCCTGAACTGATATCTGTTCAGTTTTTAACATAAATGTAACCTGACAGTGTCTCTGGACTCTGCCTCTGCTCTGTTGGACAAAATATAGTGTTTCTGGGAACATTCAGAGCCATATGTCTGATATGACATGTGGTGAACATACATGAGCAAAAAATTTTAAAATAATGCAAAATGTAAAATGATTGTGATAATACATCATAACAATTTGGATTTGGATCAGTTTTATTAACTGGATTAAAATAGTATATAAAAACCCAAAGTCAGCTTTAATGACGATTGGGTTGATCTCACCTCTCTTTGACCTCACTAGAGTTACTAAACAGGGCTTACTACTTGTTTTTGTATGAAAAAACCCCAATAATGCTGTGTGATTGTCTTCTCCCACAGAGCTCCCCTACATCTCTCCCCCTCTACGTGGGAATCAACATTCCTCACCCCCTACTTCCACTTTCAACCCTTCAACAATGGCATCCCTGGACTCTCCACCACTAGTCTCCCCTTCCCCTTGCCCCGCTCCCCCTTCCTCTGTGCCCTCTTCCCCTGCTCCCTCCTCCCCAGCACCGTCTTCTTCCTCCCTCCCAGCCCCACCCTCACTGCCTCCCACGGGGGAGGTGATGGTGCTGGCTCTGGGCAGGAAGAAGCAGCGGGTGCTGATCGCTCTCTCCATTCTCCCCAACATCTTCCTGGCCTTCCTGCTCTCCTCTGACCCCCTCATCACCCTCTCCCCACCCCACCACTGCCACTTGCCAGGGCCCCCGTCATCACTGGAGGTGCTGAACGCCTCTTTGCCCTGGGAGAAGGGGGAGAGGCCTGGGGACAGCAGGGCCCCATCCCAGTGTAAGCAGTTTGTGAACGGCAGTCAGTCGATGGTGGTGGCCTGCGAGGCTGGCTGGGACTACAACGTCACAGAGGGGCTGCAGAGAAACATTGTGACTGAGGTAAATCTCACTTGCTGAACGTGCAGTGCATCTTTGTGTGTATCTCAATGTATCTTGTACATATCAGTGGCACCAAGCATCTCCTCTAAAGCTTTAACCCCTTAATGCCTGAATTTATTTCCAATTATAAAAAAAACAACTTTGGTGTGTGTTTTTGCTTTCAAGTAGATGCTAAATTAAGTTGAGAGTATTAATTTGAGTATAGCACATAAAATAGATATAAATCTAACAGGATGTAGTGTTCCCTCTCACCTGTACCATGAGAAACTAATGCTTGCAAAAGGTTCCTAGGTATGTATTCTTAATGCATCAACCAGCAATGGAGGAATACAGACGCTATTTTGTCTGCATTTGGTGCGGAAGCGGAAGCGACAATAGGCGTAGGGCCAAACCTGTGTTTTTTATCTCTCATTACATTGACTCTGAAATGTTTTTGTGTTAGTTAACTGCTGATTGTTTTCCAAAGCATAAGCCTCTCTGGGAGTGGTAATCCATCATAGCTTTTAGTTTCCTTTTTTTTAGCTTTGGTGTGGTGACAGGGATTGTTGTGAAAATTCTTCCTTGTTGGAGCTGTCATGATAACTAATGGCGGAGAACTGGGAGATCGCGGATTTCATTTTCCAACACAGGCCTCCTGTTCGATGTGTGTTAATGAACGAGTGCAGTTACGTTTAACAGATTCATCTGAGATCCCAGTGCAGTCAGGTTTACACAGAATGCCATACCAGTATGCTAGCCTGCTATCTCCATTTGCAAATGTCCAGGCTGATGGGTCTGGTTTCCATGCTCTGATTATATAGTAATTAAATAAACAAGGTTTTGATCATGTTAGCTAAAATCTCCACTCATACCCTCAGCCATTCACTCTGTTTTTACATCTTTTGTTTTTGTTTCACTGGACAGGTTGTTGTGTAAACATCAGTATTATTTATTGGAGCTCCCAGCTCTACTATAAATGGGTTGTGATGGCAGGTAGGGTAAAGCACATGGACCTATTCAGAAGATAAATGAATGAATATGTTAACCGACATTACTGTGATTTCAGTCATATCTGAGGCATGTCTGAAAGGTCAGAGGTCAGAGTTTCCTGAAAAGGGAAGAGAGTCCCTGCTCACAACCAGATTAGCACTATTACAAAGGAAGTGCGTTGAAACAAATGGACTCTTGTTTGAGTTATCAACAGCAGTTGTACCAAATGGTAGAAAACATGCACCAACACAGGAATGGTGCCTTTTTAAAATGCCTTGCTCAAGGGCACCAGAGTGTCTGTTTATAATGCAGAGGTGGGGGCACATTTAACATTTGCCTAGAGGTCACAGTTTTGCATCTCTAAACTTTTAACTGTAACTCCCTTCTTCTGTTGATCACGCTGTATGTAAACAGCAGGCAGGCTGATGAGTGGAAGAGTAATACTGTATATTACCTTGCCTGTTAACAGTACTGTGTTATTGAAAGTATTATTGAAAGTATTATTTCTAAGTGGGATGAAAAATTTTGGTCTGATCTCACATTTCTAACTGCTGTTTGCTCTGTCATACTGGTCATGTTCTGTTTCCTGTGCATTTTTGGAGTGTTAAAAAAAAAAAAAAGATATTAGGCAGCAGATAAACAGTAAAGAAATGTTGCCGTGGTGGATTTATTTATCAGTTTGCGAATTGTGCATGCTGGGCCTGGCATTATGACTTGCATGGTCAGTTTTTCAGATCATGCAGTTCTTTTTCAGAGCTTCATAATAACAGCACTGGATTGGTATTGTTGCTGTATTTTCTATTATTTTATTGGCTCTTTAGTTGCCCTGTGTCACTTTCCATTTCATTGCCACTGACTGAGGAACCACACCCAGTCCTCCAGTCTGTGGTATTAAGGCAGTTCGCTGGTAATCCACTCACACCACTGCAGCTGGCTATAGATACATACGAGCACTGCCAAAGCCTCATTCAGCAGAAGCACAGTTGCTTCTGTGTAGAAAACGAAGTCTTCTTCATCCCTTAGGTCACATATTGGACTTGACATGGACAGACAAGGAGACTGACACATTTGGCTCTGAAATCAGGTTTAGCTCAGAAGGCATCATTTGCTGTCATGATGATCTGTTCCTCCATTGCTGCTTTGCTTTGCTGAGCTGGCAGTCTGGTGAGCAGGAAGCAGGAAGGTCTCTGATCATTGCTTCTGTAGCTTATCAATAGATACTGGGACACTGAACATTTCTGTGCTGTGGTGCTATAAATTAATGGACAGAAATTGTTTTGTTATAATAGTTGGGCAAATTTTCATATGAATATATGTCAGCCACCACATTTGTTGTGATAGCATATATACATCAGTCATCAGTCATAGCTGGGTGTATACATCCCTAAGGATCAATATTACAAATCAATAAGCAGGACTGCTTTTTGGCACCATTCCATTTTCATAGGATTTTTTTTGCATCAATACAATGTAGTAAAGTGTTTTGGCAGATATTTCATTTTCTGGATTAGCCAAACACAACACATTTTCCAGTGATTGTCACCTCACCAGATATATTGACACCACTATAAAATATATGTATCATGATAGAGGATTTTATTCAGTGTTATATTTCCTGTTACTTTAAAGCAGAAAGGCAGTGTTCCTGTTTGGCCGATCTAGAGTTAGACATGTGAAAAGAAAAGATGGCTGCAGAACCGATCAAGCCTCATTCACAAAAACTGGTCCGAGGAGTTTCCAAACTGGTCTGTCTGCATTCTCCCTTCTTCTGTCATCCAAAGCATTCCACCTGTATGAGGACAGCTGACATTGTGTGACAGGCTTTCCTGGTTCTGTGTTTGGGCTCTGATTATACAAGACCTATTTATCAGCAGACCTCTGCTCTGCCTCCCTCTCTCTTTAGATCATTTAAATTGGCTTTCAGTAGACAGTGACATCAGCAGAGCTCAGCTGTTACTCTAGTTGGGTCAAATCCAGGCCCATTTAAAGCCACAAAAGAAATAATACACATGGAAAATCATGTGTGTTCTTACATCCCAATTTTCTCTTTTTGATGTTCTTCAAAGATCTCTTCAGTCAATTCATTTTCTGGATTCAAATGCCAGCTCCTCTTCCATAATCTTTGCACCTGTGGTTTGGATCCACAGTCTTTTTTTTAACATATGTATTGTGAATAAACCAGGGCTGTTGTTTTCATCTTTAAATTTAATCTGCTAAAATGTGTTCTCATAAGTAAGTTCAGTTCACAGTCAGTGGGAATGCTCAGATTTTGTGGATCCTGCAAAAATCAATCAATCAAACAAACAAAGAAAGTGGACTAAAAATAACTGCCATGGTATAGGTAATAAAGTGTTTGACATCAGACAGTACATGATACACATACAGATGTAGGATGACTAAAAGACTTGATATAGTTACAGTCATGTATTAAAATAGGTGGGATTTTTTATGTGTACATTTTTCATTTATTAAAACAATTAAGTTGTGGTGACTCGTCCCAAAGCCTGTGATCAGTGAAAGTTAGTGATTGACCTCTTACACTCTGGTTACACACCAGCACTGCAATTTGAAACATTGGGTGCTACTAAGCTCTGTTTATGAAATATAGGTAGTAAGGAAACAAACTGTTAACCTGTCAGTGAATCAATGAATTGACCAGTAAAACCAGTACCAGTATGTTGATCACAAAAGGGTTTTTATTCCATAAATGCTTTAAGTAATTGAATGAAAAGAAGGTGGTGGTTACACTTCATCAAATGTAAGATTTTGCAGTTATATTGTCACAATTCTTGGGGTTTTGGAAGTCACCTTTCACTTTTACAATGTTTTTTTCTGACCTTTAATGGCCTTATCATTCAGGTGAAACATAATTGTCAGTGTGATTGAAAATAAAAATATTCATATGGTGCTGCCCCAATCAGTAACTGGGCTCTGGAAGACACTGGGGTCGAGAAGATATTATAAGTTTTGGTTGGCTGTAATATTGATAAAACATTGTTCTAGTGGGTGCACATCTGGATTTAACCAAAGGCCTCTGTGCTTTGTAACCTCTCCTTTCAACATTTCTCCTGCTGTTCCTTTCTCTACCTGATGTTTACCTGATGTCAGCCTTCTGTTGTACTTGTGTTGTCCAGTGGGATCTGGTGTGTGGTCAGTACTGGCTCGTCCCAGTGGAAGAGGTGTGTTTCATCTTGGGTGTCCTGACCGGCTGTCTGGGCCTGGGCTATGCTGCTGACAGGTAATGCACACTTTCTCTCGCTTTCTCTCTCTCCTACAAACACACACACCAGCTCTGTAAATTGGTCACCGTGTGATTTTGAAATTTTGTGGTTTTCCTTCAATGAGTCCACAAGTGATCTACGTTGACTTTTGAAGGATAATGTTGAAGGAGACTGTGATGCTTGTGTAATGAGTAAAGTATATACTGTTGCTAACAGTAATATACTCAGATAGAAATCATACATTTCATTGTACCATTTCATTTCACTTTTGCACTAGTGTGCAGGGGCGAGCTTTCTCATGAGGGATGAGCAGCTCAGATCATTAAGTATTTTTCTAGCCTCTGCTTTATTGGTGACTCATCATTATTTCAGAATTAGACCAATCAATGAATCCTGTGTCATGTGCATCCATTCGGAGAAGTATGTATGAGAGCTTTAAATGAGCTGAGAGGAGAACTTTCACGCATCAGATTCATACTTGTATTTCAGTATTATATTTGCAGTCTTTGATATTGTTCTTTTGAATCTAGACATGAAAGTATTATACCACCTATTAAAGAACTGGAGAAAGCAGATGAAAATAAGCAATCAAAGCACATAGGATGCACCTGACCACAGATCAGAGTGCCATAGAAATGGGTCTGAATAATTTTGTCAACAAGAGATTTCATTCCTTGATGTTTAAGTAATTTCTAAAAACCTGTTTTCACTTTTTCATCATGGGTTACTGGTGGAAACAATTTTATGCCTTTAAAATTAAACCTGCAGCACAATAAATTGTGTGTGAACTTTCTAGTCTGTGTGCAGATGTCTGAGCTGTTCAGTCAGATCAGCGTCTTCCTCATTCTTCAGTATCTTGTCCTTTGCAGTTTTACTTCCTGATGATCACACAGAGACATGTATGCTCACACAGAGCAAAAGAAGTAGCTCTGCTGTTAATGTTGCAATGAAAGGAGCTATGGATGTACTGTGTCTGCCATTGGGTCCTGTGTCAGGACAGAAAGATATGCTCTCCATCACAGTAACAAATCATTTTGTGGGAGAAATACAACAGAAATACTGAGTGAAGAATATATTACAAACCCATTTACTGTGCACAAGCAGTGACCTAAACACAAATGCTAAAGATGTATTAGTAAGCTGTATTTTGCTGGATAGTGGGAAGTCATGCTCAGCAGTCTGCGTCAGACACACTCAGATAACTGACATAATAGATGCGGTGCACTATGTTGTCAGGCCGAAACTCACACAGGGAAGCAGCGGGTCACTGTGAGAATGATGATGCCAGTTTAATTAGCTAACAGCCTTCATTAATTTGCTGACCAACTGAGCAGAGTGTCGAGACTGTGTGTCAATACTGCTGAATGAATGCTGAAAAAGGAACAGAGCTCATCTGCAGCTTGGAAACAAAGCTGCCACACATGCAGAAAGTATGCTGATCATCACGCATGGTGAGCAGATATTCTTCAGACTTGAGCTGTTGAGAAGATACAGATTCTTATTTCTATTTATCTTTGTGATCACATAATTTATTATTTTTAATAAATGGTTTTATATGCAGTATAACTGAACTGGAAGTCTGCAGGTACTTAATTATTCTTAAAATGTAAATTGTATTTCACAAAATTCAGACGATACGATTGTATTGAGTTCAAAAGGATGAGCTCTTCACTTTTTTTAACGATGTGAATTATTTGTAAAAGAGCAACATTAATGGCTGATTATGATGACCACACAGTAGTTCTCCCTCGTATATTAACTTTTAAAGACCACTGTCCTGCTCATCCCTCATTCTGTTGATAATATAAGAATGTGTAATGTGTAATTTTTTGTTTTTGTGATTGTATCTTTGGGGATTTTGATCTCTTCCTGTTAATTAGCTTTGATGGTGGTAAGAATGAATCATAGTTTGGTCAAGACTGTATAAAAGGAAAGTTATAGTTAAATTAATAAAATGAAGTGCAAAAGTTGTCACCACCCTTTATGAAATGTCCTCATACACTACTTTCTTGTTTCATGTTCTTTGCCTTCATAATGTCTTTTAACCTGAATAGCTCTCAGGTGTCATTTTAGTTCTTCCTTCATGGCCTGTTTGTTTCAAGTGTACCAGATTGCCATGTGTAGCTGTCTTTAAATCTATCCACAGGGTTTCAGTGATTTGTTCCAGTGTACAAATCTGTGTGTCTGCAGGCTGGGCAGGTCCAAGACCCTGCTGACCTCCCTGACTCTGTCAGTGGTGTTTGGGGTGCTGGTATGTGTCTCTCCTTACCCCTCAATCTTCATCATTATGCGTTTCTGTCTGGCGGCTGCTAGTGCGGGAGTCTACCTCACTCTGTACATCGCTCGTGAGTATTTTCATATTTTCAGTCACACACTGTAACATTTTTTTCACACAACCTGATTTGTTTTTTAAGTTATTTAGTTATATGTTATTTATTTTATTTTTAAGTTTTTAAGTTAAGTTAAGTTATGCTCCAGTTGTATGGAGCTGTAGTATGAATCAGGTTGTTTTTCCTCCATGTTGCAGTAACTTCTCTTCGACTGTTTGCATGTGAAATGTCTAAGGGAGAGAATTAAATATATCTGGATAAGAAACATTATGCACCAATGTGTTTATCAACAAACAAAAAATGAATGATTCAGTTTTAAAAGACTGATTTTAAAGTTATGTAAATCTGTGTTTTTGTTTGAAACACTCAAAGGTCAAATCTGTGGTACACTTGAATACTCATGTAATCATTATGGATTCAATGTGAGTAGAATGGATGTCAGTGGTAACAACGTTTTGCAGCACAACAAATCTCAATATATCTTAACATATTTCAATCCCACTTCTTTAACATAGTCATGATAATAAAATGGAGTTTTCACTGTCCATCCACATGCTCACTCCTTTCCAACAAAAATATCTGAATAAATAGACTACTTTCTTCATCACGCTCATGCTCCCTAGATATATGAAACAACCAAAAATGGGAACTGTAAAAATCCTGACCAGTTGGTCTTGCTTTTGCTGTGTTTTTCAGGACTGGAACTATGTGAGCCCTCTCTCAGGCTGCTCGTGACCATGCTTGCCGGCCTGATGACTGTAGCTGGAGAGCTGCTGCTGCTGGCCGTGGCCCTGGGCTGCCAGTCTTGGAGGGGCCTGCTGGGAGCCGGGGCAGCACCGCTAACACTGTTTCTCAGTTACGGGTATGAGTTTGGAGTCCTTTACGATCGTCAGGGACATAAATCGCATGCATTGTCTGGGTCTTCTGAGAGTAAGGCCAGGAGAAAAAGGGATCACGATAATCTTTTGATAAAGTATGTTGAGCTTTGTCAATTGCACTGATTCCACTGAGTCACCCTGAGCCTTTTACCTCAGTTCAGAACACATTTGGGCCACTTAGTTTCTACAACCTGTGCTGCAAGAATCAAAATCAAACAAACTGAGATAGAAAGATTACTGGCAACATATCTCAGCTTTTAGTAAGAATAGGAGTAAAGATGGATTAAGAAGTAAAGAATTCTGCTGCTTTGTTACCCATGATGGTTAATTTCCAGGTTGAAGTAGCAAATGTGGGACACAGCACAAAAACCTAATGTGTCACCATAGTGCTGGTTCTTGGTAAAGGTCAGCAAAGATCAAGGACTGAGTTGGGCTTGTGTCTTTGCTCTCCTGCAGAATTCCTGGAGTATTTCCAGAATCCCCTCGCTGGCTCCTTCTGTCAGAGCGATCTGTGGACATGAACTCATTCAGTGAGAGAAGAAGCTCCAGCAGAGACATTAGGGATGACGAGAGCTTCACAGGTGCGTGAGCAGTGGTGGGTTTATGTCCTGAAGACATAAACCCACCACTGTTCATTGTTCTCTCTGCATCAGCTACAGCTGTGACTGGAGGCATTAAGTTTTCAAGTTGTCTGTCTATTTGTTCATCTGTCCAATTCTAAATATCTAAGGAATGCCTTCAGGGAGTTTCTTGAAATTTAGCACCAACATTCATCTGGACTCAAAAATGAACTGGTTAGACTTTGATGGAGAAATGTTATGTTATGTTATGTTACAATGAAAAACACTTTTTCTGGCTGTTGTTCAACTAACCCAGGAAAAGAAGTGGGGGTTGTGACCATATTTCCAGCAACTTGATTGGTTGGTTGAGACAATAATTCTCATTTCTAATTGTTTTCCACTGATCAGATATAAATAAATAATGGATGCTTTATAACACACTATAATATGGCTTTAATCACAGTGAAGCTGTAAGGTTATTTGATAAAGTTATCTCAAGGTCTTCTTCCTAGATTTCCTGCAGTCTTTCAGCTTTATTTCACTGCTTTTAGCAGTGAATGAATTCTGCTAACAGAGACAGAAAAAGTGTGCAAAAATAGACAAAATGAATAAATATAATCAAACACTGCACATTACACATTCTGTTTTCAGTTACATAAGGGGTTAGTTGGTCCTCCATAAACTGCACTGTTATTGTGTTGATATTGTGTTGCAAACCAAGTCTGAACTCTTTCTCTACTGCTAAATAAGGTGATACTAATTTTGACCTATACCTGAGCTGTATGATGAGCTGAGCTTGTGTGAGTTGCTGATTCAGAGAAAAATTCAGGTCAACCCTATTTTTGTCCTCTTTGTTTTCTGTAGAGCTGGATTCGGAACTGACTGCCACCTCACGCCCCAACCTGTCATTCCCTGAGCTCTTCCACAGCAGGAACATCTGGAAAAACATGTGTGTGCTTGGCTTCACTTCGTAAGTTGTCCCAGTCCGTTTCTTTACAGGCTGTTCTGCTGATGCAATGGACCTTTTTTCTTTTTAAGTTGTTCCTCCTCCTGTCTATTTAATGTTCTTTGTCTTTCTGTCCTTCTTCTCTCAGATTCATCTCTCACGGCATTAGTCACTGTTACAGTTCATTCCGGGGTGATGTCAGAGGCACCGCCCCTAGTTTCTATTGGATGTACCTGCTGTCTGTGTGTGCAGGCGGCAGTGCCTGGCTGTTGCTCTGGGTAACTGTGGACAGGTGCGGTCGTCGTGGCATCCTGCTCCTGTCCATGACAATGACAGGGCTGGCCTCTTTGATCCTCCTGGGACTCATGGAGTGTAAGTGAGCTTTAAACAACAGCAAGGACACTTACAGTTGAATAAGGAAAGCTATAAAAGGAAACTGGACCCCCCCCCCCCCCACACACACACACACACACACACACATACACACACCACACGCTCCACCCTTAGATATAGACAAAATGTGAGACTTGTTTCAGGAGTCCTTGGTTCCTTCAGTATAAACTGGAATGAAGGCTAAAGGTAATTTTGATGCAGACCTCAGGCCCAGGTCATATTAGATCATCTTCATCCTGTGCATCCTGTGAACATTATGCATTTATGAGATCGAATGTAAGAGATAAGAGATCAAAATCAACCTGCTCATCTTTGTTCAAGGAAAAATACGATGTGGATGCCTTTGTTTTTCCACAGCCTGGTGTTGAAAGCCACTGTCTCCCCTGTGTGGCTGTAAATGAGCATGACACTATGCTTATGTGGGACACTGCAGTGGGAGCAAAGTAAAGCAGTGTCAGGCTGTGCTTTAATGATACATCACAGGCTGAGGGTGCAGTGTACTGGGTCATGATGAGGCTCACTGATGTTTGTTACTGTTAGTGAAGGAGTCTGGGCAGGTGTTAAGAAAATATTAGGAATACTTCAAATTAACAGGCATCATGATGTATTATCTGAAACTGAAAAGAAGAAATGGTGCTCTTGATTAGGGTAATGCATAATTTCTGAAGCTTCAACCCTCCACCTCCCATTCTTCCCTCCAGATCTCAGTGAGATGGCCATCACAATTTTCTCAGTGCTGGGTCTGTTCTCCTCTCAGGCCACCACCTCACTCTGCATCCTCTTCACTGCAGAGGTCATGCCCACTATCATCAGGTAGGACAGTGCTGATACACTCTGCTTAAGAAAACTCTGTTTTTTCCCCTCACAGTTACAGAGTAAAAATCTGTTAAGATGTAGAAGGTGTTTCTATACATTACTTTTTCAGGAAGAGCGTGCTGAGGTTGTTAGTACTGTCAAAATTAATCACAACATGAAAAATTCAAGAAATTGTGACTCAGAGGGAATTTCTTTTAGTAATTGTTATATGTTGATGGGAAGTTTTCCGACATCTGAAAAAATCCCTGTTAACGCTTAGATTATAGCAGTGCTTGTGCTCTTTTGGAAAGGAAGGATAAAATGCTTCAAGTTGTAGGAATTTCATCTTTTTACATCAGTGTAACAAACAAAACGTATAATATGTGAGTAGTTTGCTTTGGACTGAGATAAGTCAGCTGCTTCTAGTTTATCCTAAGACAGGCTAGCAGTCTCCTTTTTCTCATCTACCTCCTCAAAGAGGTAATTAAACACATTTCCCAAATGCTGAACTAATCCTTTAAAGACATGCATATACACAGCATGGCAACAAAAGGCAAACTTAAACATTGTTCTTAAATACTGAAAATTATATGGATGCCATGTTCATCACAGAAACAGCGCCCATACAGAGAACCAGGGCACTGAATTGGAACAAATATAGTGTATATGCAGAGAAAGTCAAATCTGATTGGTATGTCTGTGCAGGGGCAGTGGTGTGGGTGCTGTACTGGCCCTGGGCTGCGTGGGCCGCCTCAGCTCCCCACTCATGGACCTGAGGAACCACTATGGTTACTTCCTGCACCACGTGGTCTACTCGTCTTTGGCCCTGCTGGCTGTGCTGTCCATCCTGTTGCTGCCAGAGAGCAAGAGGAAGCCACTGCCACAGACGCTGGCTGATGGGGAGCAATACAGACGTCCCCCGCTGGGCAGGAGGAGGAGGGACAACGTGCCGCTGCTCGCAACACCCAACCCAGAAAACTAATAGAACCAGAGACAGACAGCATCCTACCAGTCACGTTCCTGAAGAGGAAAAAAGGACAGTGCAGAGACTGAAAGAGGACAGAGAGGAAGGGTTGCAGATGTGATCGAAGCATTCTAACATATTATCCTGTAGTCATTCCCATTGGGTTGAGCTGCCATTTTCATTCGTCATTCTGATGTGTGTGACTGTGTCTGAATAAACACACGCACATCATCATCTTCCGTACTAGCTCTACATGTCAGAAAGCAGGTGCTCCCCAACATGACACACCAGCAGACACTGCAGTGTATCTGTCATACTGCTGATATTTGGGACCTCACCAGGCTCAGACAGTAGTCTTATTATTTATTATTTTTATTGTTTGTCAAAACCCGCATAGACTGTTTTTTTGTGGTGTATGCTCTGTACGACGACCCACAAAGTGCTCACGAGTGTAGAAGTACATGGATGTCCATTTTGTATACTTTTCTCTGATGGCACTCCAAGCGGGGATGGATTGCAGTTCTCTGGCATACATGCTGTAACACTTTGGGGGTGGGGGGTAAGATAGACTTATCCTCTTGTGATTAATTTGACTAAGTCTTCAAATTTAAAGGGCGGTTTTGAGAACATAAACCAGCTGTTATCAATACTGGGATCAGAGGCATAACACAGAACGTAAAGCCTGTAATTCAAAAAATGTTGAAGTTCAAAGTCTGTAAATACAGTTCCAGAATCTGGTCTGGAGTCTGCCATATTTCCAGCATATCTTCTGTTGTAGTGTAATCAATAATTACTAAGTATTAGGCTAAACATAGTTAATTTGGATTGAAATGACACATTTCCTGATGTCTCTGATCCATTAATTGTCACAACAATTCTGTCTGCATGTGGATGAACTTGAAGGGCTTGTTTTTTCTCTTTCCTCATAAGCTCATAGTTATCAATACCTCTCCAGATGAACAGTCTCACATGGATATGAACAAACTACAGTACAAATTGAAGCAGGGACCTGTGTAACCAGGCATATATTTTTGTCAGGACTTGGTCTTCTGTTATTTCAGCTGAAAGGAAAAGGACCCAATGACGATGCTCCATGAAGTTTGAATGTGAGCTTAAGAGGCCACAGAACTCCAAATGGACCCTGACTCCTCCTCAGACACGCACCAGGGATGACATGTGAAGTAAGTTGGCTGATGACAGAAAATGACCAATGTAAGTGAGTTTCAGAGCTTCAGACATTCCTCATGCATGAGGGTGCGCTTGGGTGTTTTTTTTGTGGATATGCGACAGAAAGAAGACAGGAGTTTTTAGGTTGAGGAATTATTAAAGGAATTGATGAAGGACACTGAACCTTTGCTGAAGACTTTATTAGCCTTTGGTAATTTCTGTTTCCTCTGTATATTGCATTCAACAAGTTCAAACACTTAAACACTGATTATTAGCCCCACCATGATTAACCTGGGTCGAGAAATATGTCTGATAACGCTGATGATGTGTTCAATGACAAGTGTTGATGTGGTTAACTCTATAGCCTTATTTCCTGTAGAATAAAACTGGGTAAATAAACAAGACATCGGCATTTACACGAATGTTTGAAAATCAAAGTAACACAAACTTTTCAAAAGGGTGGTTTGCACTTAGAGACTGGTAAATGGTGAGTTTTGGTTTATGGTAAATGGTCTTGCTTGCTATCCAAATAAAGTTGGATTGGACTATACGTTTATCAAGACATATAGTTAAAAATTATAGTCTATTACGATCTAAAAAGTAACTCAGGGGACCTTTTACCACATCTTAAATAAACTCATGGTTGCAAGATAAAAATCCAAATTCACTGATTTAGATAAACCTTTTAAATTGCAAACATGATACATTAAACTGTGTTGAAATAATGATATTCGGTAACTACATCAACTTAATATTGTTTGTGATTTAAACTCAAGACACTGAGTTAATTGTTTAAAAATGAAATTTAAGTTCTAGTAACTTCATGAAATTGGCTTGATGACTTCATTTCCCTACTTGAGTTCAGATTTCAAGTCCCCTTCATGACCACTGAACATGTGTGGACAAAGTCAGACAATCAAGAGCATGTGTTGGAGGACCTGTAGGCTGAACAAATCTAAAACAAATATAAAAGACACTTTCAAGATGAGTCCAGGGTCCAGGCCCCCACATGGTCCATACACAGGGTGTGCCACCATGTAACACAAGCTGGCCCAGCACACGCACATTGGACTGGTCAAAAACATCACAGAAGTGGGAAAAAATGTTATCAAAGTTGTAGTATGACTGACACATAAAGAAGAACCAGGTAGTAGGGGTATACCTTCATGACCCTTAAATCATCTCAAATAGAAATTAAAGATTTTTTTTAAAATGAAAAAAAATAAATATATATATGTATATACAGTCAAGCCTGAAATTATTCATACCCCTGGACATACTTTTTGTTCAAATGTAAACAAAAGCTGAGAAATAATTTTTCCCACAATGATCTCTCTTGTACATCATATTATCTTCTGGGAGACACCTGTGTCATGTCCAAACAAGAAAAAAATTGCTGGTTGAATAAAAGTAACTTTTAGCCAAAATTTGCCAGGGGTATGAATAATGTTGAGCTTGACTGTATATACACTCCTGATCAAAATTTAAAGACCAGTTGAAAAATTGCAAGAATTTACATTTTGCACTGTTGGATCTTAAGAAGGTTCTAAGTAGTGCTTCAAAATGCAAAAAAGAAGAAATGGGAGAGAGACAAAAAAATTTGAGTAAGCAATCTATTGCAAACAACCAATAAACTGAAATAGGCTGTTCATCAACTGATCAAAAGTTTAAGACCACAGCCTTTAAAAGCCCAAATCTTCGCAAAAATGTGGATTCAGTGTCATTTTGTCAGGTATCCACACTGTCATGACCTCCCGATGGCAAAGGCAAAAAAGCTTTCTCTCTTTGAATGCAGTCAGATTGTTGAGCTGCATCAGCAAGGCCTCTCGCAGCGTGCCATTGCTGCTGAGGTTGGACGCAATAAGACAGTCATTTTAAACTTCTTAAAAGATCCTGAGGGTTATGGGAAAAAGTCAAGTGGTAGACCGGTCACCGGCCCTGAGCCAAAGGATCCAATTAGCCATTTAATCCATTTAATCCAATTAGCCATTTAATCAGTTTGCACAAGAGCACCAAACATGGGACATTGAAAGGTGGAAGTTTTATTCTCTGATGAGAAAAAATTTAACCTTGATGGTCCTGATGGCTTCCAACGTTACTGGCATGACAAGATCCCACCTGAGATATTTTCTACCCAGCACAGTGGAGGGGGCGTCATCATGATCTAGGGGGCTCTTTCCTTCAGTGGAACAATGGAGCTTCAGGTTGTGCAGAGGTGTCAAATGGCGGCTGGCTATGTGGAGATGTTGCAGGGGGCATCCCTCATGACTGAAGGCCATTGTCTGTGTGGTAATGACTGGGTTTTTCAATAGGACAGTGCTGCAGTTCACGCCTAACAAAGGACTTCTTCCAGAGAAATAACATCACTCTTTTGAACCATCCTGTGTGTTCCACTGATCTAAATCCAATTGAGAACATTTGGGGTTGGATGGTAAGGGAAGTTTACAAAAATGACAGTGGATGCCCTCTGTGAAGCCATCTTCACCACTCGGCGCAACATTCCCACTAGCCTCCTGGAAACACTAGCATCAAGCACGCCGAAACAAATTTTTGAGATGATTAACAAGAATGGTGCAGCTACTCATTACTGAGTCCTTCTTTGAAAATTTTATTTCTATTTTAGGGGGGTTTGGGGTTTTTTGAGATGTGGTCTTAAACTTTTGGTCAGCTGATGAACAGCCTATTTCAGTTTAATGGTTGTTTGCAATAAATTGCTTCCTCAAAATTTTTCTTGTCTCACTCCCATTTCTTCTTTTTGCATGTTGAAGCACTACTTAGAACCTTCTTAAGATCCAACAGTGAAAAATGTAAATTCTTGCAATTTTTCAACTAGTCTTAAAATTTTGATCAGGAGTGTATAATGTCAATCCATTCATCCACTGTAGATACTGAAATGTCTGGTTAAATTCCAACCTGAAAACAAACCAAAATGACAAAAAAAAACAAAAAACATGTCCAAGGTAGGGCGCCAACAATCAGACCTGTCTGGACCATGAACCTCATTTGATTTGAGGTCAACTATAATTTCCTTAATTTCTTTTTTCTGATGTTTCAGACATTGTTGACTTGAGGTTGGGAAAATTCTGACAATATGAGTCACAAACGCAATGAATATCTTTAATTTGTTGTGTATAACAATCAAATTATCTTTAAAGTGATGATTTTAATTGTCTGCTTGTTGTGTTTTCAGCCTGTAAACTAACGCTATCTTTCCCTCAGCCTTCATAATATTTGATTTAGCAGTTCCCTGATATACTTAAACTCCCTAACTTCACCACCACAATCAGTTTTCATGGTTATGATCCTAATTTCTCTGCTCACCTCAACAAATGGCATGTTTTCTTATAATAGTAATTCAAGATTTACCTTTTTTAAATTCATATTTACTTTTTTATTCATATAAACCCTAACAGGAACACAGTGTTGTCTTGCACAATAACTAAATAAAACAACAAATCAAATCAAAATGTGAATGTTCATAGAAAATTAAAGCAACAACCGCTCTCAGCTGTTCATTGCAGTACAGTAAATAACCAATAGATGACAGTCATAGACCACAAATGATCACAAAACTTTTTTAAAACTAATCTGGTCTCTATTACTGACATGTAATGACAGCAATGCACCCACAGACAGCAGTGATGATATCAAATAATTAGTATACCACTGGGTGGTTAGTACATACACCCAAGTAACAGCAGATTATCAGATCAACACTGAATATGCTTTCCATGCTTTAAATCATATTTTTATGCCCTCCTGTATCGTGACAAGAAGTTTTCATTTTGATGCATTGTTGATGCTATACTACATTTCATGAGGTTTTTGAGGCTTTACTCTTACTATACCTAATATGAAGGCAACAATCTCAGGTGCTCAGATTGTTATTTACTGGTTAGTGTACACACCCCATAAACAGCTGGTGTGGGGTTTGACTCCTTGAAGACACAATTTCAGAACTGAAAATGTCTTGTCATTTGTTTTTGCATTTTTATGACGCACTTTACTATGGCATTTTTTCGTGTTTCCACCCCAATCCAATTTTATTTGGATAGTGCCATATCAAGGCACCTTATAAGATAAGTAAAGACCTCACAATGTTAGAGAAAGATTTTACATAAGACATACTATACTAAGAAGGCTTTATGAAACACTATTCTGTGATAGGGGTTTTTTGTATTTGTATGATATATTATACTATTTTATATTGTATTACATTGTATTGTTGTACATATGAAGCAAACTGCTTCTTGTAATTGTCCCATCTGTTTACTTTTCACACTTCTGTTGTCTTTAAAGGTTTCTATCTTTGTTTATGTTTGTTTGTTGTGCTACAAGTCCATTTAACACTGTTCTGCCATATCACTGCTTTTGGTACTTTACCCAGGTACCACACAACAGATCAGATCTGGCTGTCTCTTGAATCAGCTGTGCATAATATCAGTGTAGTGCCTTAGTCTTAGAGCAGGGGTGCTGCTTCCAGAAAGTGCTGCACTTTTAAGATTGAAAAACAGATTGAAAGTCAGTGCTCTGAAGACTCATGATGACATACGCCTTTCCCAGATGATGTCATGGCCAATAATATCAATGCAGATTGTACTGTCCCAATGCGAATATCTGCCTGGGACACAATTACTGCCATTAAAGACATAGGTGAAGTTACAATTTAACACCCAGTCAAATGGATGTTTTATCCACCTATCACCATAACAGTTTGTACGTTGCCATAGCTAAGAACTGAAGGAAAACACACAATTGAATAATGTTGAACTGCCCCACCTACACAACACACTATTTAAAGTAGATAGCATTGTGATTAATATTGGTCACTGAAAAACTCCCTGCATTCAGGAATGTGGCCTTAGGCACTGAATCATTTGTTTGTCATGCCAGTACTCAACATACCTTTTCGCTCATTATGGCATGTAAATAATGGGATGGGAAACTGCAATAAAATAACACAATGAGAAACCATACTCGTTAAGGCCCTATTAAATGACATGACACGAGAAAAAAACAACAGAAAGAGTGTAATGAATTTACCAATGTAATCCACAAATATTGTTGGAAAAATTACATTTATATATAAAAGATATATTAAGACTTTAGATTGTCACTGTGCAAATAAGACAAGGCACTATATAAAACACTTTACAATGTTTGATAAAACTATTGTATTTCAAATGAAAATACAAAACCTTATTAAAGCCAAATTCTTTCTCCTTTAAAGTGATATGAAAATAAACTATCTGAATTATGCGAAGAACATTCACTACAATTTATTTCAATATTCAAGCACAGAAGAAGACAGATGATGAAATAACAAACACATTAGCACATTCATCCATATTACTATATATAGAAGGATGACATGCAAACCTTAAAAGATAGGACTCATGTCAAGAGCCTGACCTTACACAAAAGTTTGATTATTAAAGCAATTACACATAAGTACATTCCTCACTAATGCAATGCAACTGTCAGAACTGTAAATGTTGATTATGGTTATTTTGTATGTCTACATTGCAGATCTGTGGTCATAGCCAGTACACTGTAATACTATACATCTTTAAACCTACCTGATATTATCATTACAAAAAAACCACCACTTTTGAAAATGAATCATGCAGGCAACTAGCTGTCCTTATTGTCCCCAGGTTCCTTTCTGAAAGTGAAAAGTAGTATTGGAGATCACTGTCCTTAACAGATTACATCACATATTTCCTGTCCTGGATTTATTTTTTACATCATGAAGTTCAGGATCACAGAGAATTGAGAAAGGGAAGGATTTCAAGTGGTTCGTTTTCTTTTACAATTCTGTCTCCTTGTCTTCACACTCACATGTTTCTAAGTAATATTCATCATCTGTTGTTGTGTCTGAGCTGCTGTCAGAAGACTCCTCAAATGTGCTAAGGCTGGAGACATAACCTCTGGAAGGTAAATGCCCTGATGAGCTTGGAAAGGTAGGGGAGGAAAGGCTGGAGGGTTGGGACATGCGTCTGGATACTGGTGATAGGGGAGGTGTTGGAGGAGGTGTTGGAGGAGCCTCTGCATCCCATCTAAACTGACAAGTATCCATGCTAGGGCTCCAAAGGTGGGCTGCATTTGAGGCTATGGTAGTTACAGGCAGAGAATTGTGGACTCCTGAGCTCCAGTTTGCCAAACGTCTGGTCAGTGATCTAGGAAGAGATCTTGATCTCATTTTACCCAGGTCACCAGGGAAATACACACTACAGTCATAAGGGATCTGGCAATCACATTCCATGATGCAATTAGGTGTGAAGGACCACTGATCAAAGTCCTTGCCAGTGCGTTCACAAGCCAAAAAAGATTGAGGGAGGTCACCCACACTCATGAATCGGGATCCAGTGGAGATGCGTCCAGGCCCCGAGGGTCGACTGGAGAGTACTGAGCTCACAGAAAATGACCTCCCAGGCTCAATGCCATACTTTAAATCTGCATAGGAGGATGCCAAGTGCTCCTTGTCCTGTCCTGGCCCTGCACTTGGAGGACCTGTAGATGCCCGGCTTCTTCTTGATCCCCCCAGGCTGATTCCCTCCTCTGGCTCACATGGTGAGGAGGACTCCCTGTGACGCTGCAGCTTTGGGCTGTAGAAGACGCTATCATCTGTTACATCAGATGAGGAAAATGAGGAGAATGGACAAAGAGAGGAGAAGGGGGAGAAGGGACTCCTCGGACTAGATGTGGACCTACTGAGCTGAGCAGGGTAACCACCAGATGGGTTCGGGCTTCTGCCATGACTGGGATCTGTACATGAGGGGAACTGGTTTGGCAGTTTGTACTCTGTCCTGTTGTCTTTGTAAAAGTCAAACTGGTAAGTTGCTGGGCTTTGGACAGTCAGATGAACTTGGGATTTACTTTCAGACTTGTGTCCTACATAAGCATGCTGTTTATCTTGGTCTTGATAAGTTTCTGGAGTTGATTTATCCAAGCAAATGGAGAATTGATCTTCTGTTGCTGTGCTGCCAACGGCTTGTATGATAGTGTTTTGTGTCCATCTGTTTGTACCTTCTGTTCCCTTTTCATTCTCCTTCAGCACCCCCACCTCCTCCTGCTCCTGCTCATCTAGCATTTTGGTACTCTTAGCAGTGATATCATTGACATTGCTGATGTCACTTGATCCACTAACAGAAGATGTCTGGGAGGCCCTTTTCCATTTCCATGGAAATGACAGTTCATCATCAGACCATCTAGTGCTGAATGTTTGTCTCAGTCTGTTGAGGACCTCTTCCATTTTGCTGTTAGTCTTGTTGGCCCGCTCAGAGTCTGATCTTGTTAAACTGGCATTTGTTGCACTGACACTTTTCTTCAGTGCAAATCTGCTTTTCTTTGGGCTTTGCTCATTGCTGCTCTCCACTGAAAAGAACCTGCTTCGACCCAGCATGCTTTCCTTTGTTGTTCTATTGCAGCCTTCATCTTCCTGGGACTGGCTCTCTGCTGTGCTGCCACCACTGGAGCTATGATCTGAATGGCAAGGTGGTTTACCTGATGCTTCCTTACTCTGCACTGTGCATGTCTGTTGACTTAACTTGGTCTCCAAAGTAACCACTCTATTTGCATTATGTTGCAAAGGTTTAGGTGTGGTGATCTTTGGGCCAGCTGTAACTGTATCTATTTTAGACTGAATGCTGTAAACCAGTGTCTCAGTTACACAGGTTGAAGTGGACTTCTTTGCCTTATTGCCCTGCAAACACTGTGAGCTGACATGAACTCTATTGTCAACAAGTAATATTTGGCCATTCTGGTGATCTTGGTTGCTATTTTTGGTATAATTATTGTTGACTACATCAGTTTCTGAGACGTCACGCTTTGAATTTTCTTGCCTGGCAGTTTTGTTTTGGAAAGGAAAAGATGAAGTCTGCGGTGGGCTGTTAGGTAACAGAGGGAGTTTGGATGCGGTTATGTTTACTGCTGCACCTGACTCAGTATTTAAGGAAGGATGTGGGGCACATGGTGACCGAGAGACTTGTTGGAAGGGGGGTGTTATTGTCTTTGTTTCTCCCAGTGTTGACCTACTTGACATAAGAGTTGAGTAAGGAGGCGAGCTATAACGAAGCTTATAACCACTTGTAAAATCAGGAGGGAGGGACAGTGATAATGTCCTCTCCTGCTTAAGAGTGGTTGTATCGAGTTTTTCCTGGTCAAAAATCATAGTGTCACTAGGTCTTTGCTGTGACCCCTCTTGCTCTCCAGATGTTACATCAGCAGAGTCCGTTGAGTGAGACTGATACATCGCTCCTTTCCCCACTTGTATGCTAGAAGTTTTGGGGGTAGGGGAGCACAGAGGGGAGGAGGATGTATTTGTGGTTGGATCACTTGACCTTAGAAAGGAAAAGATGGATGGAGCTCGAACACTTCGGGGGGACCTTGAGGGAGAAAGAGGACATGTTTCGACTCCATGTAGATCTGGTTTATCCACAGTGATGGGCTCAGAATGCTGCAGATTCCTTGAATCCTCCCACGTTACTCGTCTCGCTCTTTTTCCATTTTCCCGAGGGGCAAGTTTCTTTGGGTCTTTTTCGGGACTGCTTGAGAATGTCCTCTCTTCCTTAGGGCTAGACGTCTCTGGGTAGTTGGAACTGGTAGTGACGGGAGTTGCAGGCGGTGTTAAGATGGAGGAGTGGGGAGTGGCAGGAGAAGTAGGGAGGGACTGGCCTGGGGAAGTTGAGGCTGCAGGATGCCTGCCAGTGGTACAAGAAATGATGGATGGGGATACAGGACTTTGGTTTGTCTTAGAGAAAGCACTGGCTGTGGGAATCAGGCTGGACAATATTTTAGAGTGGACATTCTTGGGAATGGAGGCATAGCTTCTTTCAAAGCCAAGAGGTGTGGCATTGGCTGTTTTGTCTAATTTCGATGTTTTGGCAGAAGAACCAGCGTGTAATGAAGTATGAGTACTGGTCTGAGAAGAAACTTGGTGAGAATGGAAGTAGGAAAGACTTTTGGTCTTGGGAGTTGGGGGGAGACCGTAAGTTGGATAAGCTTGACTGTTGAGAGTGGCGTTAGTGGCAGGAGAATATGACTGTTTGGTAAACATTTCAGAGTCCTTGTTGAGTGGAGATGTGAGATTTAGCAAAGTAGGTGGTAATTCAGTTACATTTGAGGAATGTGAACTGTTGCAGACATAATGCTTGCTGAGATCTTTACGGGAACTCAGTGTGGACTGTGCTGTAGCATCGCTAATTTTATCCCTTGACAAATCATTGGACAAATTATGAGGCTTTTGTGATTCTCTGTTGTTTGAAATGCAGCCATATTGCTGTTGAATAAGCCTGTCTGATTTGTGGTCTGGTGAATCCTCAGCATTTCTTTTTTTAAGCTCTTGAGTTCCTCCCTGTGTCTTCATAACAAGGTTCATGTTACCTTTGCAAACCAGCTCTGCTGTGTTGTTGTTGTCTCTGTTACTGAGGATTTGACAACTAAATCTTTTGTTGTCAGTTGGACCTGGTGAGACTAAGTCATTATTGTCACTACAGGATGGAACTAAGGGTGTGCTCAGCTGGTCCCTGATATTGGTTTTATCACTGGGGTTATAAGGAGAACTGCCTTTCGGGGTAACTTGTTTCCACCAGGAAGTGGATGTCAGTGTGGTCCTTCTCGGCAGGGAGGGTTTTTTTTGGAGGACAGTAGGACTGTATGGGGAATGTCTGGGTGAGGAGACTGAACTTTCTGGGAATAGGTTTGTATTTCTGTTTGAACTCCCATAGTTTTGTTCCCTTGCTGATGTTTGTCTACTCAGAAATGCCTGTTTGGAACATGTTTGAGGTTGCTGTGTACAGGGTGTGTCCTCTGTATCTTCGTTTACAGGTGAAGTTGAAAAGAAGCGTGATTCACATATATCCCTTGGTCTGTGGTTGGATGGTGATGGGGAAAGGATAGGCCCAGTTTTAGTGACTCTATAAGAATTGGATGATGGAGAGAGGAAGGACTTTGACCTTTCTTGGTCATTATTGAGAAAGATTTTGTGGAGGTGTGTTGTGAGCAAGTTGGCTTCATGATCACTTGGCATAGGGTTTTCCTCAGTTAAGATGGAGGCTGCATTGGAGCTCCTGCCACTGGAGTTTCTTCTTAAAGACATAAGCAGGAAGCTGGTTGTTGGTTTAGAGCTCAGAGATGAGAGTGCTCCTTGATGATTTGTTTGTGGATTTCTCCTTTGTTCATTTGGATCAAGAGAAAGGGGAGGTAATGGGGATGCAGTTGGGGCTACATGGCTTAAAGGATCTACATCTCTATTCCTGTTGTCCATCCTCCCAGAGCTATTGTTCATAGAGACAGTGTGAATCATCTTCCTGTTCCACTCAAGGTCAATTCTGGCAGGACCACTCTTAGTTGACCAGTCCACTGTATTTCTCCTGGCACATGGAAATGGGACTCTCAGTTGGGTTTGTGATCCATCTGTCAACACCCTCTCCACACCATGCTGGTTTTGAGTCTCCTGAAAACATTCATGTGCACAGTCTGCAGCAGTGTTCATCATGTCTTGAAAATTCCCCTGGGTTGCTGAATTTACAGTTCCCTCAAATTTTTTGTTCCGTCTTTGTCTCCCACTCCAGTTTGGAGCAAGAACCATTACCATGGCAGAGGACAGCATGGTTACAGCAGTATTGGATAGTTCGCCAAGATCCTTTAGGTTTCCAAGCTTTGTATGTTGCCTTATATCTTCCTCTAACTGTACTGATCCAGAGCCAGATCTTTTTGGTTGTGCCCCACACCAAAGTAAAAACAAGCCATTATGCTCATGTAGTCCAAAGTCACCATTGGACAAATTGTCAGTTACACTCAAGTCCCCACCAGCCAACAGGTCATTGCAACCAACTGTGAGATGCTCCTCTTCTCTTGTGGCAGGACATGGTATGATTTCAGGTAACAGGCAGTCACTGGTCGTCTCTGTAGGGGTGTCTGGTGGTGACGTTTGTCTGCTAATCTATTAAAAGAAGAAGAGTTACTGCAGAAAACAGATGCAACATGCATTGGAAAGTGAATTAAACGTATTACATTCATTATTTAATGAAGAAATTGTTCAAATTAAATGTATGTATTTTTGCTATTTTATAGTGAATCTTGTAGAGATAATGTCATATGACACACAACATCCCTGCATCTAGCTCAGTCATTAAAGCCCAACTCTTTTCATATGTCATCTTCTGCTTATAGAATCATATCGATGCAATTGTGTGTATAGCAGAGTAAAAACATTTTCTGGCTTTACTTACTCTACAACTGTAAATATTGTGCTCACAGAAGCCAGAGCTTTGCTAAAGCTTCTGTTCCCATGGTGAGATTCATGCCTTGACAAACAGGTTATTTTTGAAAGGCATGAAATATTTCCAAGGACACACACCCAAACACACATACTGTCCCTTCCAACTCCACCACTCTTGGGTGTTTTTCAGTAGGAGTATGAAGTACTATAGTAATATGTTATGGGGTTTGATGTAATTTTCAAAGTCCTTCAGTGGCTTTAAACCTGTTACCATAAATTAGGTACCTTAAGTATTGATCTTTTGGGAAAATCTTTGATGAAGTGGGATTGACAATTTGCAAATAAACATTTGTTCTATAGTAGATTTTATACTGTAAGCCAGTGGATTGGGCTGTGGATGATCTTTACCTGACAGCAGCTGCCCTCAGTCTCAGCTCTCTGTGGTTCACTCAAACTGGTAAAACAGGGGAGAGGGGAGACATAAAAACCATTAGGGCCTTCTAGTCAGGATTACGCATCATGTAACTGTATACTGGACATAATGTGCAGTATGCAGAACTTGTCTGAGCCAAGGAGCTTTTATTAAATACAGTTTGTGTTGCACAATAAAAGGGATGCACAAGTTAATTAATTATTTTGAGCGTTGTCTCCTTTATTGGGTGTGGTTAAGTTGAAGGCAATAAGGAATACGTTTGACAAGGTAGTAAATCATCGAGATGGCATGCAAGTTTGATTTTGTTCATCATTTAATTTAAACTGTACTTTGTGTTCAAAGTAAATATACTCTCACTGACATGTAATGGGCACTCAAATAAAATGGAGAAAAGAAAACCTTGGTAATATCTTGACCTTTGATGTTGTCAATTGTGGGAGGTGATGTGTTAAAAAAAACAAAAACAATTTAAGATTCACAGATGCATCAACAATCTGAGAGCATTGTTAACATGAGAATGAGGGTGTGAAAATAAACTGTCACAGCATTCCCATGCTCTGCTATAACATTGGAAGGATTAGATGGCTCACATTTGCCACAGCAATGCTGATCAGCAGGATGATCAGCATTCCTCTGTCCCTCGCTACTTAACTGTTTTCTCACATCCACATGTACAGTAAAGTCCCAATCATATTTGAGGGCACTTACAGGGTATTGGCCATTCCAGCACATGGACTACATATGTGCATACTGCGCAAACATGATCACACTCTCAGCACTGTATGTCTATATAAGGTCATGTTGGATGGTTCGATGGTATGAAAATCCGCAGATGGCCGGCAGGCAGTGAGCGGGAGTGTCCTCTCTTGAACCGATGAAGAAAACCTTTTCTACCACATAAATGTTGAAAGCGTTTTTTTATGTCACATCAGATCTGATCTAAATACATTGATTTCCCCAGACAACCAAGGAAGCAGTCTGACTTAAAATAACCGCTAAAACTCTTGTGCTGCTAACTTGTCCGTAATTTGTGACACTTTATGGCACATTGACTGTGAAAACGAGAATATGTAGTCAGCACTGGAGCACATTTTTCTTGGGGGGGGCTACTTTGACAACAATATCAGAACAATCGTAACACATTACAGTGTACAAAACACAGGTTGGACTTAGAAGTCCTGCATTCTGTCACGCTTTGCTTAATATTCACTGAATATAATTGCAAGCTAAAGCTGAATTACTGTGTCATACTGAATTTATTAGGTCTGTCTCAATCAGATAAATATCATTCCAACCCAATAATGACACAAAACATTGTCAAGGGCCAGATTAAGCCGCAAAGGAAACCCAGGGCACAATTCTGATGTTGGGCCCCCATTGTGGTAATTTGATTTAAATTTATTTGAAATGTGTAACATTAAATTACAAGCTCCTTCTACAAGACAGGGCCCCTAATAATGAAGGGCCCATCTTAGTTGTATTGAACTCCAGGTTCACATTTTCAGTTAATCTCATTACCAAAAACCACACAGTGAATCTTGAGCTTTTAGAGCCCCTGAGGGTCTGAGGCCCCCGGTCTTGGTGATCTAGCCTCCTATGGACCAGGTGGTTTCCCTCCTGGTCTTAGACCTCTAAACACAAACATATAGACAAATTATGTGTCACTGAGGGAATGCTTTTCTGACAATTAATCAGATAAATCTTGCTGGTCCTTTCAGTGCAAAGCTGCATATGTGTACCTAGCTTCATGCACACAATCAATGTCATTTTATTCAGGAGATAGTCACTGGACACGGACAGAGATTACACCATAATGTCCCGCATGCCAAAGCAGGAAGGACCAAACACTGTTAAGTCCCTCAACTATGGGCCAAAAAGTATCGAATGAGTCTATGAGCAAGGTTAGCGCTGAATTTCATTGTGTCTTTTCCTGGTTTACCTGTGTATACAGGAGTCAGGCAGTGGCTTGCGTTGTAGTTCGGCTTTGTTGAGGCGTAGATATTTGGAAAGTGTTATGAAGAGAGAAGAGGTGAATCTGGGTCCAGAAGGCTTCTGAATCTGGACCTCTGAGCCCGCACAGCCAGCAGCCTCCTGTCTTGTTGTGTCTGCTTCAATTATTAGTGCTGTCATAGATTTAGAACAGCTTGTTAAGATAAAGATGTGTACATATACATTACTTGTAACATGTTGTGTCAATTTTTGTGTCCCACCTCTTTGTGCCCCCTTACGTGTGATGGCTGATAGGTGATGTTCACCACCATGATGGTTTTCCTGCTGGAACCTCTCGTCAAATATGTCATCCTGTTGTGCCCTAAAAATCACAAAAACCTATGAGTATTTATCAACATTACTTCCATTGATAGATGAATAATTACTGGTTCCAGACCCTACACCTCTGCGCTGTGTAGCCCAGCTGATGTAGATGGGTGAGGAAGTGCCTTGCTAAAGGGCATTTCAGCTGGGGGTAAGATCAAGCTGGATTTACAGTCAACACAAGGAGCTGATGTTGGTCCCAACATAGACACGACCTACAGCATGTGTTTAGATTTATATGTGAGTATCAGACTTCCTCCATTTCTAGACATGCATGACATCCAGCCATAATTACATTCCCCACTCCGCCACGATCTACCTGCAGCCACTGTTCTTATAGTCACCACGTGGTATCGCTGTAGATGCCACAGCCCTGACATGCATTTATTTCTCCACTCCTGAAGAGGTGTATGTCTGTTATATGAAATGGCCTGCTCTGCTCTTTGGAGTACACTTTCTTTCTATGGTTTTGCTTGGCAACATCTACGGAGGATGAGGAATCCATGAGGAACTTTTTAAACACACTAGATCTACCCAGTACTTAAACGATACAGCATAAGTCAGAGCAGAACTATCACTGGAGGTCATACAGAAAGCTGGTGACACAGGCAGCATTGGCTTACCTACACCAGCATACTGTACTGTACTATACTGTACAGTGCTGTACTGTAGTATTACATTCATTTTGTTGTGGCTGATGCCACAGATGAAAAAGATCCTGAAAGAACTACTGTTGTACTGTGCTGTACAGACTCGGTGCAGACTGGGATAACTATATAACAGGCCCATAAACACAAGGCAATAGACGAAATCTACTCAGCATTCAAGAGGAAGGTACCTGTGATTCACATTTACTGCGAATTTTTATATCAATCACGGGAAAGTTTTGACTTTCCAGAAGATTCATTTCAGGTTATCAAAGCATCAAGTAGCAACTTACTACAAGGGTAAGGAGAAACGGTTCCATATCTGAGAGCTGACTGCTGTCGCGTAGTATAAATATACTGTGTATCTGGAAACGCTGGTCTGAGGTGATCCGTCAGCTCAGAGAACTGAGGAGATTAACTACTGGCAATACTTTCAAGAGTGACAGAAGATGAGGTTAACAGAAATTTGGGGGGAAAAAAGATTTAAATTAATTAGGAAATGAAGACATTTCTTTTGACAATAATGTAAATTATTATGAATTAAATAAGAAAACACTATTTTAAACCTTGTATGGTGTTTGGGTCTGTGGGACCTGTTTTCATTTTTTATCAAAAGAAAAATGAAAATGAAAAATGAAAAGAACAACTGTCCCACTTTTCTTTTTTTAAATTACATTTTATTAAAAAACAAACCAAAAACAAGTAGCATATTAATTCATAATTTTGATCTAACAAAGGTAAAGGGCAAATATTAACCATATATGCTGTTCATATGGCTTGTAATTGGGATGAAGTAAAACATCTGTTGACTATTTAAAAATAAAATTGTTTATGTTGATTTGAAAACCCAAAAATGCAGCAGGTCCACCAGACGCACGAACACTGGCTGAATAACAAAAATATGAACACCACACAAGGTTTATACTACATTACTATTTGTAAAATGTCATGTTTTATGTGTGTTTCAAGATAATAAAGATTCAAGTGAAGAATAAGATTTAATCTCTCAGCATATCTAAACCTTTTATACAACACAGATCTTTACACTAATGTAAATATAATTGCAATTATATAAAATTTGAATAGAAGATGTAAAGATGGCGTTGATTCGCTGTAATCTCACTGCTATAGCAAAGAAGCAGGCAGAAAACTTAGACCGAGGAAAATCCCACAGCCAAGCTTTCCTCCTCCTCTCACTGATAAGATGTGGTTACATAATAACTCCACTCTGTTCACCCCACCTCTCTTACAACCAGAGTACAGCACTAACACACCCACTCAAACATGCAGGCACACATTTACGGCTGCAGCCCAAAGTTGAGTCCATGCTGTGACCTGGCGGTAAAAGAAATATAAGCGTATGTGTTATCGCAGCCTTTGTTGCTTAAATGAGATAAGAGCGATTATCTCTCATGGGACATTCCAGGATCACTCTCTCCTTTTATTTCAATTCAGTGATCATTGTGTGGCAAGAGACTGCTGCTGAGGATCCAGAGACCCAATGTAACTTGTTGTGCTTTATGTGATCAATCGACTCTTCTTTCACAAACACATGGGCCATCACCCAAAGCTGCACCTCTGCACACCTTGCCTTCAGGGGTGACTCCCTGGTCTCATTAGAGCATAATCTGGGAGAGCCTAGTATAAAAGCCTGACATGATATGACATGAGAGAGAAGCACAAAGAAATGTGAGGAGGGAGGGAGATTTTCATACTCTTCAGCCACCAACACACCCTTCATGTGTATGGAACTGAGTGTTGTGACCCAGCCTCTGCCGGAGGCTACAGAAGAAATCTTATAAGATCACAGGTCTTTATTAAGATCTTTATGACTGCATGAATTTATAAGGTGTTCCTGTATGAGCAGATTGTCGCTTCTTCTGGAACAATAAATGAGGGTCTGGGGGGCTGTAGGAAATCATCTGATAGTTTTTAGACTTGACACACAATCTGAGAAACATTGTTCAGAGATTAATCAATAACATGAATAGTTTGAATTTATAGTAACATACACAACAGTAATTTAAATTCCACTATGGACTGTAAAACCATAGAGAGGTCGTGACCTCTGACCTTGTGTTGATGAAACAGAAACACCCTGCTGCAGCCATGTAACACGTACGTCATCCAAGTGAACCATGCGGCTGTCTGTTTTTATGCCTTGTGAGTTGATGACAATTTATTGTCTTTGACTAGCTCTTTGGAAGCATCATATGTGGTGTGTCTCATGCAAGCATGTTGTATTCTTCACTGAGCTCAGCCGGGCTGTGGGTGTGAGCCCAGATCTGCCAGCTGACACTTACATAAGCACAAGGATCCAGCCTGAACTACAGCATGGGTGTGTGCTCAGCACTGACAAACCCATGTAATGTTCCAGGTCCGGCAAATGATCTACACCCTAAACTAATTTTTAACATTCATCTGCAGAGAACCTGATGAATTAGTATAGTGGCAAGAAAGGGTGTGGAGGACAAAATGAGACAGTTTACTGCCACACCCGTGTGCCTGACTGACCTACAGCAGCGCTATTTGCATTTCAGCCTGTAAATGTGCATCCATGGTAGCAAGGCTGGCAAACTGCCTGGATGTGCACACATGCATGAGCTCGCCTGACGGGCCACTCAAGCTGCACTGCACTAAAACAGCACTTAACCTGATGATGGTGGTTTACCGTAGCCCGTGTTAACGTTGACGTTGTTAACTGCGTGTGTGACAAACACACGCGTGCAGCGCCGACCCTGCCCCCCCCAAACACACACACACACGAACACATTTAATATGTTACACGTTATTTCCGCCTTCCCCTTGCTGCTGAATAAAGCGTGGTCACTATACTGCAGCTGAACCAAGCGTAAACTATGGAATGACAAAACGTTCACGTCGATATTACACAAAAATGAGCGATACATCTAGACAGGTTTTCGTTTAGCAACGATACATGTATATGCTGCCTGACAAACATTATGACATCGATTATACAGTTTTAAAAAAGAGTTCGGTGTGATTTTACCCCGTTAACCAGTACGACCCATACCGTGGCTAAAAAGTCTCCAGCAAGTCAACAGAAGAATAAAAAGTACGCAACAGTTAAGTTCGATAAATCACATACAGTTTGATTAAAAACAAGACCTTTCCAGTTTGTTTACCTTGTAGTGGAGTTCCGCGCAACTCGCTCTGCCTCTCCTCCTACAACTCTGAGCTCCGACTCTCCTGCGTCACTTGTTGACATCCTACGGAAACCGGTTCAGTGAGCCCTCTGGTACTGACTTGCAGGTCAGTGTGGAGCCCGTAGTCAGGTGCCCGTCTACGTCAGGGTGGTGGTCAAAGTTCAACACCTGCATGAGATCGTGCTCCCGGCTGCGTCCCATTTCTTTCTCTCCAAACCACGGCTCCTTCTCAAGACACTGTCCAGCTGCTTGATGCTTGATACTCTTCCGTTGTAGCCTTTTAAAGCCTCATTATGTTTATTTAAGATTGCTTAATTTTATTTGCTTACGTGTTTAAAGACGAACTGCTAAACCTTGTAATCGGCCAAAAATAATTAGTTTTTTTTTCAAGTAATAAAGTATATATTAGAAATGTATATGAAACTTTACTGTGCAAAACAATAGGCTACACAACCTATATTCATAAAAAAAACCTTGCATCATGCTGACACTGGGTAGTTTCTGTCTTTGAGAAGATGATGTGAACTCTCCTCTTAGATTCTGCTCCATGTTTCCATGATTTCATCGCATCATTTCTGCAGATTTGATCAATGATCTGCAGATCATTTTCCTGTTCTACCACATCCCAAAGGTGTTCAACTTGATTCACATCTGGTGCCTGGGGAGGACACTGAAGTTCACTGGACTCACTGACTTGTACATGAAAGCAGTTTGCGGCTTTCTGTTTGTGACGTGGGACATTATCATTTTAGAGGTATCTATTAGAAGATGCGCATGGTCAGCAATAATACTCAGACAGGTCGTGACAGTCAAACCATGACTTAAAATATTCCCCACACCATCACACCACCACCACCCAGCAGCAAGCTAGACTGTTGATACAAGGCAGGCTGGGTCCATGAATTCATGCTATTCACAAAAATTGTGAAATAGTCTCAGCAGAAATACAGTTCCATCAGACCAGGTTTTCACCTAGCTCAGTTTATGGTGAGCCTGAAGCCGCTAACCCTAACCCAGCCACAAGTTTCTGTTTTTGGCCGATGGGACGTGGAACTTGACGTATTTCTGCAACGTGAAAGGAAACCAGACGAGGTCAGTGTTGTTTCATAAAAACATGCAGTCTGAAAGACAGCATCAGATTTTATTTCAGTGACATTATAATCATGACGGGGTATATGTCACTACAAACAGTTATAGGAAAACAATGGGTATATGTGTTCAAATGTCCGTTAAAATAAGACAGTCGAAGAGATAGAAAGAAAGAAAGAAAGAAAGAAAGAAAGAAAGAAATTATGGAGGTCTGTAACTGGATTCTTTTTGCAGCCTGTCCTCTGCATCCATTTCCCACATCACACGAAAATGTGAGCGTAGACTTACAGGGCTTGGTCTTTGGTCGCTGTTATTCAGTGAACATAATTTAGTGTCACTGCTTTGGGGTAACCGTTTCCCTCTCCTCCATTTCTTCCCTTTCCTCCCTCCCTCCACAGAGGATGTGGGACTGTCTGACTGGTCCTGAGCTGTGACTCCTCATGCTTCGATCATCCAGAGGACGCTCAGATCAGATTTATTTTGTTTTTCTGGCTCTTCCCTCCAAATCCGTCATCCTCAGTCTGGACTCATGAGAGCATGACGGAGCTCGGATTTGTTCAATGTGGATAATTTTAACGATGATTCGCTTCAAATGTACATTTTCACGGAGCTGCAGCTGAGCTTTTATTCGAAGTGCGATTGGATTGTCACGGCGTGATGGATGCACATGAGTACGCAGTGCTGAAACTTTTTGTTGTTGGGATTTTGGGTAAGTACGATGATTTATATGATTTCCACCTTTTTTTTATTTAGAGGAGCTATCCGACGACCGTTTCTCACGGGTGCGTGACAGCACCGAACAATCTCTTTGTTTTACTTCGCATTTAAGAGATTTTCAGCTGTGCACACTGTCCCTCTGCACGGCTTGAGAATGGAAATGATGGTTGAGAAGTATTAGGATCATTCAGTACATCTCACAGCACATGTAATGAATAAGGAATATACTGTACCATGGCATCATGCCCCAGATAGAGCTGACCTAAATCAGGGCCAATGGTAATCTGTGAATTCAGCTGGTGGTACATGCATGAAAACACGAATCCTCTGCGGAACCACGTACGCTACTCTAACTGCTGTCAGGATTTAGATGCTTGTGCTGATGCCCTGGACATCTCCTGCTCTGGTTTAATTGTAACTTGACGTCGGAAACTGAGTGACATGCGTCGTGAATCCCTGTTTCGCACAGTTCTCAAAGGGTGTAGAAGCAAGAGCAGAGCAGATGCAGTGCCAGCTCACATACTGACCTGCAATACAGGACATAATATCGAAGGACAAGGACTCTCAGGGAGTAGTTGTTGAGCTGATATATTAGTCTTGGTGCCATCTTACACTAATTGACAATACCTCACCTTCTCCCAGGTGGACACATGAGTTAGGTAATACACGATTTCAGACTCAGGCTCTTATGGAGACATTTACCCATAAATATACAGGGTAAACATGACAGTGGATAAATGATGGAAGCCAGATTCAAACACACTTTAACCATCCCTTGAACCATTAAAAATTTAAGTGTACAGTAGACAGGAGGATGTGGTCTAAGACTGGCCAAGCCCTTCAGCTTGTCCCTCCTGGATCGCTGTCATATCACAGCTGTGACACTGTAAATTCTAAATGCTAGTAATACCTTATTTATGTTTGCATTTTCTAAAATGATCTACAGTAAGCAGGAAGTTTCGCATGTAGCTCCCCTAAAGGAATAACAAAGGTGGAGGCCAGATGCAACATGTTTAAAGAAAACCAGAACACAACCAACTACAATCTCCCTGAGAGTATCTAATTTGTCACTTTCTAAGAGCAGGGTGATTAGTCCTCATCTGCCCTTCAAACGGACAGGGATGCATCTACTTAACCCAAAGAACAGCTGTCCGACCTGTCTCACAGCAAGGGGTTTCAGGGTTTCTCTGTTCCACTCGCATCTGAAAAAGAACCCACCATTGCTGATATATTTTTTAAAACATCTGTTACTAAAATGTAAGATTAAATAAGGGGCTGTTTGTGTCAAACTGACAAATAATCAAATTTTGTAATGTTTTGCTTTCTTCCTCTTTCCTCCTCTTCCTCTTTTGCTGAAGAGGTAATTGATCTTAGTGTAATTACTGCTTCCAATCCCTTCCACACAATTGCACTATGTACTCCGGTCACTGTCCTGTGAAAACCGAGTTTCTCCAAAAACAGAAAATGGGAATTTTCCAGCTGAAGTGGTGCTGCTTGTGCTTCTTAAACTAAATACTGTTTTGAAAATCCAACTGGATCATTTGAAATATATATTGTCATGAAGCAGAACTATTTTTCGTCCAATGGTTTGGAGAAACATGATTTCACAGTGACATTGTGCTAAAATACACTATCCAGATGTTTACAGAATAACTGAGCCTTTTGAAAAAGAAGATGTATATTTATGAGTTATAGAGCGACTTCGTAGGAATGAATGGGCCTGAGGAAAGAGGACACACAGGCGGTCTCACTGTCCAAACTCAACTCTGTGCCTGATTCACTCTGACACACTGGGCTTTTGAAGTTACACAAAACAATAACAAAGTCTACAGTGACACAGTTAAAACGTGTAATACTGTCACTCTCAGCTCAGCTGCAGTAAGGAGTATTATTCTTTTCTATGCCTTAATGCTAAATCCATGTCACTGCATATCAGTAATAGAAACACAAAGAGTGTGACCTCTGATATAATTTTATTAATGTCACCCACTATAAGGAAATGAGGGCCTGTTTTGACATTTTATAGACCAAATGATTAATAATCATCAAATCAAACAATAATGAAGATAATTATAAGTTGTTGCCTTACAATGGTACAGGGAATAAGTCTCAGAAGGAGAATAAAAAAAAATCTTGAGTTGTTATGTACCCATAACGCAGCTGGTTCAGTACACACAATCATGAACATATCCTGTACATGCTAAGGCTGCAAGTAAAACACAATAAAATGTGAAAGGAATAAACTGATCTCATGTGCCAGCAAACACTGGATACTGGATTCTCAAATGGAGCACATGAGCTGAATATGCCTGTTGTCTTAATGATGACACAAGAGCATCAAAATGATCAGAAATCATTTTATCCACTGTGTGAAGATAAAGTATTTTCTCCCTGAAATTAGATAAAATGGCCCAGTAATGACCTTGAGTCATAGATATGTCTGGGTTTACCAGGCTGTTAGGCAGTAATCCACTTCACCCTGGTGGAAACACTTACTAGGTAACATTTTATCCCACTTAGATTAACATTTAATTGATGATGAGGAGCTGTGAACGTTAACCATGTGATACAAAATGTTTTTTTCATGAAGTTCACTTTCATGATGTCTGGATGTCAAATTAGTTCTACAGTATATATAAAGCACCCAGTCAAAACAGAAGTTACTGACTGTTGTAGTGCCACTGTAGTTCTCTTTGATAGTGTCACTGAAAGTCTATGATAGCACTCCTGGCTACCCTCTCTGTCTCTGACTCATTGTTACAGCTTGCATTTATCGCTGGGTCAGAGTAATGCTAAACTTTCCTTCTTCTTCTTTCTTTTCTTCTGTCCAGTTCTCTCCCTCTTATCCTCCCCTCACTGCCTCTGAGATAATGCTACATGTGCAATTTCCTTGGTGCAGTAAGTTTTTTCAGAGGTTAAAGGATTGTTCACATTTGATCTTTCATGTGTCTGTGAATTGATGGCTGATTAGCCTCTGAATGAACTGTGATATAAAATGGGCAGTCGCTATGTCTCACCACTGTACCACTGCATTGTCCATCCTTGTGTAAAAACTTGTGTTTACTTTTAGGTTTCACAGTTCTCTGTGTATCTATTATTGCTGTTGCTCGGGAGGGACTCTGCTGTTTATCTCACAGACTGTGCTGGGGACGTAATTAACAGTGAGAACATGTTAACATGTTTATTACAGATGGTCTGCATGGGGGACTGTATCACTCAAAGGGGGAAAGTGTTTACTGCTGTTGCATTTTACAAACCTTGGATATTTAAGGAAAAGTGTGACAACTTTATGCAGTTTTGACTGAAGGGGCAGAAAACAAGTAACGAGTAACAAACAAGTGTAAAATGAGCAGGCACCTGCAATTATGGTGCCAGATGTCCTGAATTTAAACAGCATATTTATCTGAGAAGAAAGAAAGTGAGCATTTACAGCTCTGTCTTCTATGTCGCCATGCAACTGTTACTCCTGTTGGAAGCATTTGTTTTTTTTCTACAGAAAGTTGATAATTAATGCCTGCCACAGTCTTCTTCCAAATAGAAAGTGTTTGTTTTTATATGGATGTGAGTTTTCCAAATGGTGCTCTCTTTGTGGATTTTCAAAGTGGGAATGTAACGAAGTGACTTCAGGCTATATTTTTCTTTTATGTTTTAGAATTAAACCCTTGTCTGTGGTTGAGGAGGAATGCATGGGGGAATACTGATGCTTTTCTAATACAGTTATTATTATCTTTGCTTACGAAGAATAATTGGGAATTCATAACTTGTACTTATTCTGCCAGTTCACTGTGTTACAATCACATCCATGTTGCTTATCTGTCACCAGCAGCCTGCACTGTGTGAGCAAACAAATGCTTATGCTCATATGAACACACTTTTTAAAAAAAAACAAATGCAATTTTTTTTAATGGCATCGTTTTGTTTAGATGTTCCTACACAGACATGTTTATGAGATTCTCAGCTGCTTCAACAAACACACCATGATACCTCATAGACAGATGGATTCACTCCACAGGGGCCCATTCCACTGAAGCATGGCTGTAATTTTCCTCTCCACTTGGTAAATGGACTGCATTTATATAGAGCCGTTATCTCTTCATGCTGCCTCGCAATCGCCCATGACATGCCGTTGAAGCACCAGGCCTTCGATCAGCAGCCAACGTACTCCGCCGCCTGAGCTGCTGGCATAGAGCATTTCTTTCTGGAGAGTACACCATCATGAATTCCCTCATTTCCACTGCTGGCATTTTATTTCTTTTTGTGTCCATCATGGTCGCCCAGCACTCCCCCTTCGACCTCCCCTCCTCCTCTTCCTGCTTTTGTTTGCCAAGTACCCAGAGTTCCCCTCTGTCTTGGACATCTGTGTCTTTCTTCAGTCCCCCCCCAAAAAAACCCACCCAATTGGAAGACTCCACTCTGACAGAAAAAGACTGGATTCTCTTAGTCTTCCTAAGAGAAGGGATAGGGCCTTCTGGGTTTACTTTGTCCTGCAGGTGAAGTGATACTCTTTTTATCTGTGGCTGATTTTGACCAGTTTTGGACTGAAGGAGGATCAGTTGCAATGTGCACTAAAATTTACTAATGTGTTGACAAATGTACCTCCTTTCTACTTTTTTACACTGCAAATACCTTTGGCCTTGTTCAGCCTATTTCACAAAGCCTTTGCAATAAACTCCTGTTTGCCTCACCTAGCACATCAGCTGGTTGGTGAACAATAATCATTCAGCAGTCAATCACTGTGCCATTGCCTGCTTGCCAAGTCCCACAGGCTTTTTGATTCAGACTGAGTGAGAACAGATGGCCAGTCATCCATTCTATTTTATCACTTACATTGCAAAGTGATTTCTTTTGTCGTTCAGTGAAATAGTTTCCAAACCAAGCCAGATATATACATATTTTTTAAAAAGTCACACAGCAACTGGAGTAGCAGGTCTGTCTCTGATCTCAGATACAGAAGTGAACTTTTTCTTCTGAGTATCTAAAGACAGCAGGCTGACTGGCTTTACAGGACAGTACTCTCATCTGCAGTCATTCAAACTTTAAAACAATGTCTCTAAATCAGTAACATGAATCTTTGGCATGAGCTGATGAACATGGGGTTACGAATGTGTCAAAGCAGGATCTGCTGCTCTTTTCTGTTGGTGGCGTAGAAAAAATGGCTGCTCCCCTTCATCTACCACCCGCTTTTTAATCAGTATTTGAAGACCTGAGACCTGAAACATTGACTCACAGCCCTCAGATATATATAGTTGTATCATACATACAATTTCCCAGTCAACTTAACTTGATTTTGTTTGTGTAGTGCCTGTTGAGAACATACATCAGCTCAAGGAACTTTACAGGGTAAGGCCAAGACCTTACATTGTTAAAGAGAGAAACCCAGCAGTTCACACAATGAGCAAGCACTTAGTGACAGTGGCGAGGGAAAACTTCCTTTTATCAGGAAGAAACATCTGACTGTTAAAATGACTTATGGAGTAATAATTAAACTGTTTTGTTAATGGAACAGCAACAATGATAGCAGCACCATTTATCATTCTTCTTCTTAATATTATTATTATTATCATCAATAATATTATGAATAATAATAATAATAATATAGTAGTAGTTATATGAAATAAACGATAAAAACACAAACATAAAAACAAATGAGTCAGTAACATTTCAGATATTAAAACATTAGAGAATTGAGATTCACTGTGTATCTGGCTGTATAATATTGCATAACAATTGTTCATTGTCCATCCTTCCATCCATCACACTTGGTCAGGTATTCTATCACAACAACATCCTTTCCTTATTTTTTTTTGCCAAATCAGGACACTATGACGACCACTACTATGAGGTTGTTTATTTTCTGCCAGAGTTCTGCTGATAACAATGATGATGGCCAGTCACTCAGTCCATCTGGAAGGTCAAACTAGCTCGTGACATCTGTGCTTCTGCAGCTTGTGACTTTAATACTCTTAGGTTTAATGTCTGTCCAAGTTTAATATGAAGGGTGTTACAAAGCTTATTTCAATTGACATTTAATATTTACATGTTCACTTTGATACATTTTGATATATTAACTTTAGTATCAACTTGGGTCCTTAGCTTGAAGTTAAAAAGCCTCATGTCAGCTGAAGGAGAGTGAAAACATTCCTTAATGAGTGAGTTAAAAATAAATACTGATCCACCCCACCTGTCCTCAGCTTGTTCAAAAAAACTGAATTGGTCCTCACTGCCTTTGTTTGTCCAAAAACACAACTACTACTTTGATTGGAGAATGATATTACTGTGGAGAATGACTCCACAGTTTTTTGTTTGAGGGGCAGAAGGAAAGCTTGTTTTTACTGATTATTGTTTATATCTGCTGAAATGGATGATGTTTTCTTGTGGATTTCAAAGGGAAGCTAATAATCACAGTGTGTCAGTGTATTTCTAATTTTAACCCCCACATCCTGCTGTGTCCAATCTTTCTTTCTTTTTTTATATAGAGAACAGAATAAGGCTTAATTATTCCAGTTTTATCATGACTGTCTGAGTTGTTGCTCTATACATGAACTTTCAGTGTATTTTCGAATTAAAACATCTCTGACAAAAGAGCCATTCACAGTTTTATTCAAAGACAGCAAATAGCTCATTGAAAAAGCTCAAGCTCAAAAGTCAATTTGCCAGCATGATGATTTGCTGTGATGTTTAAAAAACTGTGATGGTGACTGACTATAGTTTTTTCTCAGTCACAGTCCTGCGCATCTCAGTGAAGAGCTGATAAATGAGATGACAAGTGACTGATGAGAGGTTTATTCTGTTTTCTGTAGAACTAGAGCTTAAACTGGTTTTTAATGCAAATCTGTTGGAGAATGGTACTGTAACAGATTCTTTAAATGCTTAATTTAGAGAACACACAAAACCAGCTTTCATGGGCTTTCCTATTTTCAGCAGGTGTAAAAAGATATTGCCTCATCCTGCAGCTTACAGCCTGAAAAGTGTCTCTGACTGTAGAAGCAGCATATCTGTTCCATTGATTCTCTGCAGAGGCCTCTAAAGACCATGTAAACCAATTGGATGTACTAGTAATTAGCTACAAGAATTAGTGACTAATTCATATTTTTGTATCTACAGGGACTTGAATGACAGGCTGCAATGTGAAAAAACACTCTTTTCTCCAAATCAGGCTTATTCACTGCTGCAATGTTTTTTTTTGTTTTTTAAATATAAATGCATGTGCACTATTGTCACAAATTTCTATTTCTAGCTCTGCTGGATTAAAACGAATGCTCTGCTCTTTTTTCCAGTTGCCATGGTAAGTCATTGAATCTGAGCTCCATTGATGATGACTTGCAGCTTTAATGTTCTTGTTCAGTCCCACCGCTCTCACCAACATTATTCAACAACCACAGTTCACTATCTACTCAGCAGCAAACAGCTGACAGATACACTGAAAGTCCAAGGAGAGGCAGATATTTCCTTCAGAGGCTGGTAGAGACCAAAAGAAAGGAAATGCTGGACCACTCCTCATAAATCACCTTGTTGCTCTGTGTGGATTTAAAATAAAGCAGATGTGGTCACAAGTGCATCATATAAAGTTAGCATGATAACATCAATATCAGTCTTACATTCACTGCATTTCCCACTGTTCCCAGGCTACTTTCCAAAGTTTGTAAAGTCAGTGCTCTGATATTTTACTGCTATCTAACTCCAGATTGGGATATTGAATTGGCACACACTGGGATGAGAAATTAACCAGGCGGCTGTTGTAAATACTTTTGCATGAATGGCAATACTCACAGCTGATGTTAGATCTGCCTGTGTCCCCTGAGTGTGGGCAGCTGATGGAGGAGATTTAGTTCCTGCTCTTGTATAGAGCTCATACTGAAGGGAATCCTGCTGTTCCAGTTTATTTTCATCGCATCCTCCATCCTGCTTGTGTTTATTAATAGCATACCAGGTCTCTATAATCTAAAAAACAAGGTGGCTCTGCTGCTGACCCCATGTTTCACCTCTTTACATCAGGGAGATACTAGTGATCACTGATGGCTAATAGAAAAACAGTGTTTACACAAAATCCTTTGCAGAAATCCTGCTGTATTTTTTTTGCATAGTAAGTGAACATGACATGGTGTATAGTGTACAGTGAGTTGTATTTTTATGAATGTGTGCGCCTAGATCTTGTATGTACTGTGTATTCACATAACAAGCTACTTATAATATAAAGATGATTAGAGGCCAAAAAAAACCCCCACGAAAATAAAAGTATGGGGAAAGATTTACAGAATTGTGGTTTCTTAATGTACAAGTATACACTGTACTAACATTAAAACTGATAGCTGGTTTTAATGTTGTGGCTGATTGATGTAGATCCGTCATATTCGACCAAAGCTTTCCCTTCTTTTTGTAATCCTTAATTGATCCCAATGTGGGAAATTCTTTTCTGCATTTAACCCATCCTATCTTCTAGGAAGAAGAGGGCCTCCTTAACCTCAAGGCTACCACTACCCCTTTTATATGATTGTTTAAACTGGGGAACTTAGTTTCTGATATGGATCTGATAAGGAAGTTTGAATAACTGCAGCTCCACTGGTTTTCTGTTCTGACCATATTTAATCATCACAATAGTGAGAGAGTAGAGAAAAAAACATATGAGCACACCCATATAAAATAATCCTAAATACTTCAACTAAATAACTTTTAAATGTCTTTGGAGGCTCCACAGAGCTCCAGCTACTGTAAGTGGCTTGTTATCAGAGGTAGTTTTGAGATATTTGGTTTTGCTGATTCCTGCTAAAATGGATTTTATGGCTTCAAGATATATCTTTGTTGATTCTTATATACCAGATGTTATTTTTGGACTGGCCTGCTTGTGGCTTATTATCAGGAGAAAAGGAATGCAAGAGGAAACCCGTGGGAACCAGATGGCTAAAAGCCAAGTTGAATTCAGAGATAGAGAAGTTTCAAAGAGTGCAGTTTATAGAGTGCTGTGAAAATGTACCACGGTATTTGATGTATTTATTAGCAGACACAAAGGATATACAGTATTTTCTTTGTGTTCTTATTGCTTGCGGTGTAGAGGGCAGATATTAATGTGGTCTATGGTTTTGACCTTGTGACCTCTTTAACTCAATCGTCACCTTGTGAGACAGCTTCAGAGTCCAAATCATCTTTGAAAATATCTCTGAGAGAGAAGCTTCACAAGCTTTTTCCTCTCAGATGAAACCAAGCACTCACAGAATTTCCTTCACTGCACTTCTTGCTTTTATTATGCTTTTGTTAAACTTGTGTTGAGGTAGATGAAGCAGGCAGATGAAGGAAAATAGAATTCATCAATTAGTATTCATCTAACCTAACCATATTGTTTATGCAGTAATTATTTATGCAATTGAGGACCTTCACTGACAAATGTCACATAACTGAAATGAAAAGTTCCCCTAACAGATTACCTAATTAGGATGATTTCTTGCCCTTTTGTAACTATTTTAACAGAATTTGAAATAAGAGAGTTTATTATAGTTCCCAGAAGGAAGTCATGATTATTTTCATTTCAAGCCTTTAGTATGCAGCTTGGTTTTGATTTCTGTGGAAGTTTGGGCTTTGGCATAAAACACCTTGTTTATTCTGTATCCTGAAAAGGTCCTCTCAGAGCCATACAACCAGGTTCTAACTACATGAGAAAAACATACTGTGAAATAATCTCAGTACCACTCCACCTCAAACCATCTTGCATGCTAAAATAGGAAAGTGTATATTTAGCATGTTGACTTGTCTTGGTCCTGTTTGGTGTCTTTCAAACTGATCCTTTGCTTTGTAAGTGTGGCACTTCAAAGATAAATGCTTCTTGATGAGGTGAGGTCAAAAAATGTTAAGTCAAAAATAACACAGTCTTAACTAGAAAGCACTCAGAGAGTACAGACTTATGCCAAGGCTGATTTAAAAATTTCGCCAAAATTTAAATTGTATGGCTGGGAATTGAGCCTGTGTAATGCTGTTGCTGAGGAGCTTGATTCCATTTATTATGTACCCTAACCACTCAGCTCCTGGAATGCCCAATTACTTCAAATCCTTTTGCATGCATTTATGGAGATATGCCTGAAAATTCCATTACTTTTGCACAATCCTACCAGTAAACAGTAAAAAAAAAAAAAATCAAAACATAACCTCTCTGGCAGAGGTAATAATATATATCAAACACAGTGGAGCCTGGAAACTCTCTAACTTTTTTCCTTTGTTTCTTTACAGTCAATGTCTGGTTGATGAGAGGGCTGTTAGGTAAGCACCTAAGCACCCTCACCCAGTAATCTATACATTCATCCATCCATCAGGACAGAGGGAAAATGTGACTGTAGCTACTGTCCTGACTGATAATCAGGGTATATAGTCACCACCACCTGGTAAGTGCTCTGCTCTCGTCCTCTCTCTGTCTTCTCAGCCACTGACAGTTTCAGCACAGAGCCCACTCTCCCCTGGCCGAGGAAAACCTGCAATGAGTCCCGTCTGCAGTGGGAGGTGGAGGTTTGTGGAGAGGACTTCAAGCAGGACATGGCTCACATAGATCCACAGTACTGGTGTAACCTCACACACTTTATCAGGTATGAACAGAAGTGGTAGCAATTTTCAGATCTGACTTGAAAATACCACAGTCGTTATGTAGAAGAAGTGTAACCAATCTGTTAAATCATGTTGCCAGATGTACATCCCACATTAAAGACAGCTAAGTCTTGTTCATTGGATAAAATAACAGTTGTGCAACTGGCTTTACCATGAACTGCAAAATTGATGTGGTTAAAACGTGTGTGAGAGGTGACTGAAGATAAACTTCGCTGAATATCTCACTCTAAAATCAATGTTTTTGCTTGTGGCCTTTTTCCTTACACCTGTGAAAAGTCGTGCAGCTTTAGCTGCTGGCATATCACCTGGTGCACTCTTGACACCAGAATCTGATGGCAAAATCTTCAGAATAAATTTAGTGAAAAGGAGAGAAAGACCTATCCCCAAAGATGTAACCACTATGGGAATGATGTCTGTGTTTCCATCTGCCTTTAAGAAGAGTTGCGATGTTTGAGAAAAACTGTGTAAGTTGTGTGGAAAGTCACACAGACACACATTAGTTGCCCCCCACAGCTATAATGGACAATATTGCACTCCCTGTTATCCCCCTTGAGTGGGCTGGATGACTGTGGGACTACCCATCTGTATCTGTCTTAAGTCAGATGGGAGATGAAGTCAATGTCAAAATAACTATCTAAGTCATGTATTTACTGGAAAAATTCAAACAGTTCTGGGAAGAAGACACTGCTTCATCTATCTGCCGGCACTCACTCAGCTTTCGTCTTTTCTTCATGTTTTCCAGGAAAATTTGTGAGCGTTTCATGTTGCTTTCCAGTAACACAGTTTTATACAAATACATACACACTGACATTCACATAGTGTTTCTTTTCAGTGATTATAAACTGAGGGAAAGGTGAAAAGCTCTGAGATAAGGTTAACCACATCAAGAGGCCAGATGGTTGACTTCAGGCATGATGGTAGTGTAAACATCTGGGAGGCCAGTTAGCAGCAAACACCTGCATTCAGACAAAGAACAGCTTTTTTAGAGAAGCTAAAGTCAAGGATGGTGTTTTAAATAAAATGAAAATACCAAAATATTAAACAAAAGCAAAATAAAATACAATTAAAAAATATCATGAATGCTTTGTAAAAATGTGTGTTCATTGATTTTGCAAATGCATAAACCAAAATTGGACAGAAATAACAAACCTTAAGTGTAGTCATACTTAAAATTAGTTATCAAAGCAAAACAAATGCCAAAGCTACCACAGTTAATGCTGCTTTTGCCATTATTATTATATTATTATAATAAAGGTCACATATTTTTAACACCCCTTCACTGAAATGAAAAATCAAGTATTTTTTTTTCATCAGCACAATATTCAATGAACATTCTGCTGGTACAAATGTTGATTCATCACCAAAAGTAACAAAATGTTCAGTATATACTGTAACATGAAATTTATAGTGAAATAAAAATTATCATTTAATTGTAAACATTTGACACCTGCAGTGCCAGTTCTGTTTGAAATGAACCAGTGCCCCCTCGAGCACATAAAAATGTGTATACAGAACACTTCCAGGCTATGTATGTCTGTATTTACATTTGCACACTTCAATCATTTACCTCTAATAACATATGGATTGTGTTGTTGTTATGCACTCAGGAACAGCAGATGTGCTGTGCAGTGTGCACTGGTGATGCTGGTCTGTCCAGATAATATACATTCACTGCTAGACCAGAGGGTCGTCTGCAGTCATTAGACCTCATCCTGCTGCCCCTAGTGACAATTAATGGACTGCTTAGATGAGGAAGTTTCATTTTAAATAGATTATAGTATGTTCTCCATACGACTGGCCAGAAACTGTTACCAACAACAGAAAGTCAAAGTCACTTGTGCACTGCTGAACTGTGGATATAGCATGACGGTCTGCTTTACACAAAGATCCTCCTATTGTAACAAAATACAAATCTAAGCTACGTCAAGTTTCATGGCAAGTTCAAATAGAAAGGCAAGTTTCATTTAATTACTAAGAATTTTCATGCTGTCATCTCAAACAATGTACCTACTGTACAGTTAGCTAAGTTGTAATGGACTTGCAATATGAAGTCAAAAAAACCTCTGCCAAGACTGAGCTTTTCCCCAAAAACAGAAGATTATCGAGAGCTGGATCATCTTGTGGGCTGGGCTGGCCAGGATTTGAACTTGCAACTGGCTGTTTAGGAGCTAAGCCCATGCGGTATGAGCCCTTACCACTGGGCTTCCAGGTTCACCGAAATATTTAAAATCTTTGTGAATATAGGGAGATATGACTCAAAATGTGAAATTTCACCCTATCTTTCAAACCTTAAGATCATTTTATCAGGCTTGTTTTCAAAGATGGAGTGAATATGAAAATGAGTTGGTCAAGTTCTGAAATAAGATGGTGAGGGAAATGTTACTTATTAACTTATTTAGATGCTGAACACTGGCACACTGGTGATCAGCAGCTTCAGGATCTGTCTGTACCCAGGAATCACAATGTACTCTGTATATGCATAGGTGTGTGTGAGTCAAGTCTAATGTGGTCATGTTTGAGTTTGATCATCCCAGCCTCAGGTCCAAGCTGATTATTTTGTGTGGATAACATTTTGAAAACCTGTGGATTTCATCTGGGGGATAGCTTTAAAAGTCTGTAATCCCCTCAGTCCTGCAGGCTGGTCTGCAGGACTACTCTTCCACATTTAACATAGTTAATCTTACAAGTTGCTTAATAGACCAAACCAAGCTAAAACGATACTAACGATACTAACACTAACAGAACATTAAGATAATGTGGTCCTGCTCACTGTATCTTAATAAGTAAGTATACTATCCACTAAGGATAGCAGGCATTGGTGATAGTTTGACATCAGACCACTTGTTCCTGCTGTTTTTATTGTGACCTTGAGACCAGCTTGTAATGGGATCACAGCACCCATGACCCCCATCAACATGCTGATGTTCTGACCAATGAATGGTCAGTAGTCATCACTACATTATTATATGAATAGTCAGTACTCATGGGTTAGACCACACCCAAGGTTAAAATTTATCACAGACCATAATAAATACAATAGTTATATGTTCTAGATTATACAATATATTGTAAATCAGTGTGTGGTTGAGGGCACTGCTGTTGATGTGAAAATGTTTGTTTTGATGTATCAGATCACTTTTGATTAAATAAAATCACCATTAGTATTATTTCTAAATTAAATGGAAAAATTGAGCAGCCATGACAAGAAAAAAACACGTCTTACGGATGCTGTGTTTTAAAAATGATAGTAGTTCACGAAACAACAGTTATACAGGTATTTTACATTTTCATATCACAGTGAGTCACAGCCTCAGTTCCCAAAGATGTAAAAAGGATAGTGTATACTGATTAGTCACAACATTATAACGTAACTGCTAACTGTGTTAGTGTAGCTGTTGAGAATACTGAAAGCTCCCGGACATCATGAAAAAAGAAACTGGACCTAGAGGAGGTGTTGTGCCCTTCAGAGAACCATTTGTAGAATAAGTGAGGACAGGTGGGATTGTCCTAATGTATTCTACACCTGTTCACTTTCACCATGGTATGCTTTTGAGTGCTTTCATATCTTGATCTGTGTTCATGTTTTAAAATATAGCAATACCTGCAAGAAGGAAGGTGAAAGTCATGATTTTCTTGTAATCCTTTTCTTCTCTTCCTTTCATTGTCCTCCACAGTGAGTACCACCTCTTCACCCTTTGCACAGAGACAAAGTCCCACTTTGTCCACTGCTACTGGCCCAATCCACTGGTGGAGAGCTACATCATCCATATACACAAGCACTTTTTCTCCAACTGCACCATGGACCATGTGGTATGGGTAGACCCGCCGGACAACACGCTTACCATCCTCATCCTTATCCCTGTTTTCCTCACAATGGCCATGATTGCACTTGTGGTCTGGTGCAGCAAGAGGAGTGATATCCTGGCCTAGGAGGACTCCGGGAGTTCATATTCTCACCTTCTTTAACTGAAACAGCACCGTACAAACAAATGGTGCACAGACAACAGCCAACAATGTCTTGTGGAGAAAGGCAAAGCAGTCGCTGGTTGTTGATACAACATCTCGTGTAATATTTGTATTTTAAAAATGTCTTATGGTCTCCATGGTCACCTCAGTGATTGAGCAGAGTTCACATTTTTGGAAATCCACTTTTTCAGTTTCTTCTTGAGTGATATATGGGAAGATAGACACCGCCAGTCTGCTAAATATTGAGACACAGCAAGTAGCAGGCCATCTTGTCTTATTTTAGCATAAACTAAGATGGATTGAGCCAAAAGTTAAAAATCTTCCTACTTGCCACTCTACAGATCACTCATTAACACATATCATGTTTCTTTCATCTGTACAAAAGCAAACTTCAAGCAACAGCTCACTGTTATCTGTTATGTTCTGTGAAGGGACTTGTTTACCACTGTGTCTAGTCTTAATGATGAGGTAAGCTATCTGGTGACTTGCTTCAGCTTCATTTGCAGCATCATTTATCAGGCAGAAATGAGTGGTATCAATCTTCTTTTTTCCCAAAGTATGTCTTCAATTTTGTTGTTTTGATTCATGATATTTTTTTTTGATTCAAAGCTACTCTCCATTAATTTGTGATAAGCCTATCCTGTTTTCCACAGATACAGATCAGTCTTTATTTGTGTAGCATAGATCTAACCGAGGCATGGAGGATGTTGGTCGTTGTCACTTATCAGGGAGTTGACCCATGGAGAAGTTGACCAGATCTCCTGGCGTGTGGTCATTCAACTCGTGGATCTGGACCGTGGATCTCAGCAACTCTTGTTGGATCACTGTATGATTGCTGAAGGCCAAAGTATCCACCAAGCATCAGAGGCAGCAAAACTGAAACTGAACATGTTAAATATTTTGACTTGATGGCATGGAAGGATGATAAAGAAGCCAAATCTGGACTTGATATTGACTCTTCAAGTTTGATCTTAACGTTGTGTTACTGAATGGACTGTCACCACTGGAAAGAAAAGAATAAAGTAGCAGTGGTGATGAACCCAGACAAGGAACTGTTATATATAACTGTGTAACATATGGCATACTGTTAAAAAATGCTGTTAATACTAACAAACAGGGGTGCTCAATGGGAACTAAGTGACTATTAGCTGACACTGAGACCTCATACTGTATAGTGTGCCGTCTACTGTATCTGCATTGTTACACATTGGAAATTTATTATTAGGAGGAATGTTAGATTTAACGTACGCAGTGCTCTCCAGCAACCAGGCAAACTAAACCAAATGAAAAAATGTTAAAAATGTTTTCCCAAAATGTTTAGACATCTCTCTGTTTGTCAGCTCTTGCATACTGTGCCTCTCATTAGCTGCTGTCTGTGGAAACTGAATTTCCCTGATTAAATCCCAAGTTTCTCCTAATGTGTCTTGGTTTCTCTCCTTCATTATGTGAAGAAAACAAAAACTGTTTACACAATTTTGCGATGCAGTGTATTGTAGTTCATCCCTTCTGGTCTGATGGTCATGAATGACCAAAGCCACAGACATGTGCTGTTTGTGCTGTCTGCATTTTTGTTTCAGAGTCAGCTTTTGGTAGGGATTCCCTAAGGAAACTGACAAAGGGAGAGGTAAGTCCCTCATATGATTATATGATCACAGCTCTTTATGATACAGTGTTAAGGGCTGCTGGTAAGTGGTAAAAAAAAAAATTTAAAAAATCTCCCTCTCACCCACCTGGGCGGTGTCTCCTTCAGACTTGGGTCCCTACCAGAGGCCTGGGAGTCTGAGGGTTCTGCGCAGGATCTTAGCTGTTCCTAGCATTGTGCTCTTTTGGACAGAGATCTCTGATGTTGTTCCTGATATCTGTTGGAGCCATCCTTCCAGCTTGGGGGTCACCGCCCCTAGTGCCCCGATCACTATTGGTACCACTGTTGTCTTCACACCCCACATTTTCTCTATCACCTCTTTCAGCCCTTGGTATTTCTTGAGCTTCTCATGTTCTTTCTTTCTGATGTTGCTATCGCTGGGGATTGCTACATCTATCACTACCACTGTCTTCTGATGTTTATCCACCACCACTATGTCAGGCTGATTGGCCATCACCATCTTGTCAGTCTGGATCTGGAAGTCCCACAGGATCTTGGCCTGTTTGTTTTCTGTCACCTTTGGGGGTGTCTCCCATCTGGACCCTGGGACCTCCAGTCCATACTCTGTACAGATGTTCCTGTATACTATGCCCGCTACCTGGTTATGCCGCTCCACGTATGCCTTGCCTGCCAGCATCTTACACCCTGCTGTGATGTGTTGGACTGTGTCAGGGCCTTCTCTGCACAGCCTTCACCTGGGGTCTTGTCTGGTGTGGTAGACCCTGGCCTCTATTGCTCTGGTGTTTAGGGCCTGTTCCTGTGCTGCCATGATTAGTGCCTCTGTGCCGTCTTTCAGTCCAGCCTTTTTCAGCCACTGGTATGTTTTGTCTATATCTTGTCCTTCCATGATGGGCCCAGTGGTTCCTCATCCCTTCTGGGCTTTTGTTGCCTGAGGCATTCACTTAGGAGTTGGTCTTTGGGGGCCATTTTCTCGATATATTCCTGGAGGTTCACCGTTTCCTCCTGGACAGTAGTTCTGACACTTACTAGTCCTCGAGCCCCCCTCCTTTCACTTTGTGTACAGCCTCAGGATGCTGGACTTAGGGTGAAACCCACCGTGCATGGTAAGGAGCTTCCTTGTCTTGATGTCAGTGGCTTGTATCTCTTCCGGTGGCCAGGATATTATCCCAGCCGGGTATCTGATCACTGGCATGGCATAGGTGTTAATGGCTTGGATCTTATTTTTGCCGTTCAGCTGACTTTTCAGGTCCTGCCTTACCCTCTGGAGGTATTTGGCTCTGGCTGACCTTCGAGCTGCCTCCTCATGATTACCATTTGCCTGTGGGATCCCCAGGTATTTGTAAGTGTCCTGCACATCTGCAATGTTCCCTTCAGGTAGGTCAACCCCCTCGGTTGTGATCACCTTTCCTCTTCTAGATATCATCCGCCCACATATATCTAGTCCGAATGACATCCCAATGTCTTTGCTGTAGATCCGAGTAAGGTGAATCAGGGAATCAATGTAACACTCATTCTTCGCATACAGCTTGATGTCATCCATGTAGAGGAGGTGGCTGATGGTTGTTCCACTTCGGAACTGGTACCCATAGCCACTCTTTGAGATGATCTGGCTGAGGGGGTTTAGGCCTATGCAGAACAGCAGGGGGGACAGATCATCTCCTTGGTATATGCTGCATCTGATGCTCACCTGTGCAATTGGTTTTGAGTTGGCTTCCAGAGTTGTGTTCCACAGCCTCATCGCGTTCTGGATGAACTCTCCTCTTAGGGTCCTATTGATGTTGTATCAATGCTGAATCATAGGCCTTCTTGTAGTCAATCCAGGTAGTGCACAGGTTGGTGTTCCTCATCTTGCAATCTTGGGCAATCGCCCTCTCCACCAGTAGCTGGTGTTATTGCCTACACCTTTCTGTGCTCTGCTCATGTATTGCTCCATGTGCCTACTTATCTTAGCTGGAGATTCGATGTGGTGCTGAGGCAGGTTATAGGCCTGTAATTGGATGGTATTGTTCCCTTCTGGGGGTCCTTCATTATGAGGACGGTCTGGTCTTGGTTCTTGTTGGCCACTCTTGGTGGTTTCCTGATATTAGCAGCTGGTTCATCTGTGCTGCTAGGTGTTCATGGAGTGCAGTCAGCTTCTTCAGCCAGTAGGCGTGTATCATGTCTGGCCCTGGGGCTGTCCAGCTCTTCATTTTGGATGTCTGCGAGAGTGATGACTACTGGGTCTTGTTCTGGGAGTTGGCTGAGCTCTGCTTGTAAGTCTTTCAGCCATTGGATACTCTTCCAGTATTGCTCAGTCGCCATTTTCTTACCTTAGCTGGGTTGATGGAGAACACCCTGTTTATTCTACTGGCCTCTACCTCTCTTGTGTACCTCTTTTTGCTGTGAGCCTTTGCTTTGCTTGTTGTGTTTCCTGGGCAGCTTTTTCACATTTACACCCCTGCTTAGTTCTGTGAGGAGGCTGACTTCTTTCCATGACTGGCTACTATTCATGCTGTTCATCTTGTAGCCAAGCATCTCTAGGATTACTGTTGCATACATCAGCTGATGTATGAGCTGTTTATGCAGCTCAGTGATGGTGGTGGTAGGGACGGTTCGAAGTGCTGTGTTTACATCCCCTAGTCTGGTCTGGTCTGGTACTTTGTTGTTTAGTCTGGAGGTAGTTGAGTTCCTCCAGGACTTCATGATTCTCTCTCAGGTCAGCTGCCCTTGCATTTAGTTCATCATGCTTTGGGGCTTGGTACCCAATCTTGATATTTGGGGGTGATGATGAAACCACCCCCAAGCTGACCTTGCCGTAGCATATTTTTTGTACCATGGATGAGGTACACCACTGTACCTCCTCAATCTCTAGTTCCGATAGCAACTTCCTCTTGTGGATGTAAGAGTTGTTTCTTAGTCAGTAAGGTTACGCCTGTAGTAACACTCCATCAGTGGGTTTAGGAATTAGGGATTCAACTGGATTTGAACCAGCAACCTCCTGCACCAAAATCAGCGATGTAAACCACTGAGCTATCCCAGCCAATTGCCAAAAACATATATCTCTTGAAAAAAAAATGCGTGTTGAGCAGTTTCAAAATTCTGTGGGAAAATATTTGGATCAATTTTGTTTTTCTCAGTCATTAAAAGTTAGTTGTAATTTAAGATACTTTTAATAGTGGAGGGAAAGCTAATTCACCCAACTCAGTTTAGTTCCTTGGCTGGACTTAATTTCATTAGAAGATGACATAACTCAAAAAGACTGAAGCCAACTGCATTAACTTTTTTGTTGCACTAAAGCATTTATGCTTAGTGAAGTGCAAACTACAAGCTTTACTATCAACAATTAAAGTATTTCCTATGAACAAACATAACACAACATTTGGATTATATGAAAAATTGCTTTGAGTGTGTGTTTGTCTGTGTGTATATATTAACTTGTAATATTCTAATTAAATATTCTGTGAGAGATGATTCAAAGTGGAAAATTTATAAAATTACAAAATTAGTTATGTCCAGGTAGTAACTTGTGCTCTGAAGTTCAAGCTTCAAATTTTACAATGAAAATTAAATTTTTACCTTAACTTTTACCAAGGAATCTATGTTTTCACCTATGTCCATGTCCATCTTTGTTTGTTGGTTGGTTTGTCTGTTAGCAGGATTACACAAGAACTACTTTTCATAATAATTTGTGGAAATATGCAGCATGAGCCAAAGAAGAATGAATTCAGATAACTGCCCATAAGTAATGTCTAATGTTTTCACCCACAGTGTGTTGGTGGTTTTTGTGGTTAGCTGTTACAGATCCAGTGAACATAAATTATGTTTGAACAGTTATATATGGTTTAGTACTGTTATTCTGGATTGGATGGTGGAGTCAGAGATTAGTGCATCAGTGTGAGGGATACAGTTTCTTTTCTCCTTTACCTTCCTCACCACAAATGTAACTGATGTCAGCCTCCTTATATTTCAGGAGACAGTCTCAGCACGGGCAGAATGGATAATCATAATCAGACTGGTGTGGTTCAACGAGCTTCAGTTAAGCCTTCAGTGTGGTGTTTATAGACGTAGGTGTTGCCTCCAAGGCCTTGGTGTCATCCCTAAGTACACATTGATCTGTTCCAGTCTTGGAAGGAAAATTATTAGTTGATCATTAATTCATAATGGTCAGTTGTTCAACTTGCTTACTGAGTTACTTCTAGTCACAAAAATAGTGTTTCTGTTGAGGGGATCACTTTCTCCTCCCTGTGATTTAGGTGACACCAGTGTCTCAGAGTTACCAAGAAAGGAAGACGCTGCATATTTGACTGGCGCCACAGCATGAGGCTACTGTTCTTACTTACATATGCATGTGTAGGTTGGACAACTGTGTGAGCATTTATGGTCATCACAGATTGGGATTTTGCCAAGTGGACAAGAATGTTTTTAACTTTGGGGAAACTAGCCAATAGTATGAAAGACCATGACCTTTAAAGATGCTATAAAGGTTGAACGTTTTGCTGTTGTGAGTTTGAGATCCTCCTTTCCACCACATGTGCTGAGGTATTGTTGATCTCCTATTGTAATTACAATATACTCTAATACTTTAACCCTTTCTAGTTTCTTTTATGTGTCCAGAGTGCTATCTTTTCCAGACAATTTCCACGACATTCTTGGAGGTCCCACCGAGATACAGTCAAACTGCAATCTGCTCTTTGGGGGGAAATCATCCCAGGGCCCGGGCAAGAGAGAAAATCCTCTGACCTCTATGAAGGTTTTTTTAGGGAAGTCTCTGTGATCTCCCTCCAAGGAACAGGTAGGCAGTAAGTAACTGTAATTTTTTATGGGAATAATTGGCATAAATAATTGTGTGGAAACTGTATTGTATTGATCGTTCAAATTTTGCTAAATTTTAAAGGATTTTAATTTAAAGGACACGCTGATTGAGGTTAAAGTTGGTTCTAAGCTTAGACAGGGAGTTCTTCGGGAACTTGCCTGAAAAGGGTAGAGGCTAGGCCGTGTTCCGGCTTGCATTATTTTCTAGTAGTGTGAGCTGAGCTTCGTAGACCCTGGGAAAACGCGCGATAACAGAGGCGGTATCCTCTGAGGGGGAGGCGGTATCCTTCGCCCGTAAGTTCATTTGGTATGGATTGAAATATGCACAGATAGAGACGGTAATCTCTAGGCAAGGAAGGTATTCTTTGCTCATAGGTCTGTCAGGTACAGACAGGAATGTGCATATTTTGAGGCGGTATCCTCTGTGGTAAGGCGGGACCCTTGACCATAAATCCATATAGCTTGGACTGAATGAGCTCATAGAGAGACGGTATTCTCTCAGGGAAGGCGGTATCCTTGCCCACGGATCCGGTGTGTGTCAGGCCTGAGCTGTGTGATGTAAGTGATATTACAGATACTGGATAGGTCTGTGTATCACTGGTGAGAATTTATGAAAGTACTTGTGAATGTTTGTCTTGGAGAGTTGTACCTTATTTTAGAGAGATTGCTCTAGTTGCTTGTCTGTGAAGCTCCCTCTTTGAAAATTCAGAGACCTCTGACTCAGGTTACTAGAGTAGGGCGGAACTAATATGTTTCATGGAATGCACTTGGGGATGTGTGTGTGAAACAAGACATCACAACACCTCAGACAGCTGTCTTAGTTGACTGCTTAGTTGACTATTGAATCAGGGGTTTGTGATATCTTAAGTACATAAAATAAAACTAAATAAAAATAGATAAAAGGAATATAGATTTAATATATATATAATATATATATTTAAGAAAAAAATTATATAATTTATTTTTTTTTTAAAGGAAGAGAAGTACATTGTAAAAATTACATTGTAATAGACTTTTTCCCCTTCGGCTAAATAGGTTGGCCATGGGTGCAAATAATAGTCGTCAGAAGGGCCTTCAAGGTCCCGCTAAAGTTATGTATGAGAAATATGGTTCTGTTTCCATACAGTTTTTGCCAAAATGGCATAGGAAGTTGGGATTCCCTCAGAATGGGAGTTTTCATCATGCTTCATTAAGAACCTTGAGAAAAAGGATGGCAAAAAGATATGAGGAGAAAATTAAAAAAGCTAAAATACGTGCTTGTGAAAAAGTAAATAAAAAATGGACAAAACACCTTGAAACTTTAAAGTTATGGGAAAAAGAAGCTGATAATAGAGAAAGGACTGATAAAGCATATAAAAGTGTTAAGACCTTTGTTTCTTTGAGTGTGGAGGATGTATATGATAAAAAAGAACAGTTGACTCCTAAGGCTCTTGTTGAAGAGGTAACAGGATCAACTTATTATACAACACCGTTTTGTGATAACATAAAAGAATTTGATTCTAGTTGGCCACAAGACGGCTCTTTTGAAAAAGCCCAGATAGCAATGTTGCATGACCTTATAGATCCTCCAAATTTTATGGGTCCTTTAGACTGGGATTATGAATATATGATAGAATGCCTTGGGGTCTGGGATGCCATAGGGCGAAAAGTTTGTCATACGGATCAAACAATTTCTAATCGTCCAAAACCAGTAATGGTCAGCATTCATAAAGTAGATGATATTGACTGTCCAGTGAGAATACAACCTCCACAACCAGTAGTTCCCTTTTCTCCAGTGCAAGGTCAACAGGCTGTTGATGGAGCTGTGGGAGGAGCAACTGCAATGTTAGATAGCAGAAGAGATGTCGTAGTACCACCTACTACTCATGCACCCCCACCGTATGCTGGATTATTAGATCAAGCCACTAAGATATCTACACCAACGCCCAAGAGATAGAATGGAGACCAGTGTCCAGACAGAAGAAATTACAGCCTAATCAAACTGACCAAGGCACTACTAGGTCAGGTGCTGTCTATCAACCGAAAATGTCATCTCCAATAAAAGGCTCTCCACCTGCATTGGATATCGATGATGAGCTTCTAGAAGTTTCAGTGCTTGCTCCAATGATAGAATGCCCAGATGGAGCCGGGGTATTCAACATGTTTATAGACCATGGAAACTTGCTGAATTACAGTCCATTATTGATAAACTTCCAGAGCCCAAGAATAATGGAAAAGTGTTTGCAAATGCTCTGGAGAAGATGGTGTTGCAATCTAGACCCACTTCAGCGGAACTGGAACATGTGTGTGACTAAAATGGGTCTTGGTTGGGGAGAAGTGAAACCTGCTTTTTGGAATTCAGCTGTTCCATGGAATGTTGGAAGTGGTTCTCTATATCAAGCTCAGTTGAGAGATTTGTACCAAGCATTAGAAACAAGATTCAAGCCAGTCATAAATATGACAACTGTGAATGCATGTGTACAAAAAACAGGAGAAACATTTGATGAGTATTTCTCCAGGAAAATTCAAGTCTTTAATACGCATAGTGGAAACGAACAGCCAACTGATACTATGAATGACTCTGTGTGGGAAAGACAGTTTATTCAGACCTTGGTGGATGGTCTAGACCCAGAGATCAGAGCCATGTTTGTCAGACACTGTGTGGCATGGCAAAGTGCCAGATTAAATGACGTTAAGAAATATTGTGCACATGCAGAAACTATCGTCCAGGATGACAGAAATCAACAACTGAAGAAGACTAAGGCAACTGCTGAAAGACTACAGATGGTCCAGTTGGCCCATTTTACTCCTACATCTAATAGAGGAAGAGGAAGAGGTGGATATCGTGGACGAGGAAGAGGCAGAAATTTTGGAAATTGGCAGGGAGAAACTGATGCCTGTTGGAAATGTGGTCAGAAAGGTCATTGGGCCCGAGAATGCCCTAATACAGAAGAATGGGATGATGAACCAGGAGCAGTGCGTCCACCAGGCAGAAATGTGACTGTCAGCAGACCATTTGGGGATAAAATCGACAGCCACGACGATCATGACTCCTTGCACAAACTCCAAATCCTGATGCCACTTGTAACGAAAGCAGTGAGAAACCTAAAATAAGTGACTCTGAAGATACTGACTTGTTTTATCTCTCACTTCGTTATAGGATTGAGGATCTTCCTATGTTTAAAATCACAGTCCATGGCACCACCTATGAAATGCTGGCTGATACAGGAGCTACTGAATCATCTTTAAGGTCGATAACAGAGATCTTTCAGATGTCTAACAAAACTAAGATCTGCATTGGGGTTTCAGGAACATCTTTAAGGTGTGGAGTAACTGAGGCATGTCCAGTTGAATGTGAAGATTTTGGTATAACTAATATTTATCACTCATTTGTTATTGTCCCAGAATGCCCAGTAAATTTAGCAGGCAGGGACTTGTTATGTGCATTGGGTTTAACCATTGTTGGTTTGTCATTCCCCAATTGCCCCTAAGTATGAATATTGTTGGAATATTGATTTTTCTTCTGAGATCCTCCTTTCCACCACATGTGCTGAGGTATTGTTGATCTCCTATTGTAATTACAATATACTCTAATACTTTAACCCTTTCTAGTTTCTTGTATGTGTCCAGAGTGGTATCTTTTCCAGACAATTTCCACGACATAACATATACACTCGCACTCATTTTGAAAATATAATCAAAAACTGCAATGCAGCCCCAATTATTGCATATTGCATATAACGTTAAATATCCATAAAATATATCACTTAGTCATGATTGTCAGTTTACTCAGTGACAGAAAAGGTGTCACATAAGGAAAAAGGTTGGGCACCTCTGATATATATTATATAAAATATATAAAGTGGAGTCCAAAAGGCTTAAAATTGGTCTTACTTTTTATGATCATATATTTTGTATTTATATTATAATCTATTGGTGTGAAACAGTAACAACTGCTTTTAAAACTAGAATGGCATGCAGTAGAGCTCATATCTCTGCCAAGTTAGGTTTTATAGGTAGATAGGTAAATAGGTTTTCCCTTAGCCCATGCCCCACCTTTCCACCAAATTTCAAAATAGTTGGTTATGTAGTTTTTGCATAGGAGTAATACCCTTTAAAATACTGCTACTAATAATATTTAATAATACTGATTTATTAAAGGGGGGTTATCTGTTAGCAGTAAAGACTACTTGATAGATTTCTGTAGTAGTAAAAAAGCAGTATTTACTAACAAGTTAAATGTGCTAAAAGTTATAATGCTAGATGCTATCAATTATGTTTTTGACCAGCCTTCATTAAACTGAAGGGAAATGTTGCACCTCGGCAGAGGGCTATGCACTACTGAATATATTCTGGTTGAATTTGTGTCTGTTTCATATATCTCTTCTGTTTTAGATGGTGTAAAAAAGAATAAAGAAATAAAGAAGAGATAAATTAAAGAATATACACTGACTTTGTCTTGACAAGACCTCAGACCTCTGAAGGCCTGGGAGAGGTTACTTAGGTCAGCATGTGTGTGCGTGCATTCAAAGTCACACATTTTCTTTTTACAAAGACAAACAATATAATCTGGACCTATACAGACAGCTGAACCGATGAATCCATGACAGATGTGCTTTGTGTCCATGTAAACCTTTGAAACAATACAGAAAAACCTGGCCATGTAGTTTCAAATCTTATCATGTGTTATCTTGTATCATGTAAATAAACTCAGTGTCAAACAATACAGTCATCATTGTCAGCGATGATGTTGACACTTGGCCTGGTCATCCAGAGGCTTGACTGCAGAGCTGGAAATGACAAACTAAGTGACCACACCACAATCACAGCATCATTATTGATTCCATCTAAACAAACAAATGGCAAGTTATCAGGCAGTATTTATTCCATCTGAAACTGCCCAGGAAGCCACAAAAGTTTTTCTTTCTTCTGAGAGGCAAAACACAAAAATAGAGACAAATAGAGGTGGCAATAGTTCACACTGCAGCGAGGGGACACAGTTCAGTAGCCCTCAAGGATGGCCTTTCACTGTGCCTGCATGACCAGTGTCTTGGAGGCAGGAAGGATATTCAAGCTTTTTCCCAGAGTTGACAGAAGAATACGGGGAAGTAGGCTGACCCAGAGGTTTTGACCAAAAACAGCACAGGAAGTTTCAGAGTGCCATGCTTCCATGCAGAGTTGCTGTTGTGATGGGTGAAATGCTGGCAAAGCACAAAGGTCTGTGGCTCAACTGAGGCTGCTTTCCATTTTCAGTACTATTCCACTCTTATTTCGGAATGCCCTTTGTAATATTAAAGCTGCTGAATTCTGGTTTAATAATTTACATACACCTGTTCAAATGGCAGTGACGTTGAACCACATGTCATCATGGACCAGCAGTCTGCAGGCTTCTATTTCATCCAGTCCCGTCAGCAGCTGATCTCACTTACAACTTCCTCCAGCTGACCAGAAAGAGTGACAATCAGTGAAATCAGCTGATTAACGAGGAAAATCCCACAGAGCGATGGCCCTCTGTGGGTCTTGTCCATTGTCCCTGTTCTCTGAAAGCTAGCTCTTGTCCATCTAGACAATTGCAACACTGATACTGATGTCTATAAACATTTTTACACTGATTCAAGAGGAACCATAACTGCTAATTAATGTCTACACAGACCCCAGTTCACAACTTTATCTCACTGTGAGAACCACCCATACTGGACCATACAATACACTGTATCTCTACAGAATATTGTACAATTCAGTATTAGAGAGGGAGCAGAGTCCCCTTCTTGTTAATTCACACTTTCTGAGTTGACAGCAGGAGGATCACAGGTGTCAATGATAACATGAACCATCACTAAATTTATTGTTGCTTTAGGGAACAATGCAGGAACCAGAAGTTTTTCAGTTTGTGTGTGAAAAACATGAGTCGAGAAAGTGGAAAATAAAACTAAAACTAAACAGCAGCAGTGTGGATAAGATTCATGGTGAAACATTAAGTGCAAAGAGAAGAAAATGTCAGGAGACTGGAACCTTCCTTTACATTAACACATAAGACAAACAGAAATTTCACATGGTCCCCCATCACTGAAGCTTTAAATGGAGCATTCCATCATGGCAGTTTAATGCCAGCAACTGCAGAATCAGCTCCATCAGCTGATGTGATAAACGTGAGTAATGTAAAAATTCAAACTCAGAAAACTATATCAAGGTGCATATATGCATATGTTATATATATCAAACATAAAGGAATGTAAACCTTTGAGGATAGTGGAGTAATCCAAATGACTGCTGCTCTAAAAATTAGATGTATTTACCTTATATAAGCGTGATGAATGTTAATATAAATCATGACTGAACCCTGTTGCTAATGCTGCAAACAACCATTCACACCACATTCACACCTACAGACAATTTAGAGTCACCAATTAATTTTAACTGCATGTTTTTGGGGGAGTACCCAGAGAAAACCCATGCATTATTATTATTATTATTATTATTAGTAGTAGTAGTAGTATTACACAATGATTTACAAAGTGACACATCCATCAGAGACGAGGTTCCAAGTGTACAATCATTTTATTTAACAACAATAAGATTTAAAAAGACACACTTCTAAGAAGTATAAAGTGGTGGGAAAGAGACCTGACCCAGAGCTGAGGCACCGGCGGGAGAGTGGATCGTGGGGAGTGACTGGAGACCCTAAAAGCAGACCTCACACACCCGTGGCACACACACAACGCCCAAACGCATGCACACACACACACACAGGGGGGCGAGGGTGCGTGACCACGGAGAACACTGCACACACACACAGGAAGAGGGGTCCCGCCACCAATGCCACCAACTCCACTGTCGCTCCTCAGCTGCTGGGACAGAAGAAAAAGAATTAGGGTGTGGGGGAAAACACAGATTTATAAAATCAGGCCTAAATGAACCAAAAAAATAGAAAAGGAATGATAACTAAATGCAAAGGAAACCAAGAAAATACCAAAACAGCGAAACAGTGAATCAAAATAACCACCAAACTAACCCCGGTAAATCACAGAGCAAAACACACATATATACACAAAATTAGGAACCAGAAAGGGGTAAGGATGGAATAGTCCACCCGGCAAGGAATCTAGTTTAAAATCGCTGTCCCTGCAGCCGGTCCAATCGCTTCCGACCATGGCGCCCGACAGGGCCGTGTGGAAAAGACAGCGTCTTGTGAGTGGTGAGGTCGGTCGGTGGCGGAGCTTGACAGCGGGCACACAAATTTAAAATGTCGGCAAAATAACCGGGGCAAAGCAGCAGCGTTTTGGGACAGGCTTTCATTGGCCGGCTCCACCACGATGGCGCGGACTCCTGCAATTAACATAAGCGGGTTCGTGCGGATGTAAGTGGAGACTAGCCGAGTGACTCATGGAGGCACCAAGCGGACACACCTATCGGATCGTACAAGCCGTGCGCGGAAGCGAGAAACCCAACAGCGGAGGCAGTGCAGCGCCAGCCAGTGCAGCTAGGGCAGCGGCAACCCTCGCAGCCCCACAGTGCCCTCAGCTCCCGGGCAACAACCCTGAGGGCGTCACAAAGCCCCCTCGTGAATCACTACTGGCAGCTAAAGCACTTAAGTGGCAACCGCCAGCCTACCTGACACCAGCGGAGGCGCTGAACCGGAAATGGAGCAAACCCGGAAGTGGGTGGATCTCGGTCCTCAGAAAGAGGCCGTACCATACCCTGCCACTGCCTTTATGGCGGACCACTGAGCTGACCTTAGAGCTGCCTCCTCATGATTACCATTTGCCTGTGGGATCCCCCGGTATTTGTAAGTGTCCTGCACATCTGCAATGTTCCCTTCCGGTAGGTCAACCCCCTCGGTTGTGATCACCTTTCCTCTTCTAGATATCATCCGCCCACATTTATCTAGTCCGAATGACATCCCGATGTCTTTGCTGTAGATCCGAGTGAGGTGAATCAGGGAATCAATGTCACGCTCATTTTTCGCATACAGCTTGATGTCATCCATGTAGAGGAGGTGGCTGATGGTTGTTCCACTTCGGAACTGGTATCCATAGCCACTCTTTGAGATGATCTGGCTGAGGGGGTTTAGGCCTATGCAGAACAACAGAGCATCTCCTTGGTATATGCCGCATCTGATGCTCACCTGTGCAATTGGTTTTGAGTTGGTCTCCAGAGTCGTGTTCCACAGCCTCATCGAGTTCTGGATGAACTCTCTTAGGGTCCTATTGATGTTGTACAGCTTTAGGCACCCCAGTATCCATGTGTGCGGCATCGAATCATAGGCCTTCTTGTAGTCAATCCAGGCAGTGCACAGGTTGGTGTTCCTCGTCTTGCAATCTCGGGCAATTGCCCTGTCCACCAGTAGCTGGTATTTGGCTCCTCTGGTGTTACTGCCTACACCTTTCTGTGCTCTGCTCATGTATTGCTCCATGTGCCTACTCATCTTAGTCGCCATGATGCCTGATAGGAGCTTCCATGTGGTGCTGAGGCAGGTTATAGCCCGGTAATTGGATGGTATTGTTCCCTTCTGGGGCTCCTTCATTATGAGGACTGTCCGGCCTTGGGTTAGTCACTCTGGGTGGTTTCCCGATGTTAGCAGCTGGTTCATCTGTGCTGCTAGGCATTCATGGAGTGCAGTCAGCTTCTTGAGCCAGTAGGTGTGTATCATGTCAGGCCCTGGGGCTGTCCAGCGCTTCATTTTGGACACTCTGGTTTGGATGTCTGCTAGCGTGATGACTACTGGGATGACTACTGCCTCTTTCTCCCAGATACTCTTCCAGTATTGCTCAGTCTCAGCCCTGGGTGGCTCCGTTGCCATCCTGTTACCCTGCCATTGAGAGTAGACCTTAGCTGGGTTGGTGGAGAACACCCTGTTTATTCTCCTGGCCTCTACCTCTCTTGTGTACCTCTTTAGGCGGGTAGCTAGGGCTGTGAGCCTTTGCTTAGCAGTCTCCAGTGCCTCAGCTGTGGGCAGCTTGTTGTTTTTCCTGGGCTTCCTCACATTTACACCCATGCTCAGTTCTGTTAGGAGGCTGACTTCTTTCTGTGCCGCCACGATTTTTGCCTCTAGCCTTCTCCTCCATGGGGCTCGCTCCTTCTGGCTACCATTCATGCTGTTCATGCAGCATCTCTAGGATTACTGTTGCCGCTGCATACATCACCTGATTGGTCTCAGTGATGGTGGTGGTAGGGACAGTTAAAAGTGCTGTGTTCATCATCCTCCAGTAGAGACTGGTCTGGTACTTTGTTGTTTAGCCTTGGCAAGGAGGAGGTAGTTGAGTTCCTCCAGTTCCTCCACTTCATGATTCTCTCTCTCAGGTCAGCTGCAGTTCGTCTTGCCTTGGGGCTTGGTACCCAATCTCGATATTTGGGGGTGATGATGAAACCACCCCCAAGCTGACCTGGCGTCCTGGCTCCCCCTTGCCATAGCATATTGTTTGTACCGTGGATGAGGTACACCGCTGTACCTCCTCAATGTCTAGTTCCGATAGCAACTTCCTCTTGCGGATGTTCGAGCACTGAGCTAAGAGCTGTTTCTTAGTCAGTGAGGATGTGGGGTTACGCAGCAACCACTTCTCCCACATCCTCTGCATGTGGCATGTACCACCGACAAATTGAAGAAGTGGCTGATATGGAGAAAACATACCAGTGGCTGGAAAAGGCTGGACTGAAAGACAGCCCAGAGGCACTAATCATGGCAGCACAGGAACAGGCCCTAAACACCAGAGCAATAGAGGCCGGGATCTACCACACCAGACAAGAGCCCAGGTGCAGGCTGTGCAGAGAAGGCCCTGAGACAGTCCAACACATCACAGCAGGGTGTAAGATGCTGGCAGGCAAGGCATACATGGAACGGCATAACCAGGTAGCGGGCATAGTATACAGGAACATCTGTACAGAGTATGGACTGGAGGTCCCAGGGTCCAGATGGGAGACACCCCCAAAGGTGACAGAGAACAAACAGGCCAAGATCCTGTGGGACTTCCAGATCCAGACTGACAAGATGGTGATGGCCAACCAGCCTGACATAGTGGTGGTGGATAAACATCGGAAGACAGTGGTAGTGATAGATGTAGCAATCCCCAGCGATAGCAACATCAGAAAGAAAGAACATGAGAAGCTCGAGAAATACCAAGGGCTGAAAGAGGAGATAGAGAAAATGTGGGGTGTGAAGGCATCTGTGGTACCGATAGTGATCGGGGCACTAGGGGCGGTGACCCCCAAGCTGGAAGGATGGCTCCAACAGATACCAGGAACAACATCGGAGATCTCTGTCCAAAAGAGCGCAATGCTGGGAACAGCTAAGATCCTGCGCAGAACCCTCAGACTCCCAGGCCTCTGGTAGAGGACCCGAGTCTGAAGGAAACACCGCCCAGGTGGGCGAGAGGGAGATTATTTTTTATATATATATATATATATATACAGACACCTCCCCCCAAACAAGCACCACAGCAGTACATTACAAAACTGTCCTCGTACTGTAAGAACAATGGGTCCTCAGACGTCAGTCCCCCCAATACACACACACACATACACATTCACACACGCGCACACACACACACACACACACACACACACACACACACACACACACACACACTTTCCCACAGTAACAAGCGCATGACCCAAACAGGACATCCTCCCAGTCTTAGGTTCCCACTCTCCCCCTCCGCCCTCATGAACCACTCTTTCTCTCCCAATTTAACTTTTTTCTCTCTCCGTTACACTGAAAGTTAATCTTGTGCTTTGACACCCCCTCAGCAGTAGTTGCCCCATCATCCTGCACAGATGAATGGATTCAGACTACAGTATATCAGTGTTGCTTCAAATTGATATAACATGCATGTATACACCAATATTTAGACCGCTGAATCCTTCTTACTTCTAAGTCTTTAAAACATCTTCTGCTTGCTTGCATCACCCAGAGCTGAAATTTTTCTCTCCCTATCTAATTCTCTTCCCTGCATTCACCTCTCTCATACTTTTCTTCCCCTCCTCCACCTCTCCTCTCCTTTTCTCCAGTGATCCCTCTGCCCTCCTCTGATGCAGGAGTCAGGATGACTGAACAGCTGGATTATGTCTCTATCCCTCACACATAAATACATACACAAACATGCACACATGCACGAACGCGTGCACACACACACACACACACACACACACACACACTTTGTGTATGTCAGGGGCCACCTCTTCAACACTGCACCAACTTTTGCAACATCTTGCATCATTATTTCCAATAACAGCATGAGCAATTATCTCTCTTTTCAGTGTGTTTTCTACTGTGTAATGACTGTTTTGTGTCATCACTGACAAGATGCAGAAGATCCATTTTCTTTGCTTCTTTCCAATATTTTGGGTGGGTGGTGTGTCCAATATCCGATATTGTCCAATATTGTGACTCATGCTGGCCCTCTCAGTTTCAAGTGAAGGTGATAATGAATTCTTCAGTTCCGTCTGAGCTTGTTTTATGATACGCATCAGAGAAATCCTATTACAACTGGAATCAGAACCTTAATCCATGTACATGCCGGAGCCCAAATCTAAATATGTAAAACTCTGAGATGAAAGTGATATGAAATTTTAATGACTTTCATTTAAAAACTGGGTCACTGCTGCCGCGAGACTCGCGTGTGGGTCCTGCAGGAAAACATTCCAGAGAAGATACAAAAGATAGAAGCAGACACTGACCAGCCACCAATGAGTAATTGCTTTTAGGTGGTTTAATTTTACTTATTTTTGCATTACTGCATATTGCTGTGTACGCTCAGCAGACAAATTATCCTCGTAGTGCCCTAAGCACTTGCTTTTCAATTTACTGCTGGACTTGCATCTGTCTATCAAATCCTCCTGCATTTTTGACAACCCACCTTATAGTGCACTTTACCTTTTCTCTGTGCTCTGCCAATGTATTTTGAACACGGAGAAAAAAACTTTACAAAACAGAAAAACAGTAAGCCTGAAAACAGTGATCACTGATCCCCCCATTTTCCAATCTTTATACTAGGTTAAGATAATGATTCCAGCTTGATATTTACAATACAGCATCTCTGTTGTAGTTATACAGAATGAATAAATTAGACTGATGTTAATATTCCTGCAGACTTAAAGTTTTCACAAAAATAAAATTGACTTTATAGAAAAAAACACTTTATATTTGTATATTTGTTATGTATAAAACACAATTACTGTAGGATTGCTTTTCTTTTTTTTCAAAGAATGTACAATATGGCGGATGTATGTGTAGTATATCTCTGGCTATTCTTTCTCTAATTAGTCATGTGATCACTGATGTGATTAGTTGAAGGTCAGCTGCTAGAGGGATTATTAATGGATATATCATATTTTTCAAACTGGGACGAAAGCTGTTTTACAATTTTTAACCTCTGTGCTTAACAAAGTTCGGTGAAGAATAATTCAAAAAGTTCCTGGATCCAGATACTGATTCGGCTTGCTCCCAAATGTAATGGTTTCAGTCAGATCACCCTGAGCCACCTCTGGAAAAAATAATGAATATTCAGCCATTACTTTTAGTATAATCCTGCAAACAAACTAACAAAACCTCATAAACAAACAATCCAGAGAGCACTCCAAGAGCACAGATGTCTGCCAAGGCTGAACATTTAACTAAAGTTCAAATTTTACCCCAAAATTTGTGGAAGCATATGCTTCTGGAATGTAGTAAATGTTTTTGAATTATTTTAAAAATCCTAATATTATATGTATAATATATTATGAATATAAACATTACATAATATTATTTTCTTGAGCTAATTGAGACAGTGTCCCCAAATTTGTACAATACAATCCTTTATGCATTTATAGGGATATGACTCAAAATGTGAAATTTGAATGGTGAAGAATGAAAAGAATTGTGAACTGTTTTGTATCCAGATACAGCTCTGGATCACACCCAAAATTAAATGATGTCTAAGTTAGACCAGGAGGCACCTCTGGTAAAAAAAAAAAAAAAAGTAAAAATCCATCCATTAATTTTCAAGTTATCCTGCAAGCATCAAACAAAGAAACAGGAAGACAGAAAACCTTACTTCCTTGGTGGAGGTAACAACTAAAATCTCTTATCAAAGCCCACTCACTATTTCATCAGTACTGTCCAACTATCACCCCCTTCCTAGAGCACAGAGGAGAAGGCTGGACTGTAAACTACAGTTGTGTAACACCTGCAGGTGTTGACATATGAGGATGATGGCAGGATGTAGCGTTTTCAATTTAACCACTGGATTAAATTATCATCGTCAGTTGTGGAAATCCTAGATAACAATAGGTACCATAAAGAATTGCAACACAGCATGTCAGTAGTTTTTAATATTACATTTTTTGTAGTTTTTGTGTGTAAATTGCTGCAGTGAAAATAACTGTTCTGTCACTTCTCCACCTCAATGTACACATCTTCGCCACTGGCACATATGGAATCAATTTGAAAAGCCTGGAAATTAAACCAGTGACAGCTCTCCAACAGTCAAAAAGATTCCTTGTCTTGGTCTTCCTCATGATAAAGAACTACTGATCAGCAGGTTCATTTCTATACATCAACAAATATGGGCGTGTAGAGGGCGGGACACGGGGCTGATACATGTACATACATTTCCAAGTGGGCTGTGATTTATCAACACTACATGCAGGTGTGTGTATGCCCTGTTTTATAAATCAGATTTTTTTTGTTAGTGTTTTATAAATGAGGCGACCGGTCTCCAAGTAAATTTACACAGAGTTCAGGCAGAGCCCTTTATTATCTGTTTTAAGGCTAAAAACTGATGTCACTTATGTCAGTAGGATGAGTTTATGATGTTTTTTATGGAGGTGTGTAAGGGAATCTTGGAGTGTTTGTAATCTCAGGAATCAGTTTCACTTTTCCGGTGACGTCTTTGTGCCCTGTTGTATTATGGGTGTTGCATCCTGCTGGTGTGAGTACAAAAGAGGATTCAAAGGATGCTTTTTCTAAAAACAGAGTTTCCTTCAGCTACGTCTTCCTGTTTACACACACACACACACACACACACACACACACACAGATAATAAGAGTGAATAAGAATAACATCATTACTGTTGTTATAGTCTCTTCATATTTTGTGGAGTGCAGGAGTGGTGTCACTACATCACACACTCTACTACTACACACCTCTGTGTAGAGGTGGCAGCTCATCTGGCTCCAGGACAGACTGAATTAGAATCAGGAGACAGAAATAGTGCCTGAGGGAGGACATGGATTCAGATGAACCTGAGGAAAATGATTCCATCCCACCACATAAACCTGTGGCAATTTAACCAAGACTGCTTCAGTCTTTAATACACAACAACATGTTGAGGATTACAAATGCTTCTACCATTTCTGTCCATGTTGTTTTTCTTTTTGCATCACTAAGGTGTTTCTTCATATTCTATTATCAGGAAAGAGAAGAACACTTCACCACAACACTTCACAGAAAAAAAAATCCTGTCATCATTTTTATGAAAGTCTCCAACACTACAACTTGTTTGTGTTCTTTCTAAATCTCACACATAAAATAAAATGTTTGCATTTCAGGTAGTTACTTCCTCCAGTGAATTGAGTTACTTTAAAGCAGTGTTATGTGCTAAAATGAGTCAGTGTTAGATAAGGACATTCAGTGACAGCGTTTTTTTTATCCATGATTTTTCCATATGGCAAAAAGGTCAGAGTTATGGAAATACTACTGTAAAAAAAATGGTTGAGATTGCATATGGTTGTGGTGACAAAATGTAAGTTTTGATTGAGGTCAGAGCTCAGCAACAGCTCCCTAGCTAGGTCTATGGTCGGTCAAAACATCTTGGAAATAGATCCATCCTCCTATTTATTTTTGAAATCTTTGAGAAATGGTTATAACCCAATTATAGGATTATTTGCATAGGAATGGTATGTTTGAAGATTTTCAGTTATCATAGCATAGAAGCAGCAATGGCAAAAGTGACCAATGATCAGATAAAGGTCTCATTTCTACACTTGTTTTGCTAAACCTTGCCTTGCTGCATTTGACACCAGTGAGATTTTATTACAGAGCCTGGGACATATTCAGATTAAAGGAATAGGATTTGGCTGGTTTAAGTCATACTTAATGAGATTGATTCCAGTGTTCATGTCAACAATGACTCTTCTGTGTACACAAAAGTGTTCCAGAGTTCTACACTTGGGCAGTGCTTTTCACCCTATATGATTTCTCTTGGTAATATTATTAGGAAGCATCATATACATTTCCACTATTGCGCAGGTGACACACAGCTCAATCATTTTTGAGGACATGTCCTTTGTTTCACATATAAAAGAAGTCTCAAGGACAGCCTTTCATCTGCAAAATATTGGGAAAATTAGAAACATCCCATCTTAAAAGGATGAAAAAAAACTAGTCCTTGGATTTGTTACATCTAGACTAATATTACTTATTATCCAGATGTCTGATTAACTCTCTAAAAAGCCCCCAGTTGATCCAAATTGCTGCAAGTACTCACAGAAGGTTGGAAAGTTAACTTCTCTGCAGTCGTTTTCTGTAAATTAATTTGAATTTAAAATCCTTCTTCTTACCTACAAAGCTCTTAATGGTTAGGCACCATCATATCTTGAAGAGCTCATTGTTCCTTATTATCCCAATAGACCAATGTGTTCTCAAAATGCAGGTCTACTTTTAGTTCCGAAAGTCTGCAAGAGTAAAATGGGAGGTAGACTCCTCTTTTGTGGAGCCAGCAGCCAAATTGGGTTCTGGAGGCAAACACACTCTCCATATTTAAAGTTAGTATTTAAAAATCCTTCTTGATAAATGTAACAGTTAGGGCCGACTCAGGTGAACCACCCTTAGTCATGCTGCTATAGCCCTAGACTACTGGAAGAACCCTCTCTCTTTCTCTCCCTCTGTCTCTCTCTGTCTCTCTCTCTCTCTCTCTCTCTCTCTCTCTCTCTCTCTCTCTCTCTTCATCATTCTCCTGATACATTTATACCATACCAATAGAAGTCATTAACTTTGTGTCTTTCCTCATAGTTTGTGCTTTTTCTCCCTGTCCTCATTCTACAGCTATCTCTGACCGTTCAACAATTATTATTATTATTGCACTTAAAAGTATTACTATTGTCACTGTCATTATAACAGTCAGTCTGACTCTCTCTCCTACTCCTTCCCCTCCCTCCACTGTCACCAACTGCTTGCTCATTCAGTCATTCCAGTTGTTTGCATTACTGTCTTATCTATTGGAAAGTATGTTCTTATCCCATTAAATTGTAACTGTGCCAATGACATGTTGATGTACCTGGCTGCTTCAGCTGCTGCCAAAGCTTTTTCCTCTTTCAACTGTGCCACAAAGGCAGAAACAACTCTCCTCTCCAGGCCCTACTTGTATAAACACAAGAGCCTGCCTAAAGATTAACCAAAGTTAGAAAGTTTAAAATTAGTGCCAGTGGATACAACACTGTGTCTTGCCAGCTGATTTTGTAAGCAACTGGAGCAAAAAAGTAGAACAAGCGTCAATTCTGTGAAGAGAACAAAAGAGCAACAAGCCTCACAGCCGGACCAGTTCACACCCTATTATGAAGCAGCATAACTGCAGCTCACTGGACTTAGACAAAGCAGTTCACTGGAAAGGACCTCTTTTGTTCCAGGGTAATGTAACTGGGCCAAGATACCCTAGCACAGCACATCACGGTTAAGAACAAGACTGTTTAACTTTGTTAGTTCATCATATTGATTTAATTTAATGTATTCATTGAGCAGTTATGATGTTAATATGTTTCATCCCTTGCAGTACCTCCAGTGCTAAGCCAGTGCTTAGTCTACAGCTAATCTCCTACGCTTTTAAACAGACGCATTCCTCTTACATGAAGTGTCCTTAACAAAGAAACACCAAAGCCTAGTTTCTTTAACCATCATCTTGTTATGGCTCCTTTGTTGTTGTCTAGCTTTTCTTTGTTTCACTCCTCTATTTGGTCTTTTGTCTCCTGCAGACCCCAAAACACACATGTACACATGCACATACACACTGTATATAGATCCATTCATTAGATTAGATGTAGTTTGGCTTCATCTTGAGTGACATTTGAATATTTCAGTATTCAAATGGTGTACACTGTTAGGGGCTAGTTTGGTCATAGGGATAGGGTTAGTGTAATCAGTAATATCATTAATAATTATTAGGAATAATTATCAATATTCATAAAATTATTTAGTTGGAAGCACCTTGGCCTGGTTTCTCTAACTATAAAACTCCACTTTTCTGGCCAAGATCTCTCTCTCCTACCCTGCATAACTACTGATCCAACACATGAATACATCCCATTGTTCCGTTTAGTTTATTTTGTTTTATTATCATTTAGAGTTAATTAAAGGAAATTAGAGTTATTTATTTAATAGGCCTTCGGCCTGTGTCTCTCTCTGTTTTGTCACCACTTCAGAGCCAGGTTCTGACAAATTAGGGGCTCATCCGATCATGTATTTGATTTGTTATGTGTACGTGTTTGTCATGGTTTATTGCAATTTTGGGTGGTGTTTTTTCTGCTATTAATATCCCTATTATATTATCTGGCATGTGTAAATTCCTTTGTGTGTCTCCCTGGCAGGAGATAAGAGTTTTGTTTCAGAGATGCAGTAATCCATAGTTTTTTTGGCTAAAATATTCTGTTTTGCACAGGGTGCAAGTTTTTTCCCCCTTTTTCCTTGTGTGCAGTGTTGGTTAATCAGTGAAAGCTAAGTGTTGCTCATCTGCTGCACTTGTATTAGTTTGTTGTGAACTTGTGTTTCCCAGTTAGGCTCAGTAACGTTATCCCCTTTTTGTCTTTAGGCTTTGCTTTGTTTGCTTTTTCTTTTTGGTGCTGCAGGGACCATTTTAGCTCAAGAGTACATCCATAGTGCAGGAAAAGTCGCCAGGGTTATGGTTGCCTTCCCTCACTACTGGGCAACAGTGCATACACTGTGCATACACTGCACAAAGAAAAGGCTTAAATGTAATCAGATAGATGATGGTTGGGTAGTCAGTGAGTGGGCCACACCTCTTCGTTTTTTGTCTTGTGCAGCGGGTTGGTCCTTGGATATTGGAGGAAGAATGGTGGAAGACTCTTTTATTTCTCCCTAGGAGAAAATTTTAGAGTTGTGTACAAAAGAGCAAACTGAAAATAGCAGAATACTATGAAATTGAAATCAGTGATAAATGTTTTAAAAAATGGGAAGGACATGAAATCAAATTTATTTGAAAAAAGATTTTGATTGAGGGCACATCAGGTATTTTCTCTTGTGCTATTTTGTTGCCTCCCTCAGTGGCAACTGGTTTAACATTTGACAAGCAAATAGTGTTACTCATGATACAACTTGAGCACGATAAATTTACACTAAAAGCAGAATTGGAGAAAGAATTGGCTGTAGACAAAATGAATCAGCTATCCAAACAGGTGAAACTGGAAATGGGACAACATAGATTGGAGCTCACTAGTAAAGGCAGGTGTGCAACTGTTGGTGAGTATAGTAGGATGTTATCTGTTTCCTCAGAGCATTTATGTCAAAGGAAATTTGTATCTCTTGCCAAAGAGAGAGATCGAGAGTTACTGTTTTTGCTGTTTCAGCGCACACACACACGTGTTCCCGTGTGGAAACAAAGGGTGGACACAGGACCAAAAGGCTAGTCGTTCCATACCACGTGGAGACACTTGCACCTACATACACCTCCACCTTGAATCCTCACGGGGCACCGCCATCTTGGTGTAACCACCCACGTGGCTTCACCTCTCCCCTTTCTTCTGTCTAGCCCCACACGCACACACATGCACACACGCATACACACAGACATACACGTGCATGCTCGTTACTGTAGTGGTAGTTGTTTGCTGTGGTAGTAGATAGATTAACTGTTGTTTATTTATTTTGAGTGTTAATTCCAGCTGACACTGTAGATGAATAAACCAGTATAATATTTGAAGCTAATGAATCTTGTGGTTATTGTTTGTGATACTCTACAGGGATTGCTGGTTGGCAAGGATCAGCGCTCACACCTTCCCTAATATTGTGAGACTGATATAACTGGGTTGGCTCTCACTCCCTGTTTTACAGGATGGTGCACCATTTTTAATTAAATTATTAATAATCCCATTATTAATCTAATTCAATAAATTGAGTTGGTTGATAATTTGATTGATCTGATTTATCCAATAAATCTATTGATCCAATTATTTAATCAATTTCATTCATTTAATTTCATAAGCATATGAAATAAAATTGCTGAGAACTAATCCTTGCCCTACCCGTGCAGGACACAATGCTATAACAACATCAAATGTAAATGAGTTAAAAGGTCAGATTGAGAAACAATGATGACAATGGACCCTAATATGTTACAGTACTGTATCAATATCTTAACCACTGTACTTAGATAAACAAGAAAAAAACAGGAGTCTTTGTAAAGTCCAAAATATCTCTGTCTCTAAACAGCTGCTGAAGTTCTGTTCAATCAGCCTAAGCATGTGACGTGTCTTCCTGTGGCTATGTTGTTCATGGATGCACATACAAAATGTTCGGCAAAGGAGAGCCACTTGACACACTGCAGCAGATTTTAATAATAATTTAAAATGACATTTACCATTTAGTTCCTGAGAGTTACTTGAGATTTTCTAAACACAAATGCTTAACTTCATCATTCAACAGCTTCAGGGTTATCATGGCAGCATTGCATGTTTCAAAGAATCTCCTGTCTGATGCCAAAAGAAGGATCCTTTAATCTTCTATATTTCCCAGTGGCATAGCAGTTTATAGCATTTATAACAGAAATATTAAGATGCACAATAACAGTCAGAAGTGAGTGTGCAACAGAGAGTCTCCACATAAATTATCAGGCTGCACATAAAATTTCCATAAGTGTGAATGCGCATACATTCTCATTATACCGGAACAGTCAAATGCTTCTCCCACACTTTTCCAATAAGTTTTTCTGAGGCTGTGCTATAATGTGCTGAAATGTTAATATCTGAGGAACCTATGCAATATCTATACCATAGTCTATATTAGCTGAACCCTATCACAGCAGGCTTGAACTGACAGATATCTTTGCCTTTCACAAAGACAACCTCATTCACTGTAGCCATGCTCAGCATGAAATCCTCTTTATCTCATTGTTGGGAACAGGAAATAAGAGTGGAAAAATACAGCTGTATTTGGGTAAACACAGTCTCTGTTTGCCAGTATCGTGGTCTACTTCCTCCATCCTACTGTGTGACAACGTCTTAGGGCATGACGCAAATTCTCCAAATTGCTGCTGACCCTGTGTATGTGATATCATGTTATGTTTATTTTTAATTCCTTGCTGACTCTTAATTTATCATTTTCAAATTTAACAAGCTGAAACTAGATGATAAACACGATCTTCTTTGTCTTTGGAGCACAACATTTTAAGAGTGTCTCTTTAACTGAAGATATTCTGATTCTGTCTTCCATGTGATGGCATAAATTGTTTCCTTTAAAGGCTTGCTATTTTATGTAAAACTAAAGCATGTCCTTATCTTCCTTGATTACTCAGCCAACATTCCCATGTAGTATGTCAGTTATCCTATAGTGAATAGTGTATTTCTGTATCTGCTGAAGATATTGACACCCACATTCAGATGATAACAGAATCACAGGTACATTATTACAGTGGCCGCAAGACTTACAAATCATGCAGCCAGTCAGGTCAACAGCACTGGCGATACCACAACTCTATCTAAAATAATTTACATTTCTCCTATCTCAATCAAATGAACCATAATATTATAAATGACATTGAAATATTGAACTAAATGCAGAGTAACATTTTTGCTTCACAGAAATAACACACACATGCAAGATGGCGCCGTCCTAGCGGCTGCCTGTTGTAGCAGCTCCGGCACTTATGTTGGTTTTTTAGTATTATTTAGTATTTTTAGGGCCCGAGGACCTTCAGTGCAAAGGCCCTATTGTAATTCAAGGGATTATCATTATTAGGGCCCGAGCACCAAAACGGTGTGAAGCCCTATTGTATTCCTAGGGATTATTATTAGTTTTTTTTAAAAATTATTATTATTATTATTATTATTAGGGCCCAAGCACCTTCAGTGCGAAGGCCCTATTGTAATTCAAGGGATTATTATTATTATTAGGGCCCGAGCACCGAAACAGTGCGAAGCCCTATTGTATTTCAAGGGATTATTATTATTTTTTTTTATTATTATTAATATTATTATTAGGGCCCGAGCACCGAAACGGTGCGAAGGCCCTATTGTATTTCAAGGGATTATTATTATTATTAATTCAAGGGATTATTAGGGCCCGAGCACCGAAATGGTGCGAAGCCCTATTGTATTTCCAGGAATTATTATTATTATTATTATTATTATTATTAGGGCCCGAGCACCTTCAGTGCGAAGGCCCTATTGTAATTCGAAAGATTATTATTATTATTATTATTATCATTATTATTATTATTATTAGGGCCCGAGCACCTTCAGTGCGAAGGCCCTATTGTAATTCGAAAGATTATATTATTAGGGCCCGAGCACCTTCAATGCGAAGGCCCTATTGTAATTCGAAAGATTATTAGGGCCCAAGCACCTTCATTGCGAAGGCCCTATTGTAATTCGAAAGATTATTAGGGCCCAAGCACCTTCATTGCGAAGGCCCTATTGTAATTTTTTGAAAGATTATTATTATTATTATTTTCACGACAATTAAATCGCATTTTTCGAGGCCTGAACATGCTCAAAAACTCACCAACTTTTGCACACGCGTCAGGTCCGGTGAAAAATTACGTATTTTAAGGGTCTCCAGAATGGGCGGGCCAAAATGGCTCGGTGGCGCCCCCTAGAAAATTTCAAATACCCCTCCCCATTGGGGTTAATTTGACCTAGGCAGATGAAATTTGGTGGGTGCATGGACGGTGCCAAGTCCTTCGAAAAAGTCTCTTGCAGCCATGACCCAAACCGTACAGGAAGTCGGCCATTTTGATATGAATATGCAAATTTTGGCCATTTTTGGCCATTTCCACGTGTTATATTTGAACGAACTCCTCCTAGAGATTTCATCGTATCAGCTTCAAACTTGGTGTGCTGACTCTCGAGGCCTTAGTGATCAAAAGTTGTTAAAGGTTTTTATGGCTCACGAAAAATGTGGGCGTGGCGGCGCGGCGAGTTTTGATGTTTTGCCAGAAAGCACGAAACTGCCATAACTTCAGCGTATATGGTCTGATCTCCATCAAACTTCACATGTATGATAATACTCCCTTCCCGGAGGTATCCGCATATTCATATTCATTGAAAGTCACAGCGCCACCTATTGGCGACAGGAAATCACATGTTTTGAACTTTGATGTTCAACATCAAGTATTTTAATCCGATGAAGCTCAGTTTTACTTTGGTAAGCCTTGAGACATGGTAGATGCTGGATTCAGAAGATGGCATGCTCCTGCATTATGGCGGCCCTGTGGTGGTGCGGCGAAGTTGGATCCTTTGCCACCACCATCAAAGTGCTCTAATTTGCACATACCTTGTCCGATCTGCCTCAAATTGCACATGCACAATCAGAGCGGGGGCCTGAACAGATCTTTGGGACTACATGGTCATATTGTCATAGCGCCACCTATTGGCAACAAAAAGAAATTTTCAAAAACCCTTCCCCCTTGAGGATATTTTGACTGAGGCGGATGAAATTCACTAGGTGTGTGGAAGATGCCACAAACTTCAAAAAAGTCTCTTGTGCCCACGACTCAAACCTTACAGGAAGTCAGCCATTTAGATTGCTTGTTGTCTGTTTCTTTTTAAATCTTACACCTTCTGGGCATTTTCGTAACATACAACTGCGAGATGCTTTCAAACGGACTGGACACTTTTAAGCACACTTATTGCACTTTCCTCCGGATCACTGGGAGCCATGCCTGCAATGTCGCCAACCGCCACTGTTTACACGACCAACTGATTGCCCTGAGGTACACGAATCTCTCGGCTGGAGAGAGACCTGCCGTACCGAGGAGCTAAAGAGGAGAGAGCGAGGCTGCAGAGCGGGGCTTAAACAGAGGATAAAGAAGAGAAAGTTTAAGCCCTACATCCCCGCAGTCATCACTGGAAACGTGAGATCGCTGGCAAATAAAGTGGACGCACAGGGGTACACAGGGGTCCAGTAGCATTTGTTTCACGGAGACGTGGCTGAACGAACAGATACCGGACTCTAACGTCACCATTCCCGGCTTCCAGGCGGTGCGAGCCGACAGAGAGACGCCACCGCGACCGGCAAGAAGAGAGGAGGGGGGCTTGCCGCGCTCGTGAACAACAGGTGGTGTCACCCCGGGCACGTCTGCGTTCAAGAGCGCCTATGCAACCGGGACATCGAGCTCGTCGCCGTGGGACTTTGACCGTATTATCTGCCGAGGGAGTTTACCAGTGTTATCGCCATCACTGTTTACATTCCTCCGTCAGGAGACAAGGAAGCAGCGTGTGACGCCATCCACACTGTGACCTCGGGGCTGCAGACAAAACACCCTGGAGCCTTCATCATCATCACAGGTGACTTCAACCATGTCTCAATCTCATCCACACTCCCCACCTTCGACCAGTTTGTGACATGCACCACCCCACCCGGAAATAAGACTTTGGACCTGCTGTACGCAAATGTTAAGGATGCGTACAGCTCTACTGCCCTGCCACCACTGGGCAGGTCAGACCACAACCTGGTCCTGCTCTCACCATCATACAAGCCTGTGGTTCAGCGGCACCCAGTCACGGTAAGATCAGTGAGGAAATGGTCTCCTGAGGCTATGGAAACACTGTGCGGGGCGCTGGAGGCCACAGACTGGGATGCTCTGTATGAGCCACATGGTGAGGACATTGATGGCCTGACTGACTGTGTCTCTGAGTACACTGGGTTCTGTATTGACAACACCATCCCCACTAAAGAGGTCCGCTGCTACCCGAACAACAAACCATGGGTAACAAGCGACCTGAAGGCCCTCCTCAACAAGAAGAAGAGGGCCTTTAGATCAGGGGATCGAGCAGAACTCGAGCGGGTACAAAAGGAGCTCAAACACAGCATCAGGGAGAGCAGGGACAATTATAGAAGAAAATTGGAGCACAAACTGGAGGAGAACAACATCAGGGATGTCTGGAGGGCTATGAGGGAGATCACCGGCTTCCAGAGGAAAAGTGGAGGTCGGCTGAGGGGAACGAACAACGCGCCAACGAGTTGAACCTGTTTTTCAACAGGTTTAACACCAACCCCTCCCCCAGCACCCCTTCTACAGCTTCCCCAGGCAACAGCCTAAGGACTCCAACAAACTGAACAAACTGATCAGGAAGGCAGGGTCTGTTGTTGGCTCCAAACTTGTCACCCTGGAGGAGGTGGTGGAGGACAGGATGCAAACAAAACTGCTGGCAATCATGGACAATCCCTCTCACCCCCTCTACAAAACACTTGACAAGTTAAAGAGCAGCTTCAGCAACAGACTCATTCAAATCCGCTGCTCTAAGGAATGATACAGGAAATCGTTCCTACCATGTGCAATAAAACTATATAACTCATCAGCCTCCGTCAAAAACACAATCACACACATGGACTAAATCTACCACCGTTTGCATCCTTCACTGCTTTGCCATATAGTTGATACTACTGTCACTATTACTATATATTAGTATATACATTATTATTATATTATATATTATACATTATCCTTTTATATATTATATTATATTATTATTATTATTATACTATTGCTACTATGTTACTGTTACTATTATTGTATATCAGATATTATATTATTACTTTATTACTAAAAGTAACACAACCCTTTCATAACCCTCGTACCAGCTGTATTATTAATATCATCTTGCTGCTGCACTTTATTTATATATTTATCCTGTGTTTCTCAAGTTCCCTTGTCCCATTCTGTATTCTATTTTTACTTCTAGACCATTTTTATTCTATTTTTCTACCTCAGTGTTTTATGTCATTGTATTCTACTGTAATTTAATGAACCGGATTGCTGCTATGACTACATAATTTCCCTTCAGGGATGAATAAAGTAATCTATCCATCTATCTAACTATCTTTCAGGTGCTCCACAGACAGGACGGGGCCCTTACCTTTTATTGCCATTTGCAGCATCTCAAGCTGCAGAGAAAAAGAGCTGAGCAGTTTCTGGAGAAGAGAACTGGCTGCTAACCCCTTGCCAGCATCCAGCGAAAAGAAAAGATGAAAGGGGAACTAATATATATTTACTAACCTGGGGGTCGTAGCCACCCTGCACTGAACCCCAGGCAGTAGCAAGACAGGGAGGAAGGAAACCCATGGCCCTGTGCCCCTGCGACAGCCCACTGACCACCCCTTGAGAAAGGGAACAGGGGCCAGCGTGGGAGTCCCCCCCCAGCCCAGGGACTGGCCCCCAGCAGGACAACAGCAGGAAGCCCACAGCCTGATGCAGACAATCCCCAGGAGCAGCCCTATGCCCCCAGCGGGGTGCCCAGCACTCATTAGGTAGGCCTGGTCTCCTCTCAGGACCACCAATGAACCAACCGGCACCCAGAGGAACACCTGGGACTTTGTCTCAGCCCAATTGGTCTGTTCCCAGAAAAAAAAAACATTCAAAGCATACTTCTACTTTGTCCCTGCCCTTCTCCAGCCTGGTCTCTAATTGGACCACTGCTATCGTCTCCATTACTGACAGGTTCTCTAAAATGGCCCAGTGGATCCCTCTTCCAAAGACTCTTTCTACTATGGAGACAACAGATCTGCTGATGTGTTTTATCAATATGATATCGATACAGTCAATATCACAGATATAGAAAGCATTCTGTTCTGCCCTCAGTATCATTGTTAGCCTCTCATCTGGTTCTCATCCCCAGACCAACAGCCAGATCAACTGAGTCAGTCAGGAGATGGAGACTGCTTTATGTTGTGTGACCACTGCCAACCCATCCTCTTGGACCACTCAGCTGCCTTGGGTGGAATACACCCTTGTCAACTCGCTTTGAATGTCCTTTTGGTTATTTGCCCCCCCTTGTTCCCATCTCAGGAGGTGGTGGTTGCATTCGATCCCCTTTGTCCAGGAGAATCTCCATAGTTGTCACCACTTGGGAAAAGGCATGGGCTACCCTTAATGCATAATGCATTCCTGACCCAGTCTGCACTGCCTGTCAAAAAGATATAGCTTGCCTTCAAAGATCTGCCTCTGTAACTGGACTCAAAGAAACTTACTCCTCCTAATTTCATTGGTCCTTTTGAAATTGGATCTGTCATCAACCCCTCTATTGTACAGTTAAACCTGCCTGCCTCTCTCAGGATACACCCCACCTTCAATGTTTAGTAAACATTTCTTGTCCAGCCCCTTGTCTACCCCTGCTATGGTTTCTCCCCCTGTTACGATGATGGATGACTTTTCTGAACACACTGTTTGGTAGCTTGTGGACATGCATCTTCATGACTGTGGCCTTAAATACCTAGATAGATAATGTTTTGGGAGGGATACAGAGCTGTACAGTGCTGCTGGGTTCCCTGCAGGCACATTTTGGAGCCCAACCTCATTTGGGACTTCCACACTTTGCAACCAGATAAGGCTGGTTGGCTGCCTGTTGATTAGCCCATTCATCTTCAATATCTAATTTTCAATAAATCCCTAAACCGGTATATGTCTCCTGAGTTGTTTCTCCGTCTGGGTCCTCTGGTCTTAAGAGTTGCAGTTGTGCTGCAGCTCACTGGAGCTCCCTGATGGAAGCTGGTCTCACTGGGTAGCTTCTGAGGAGATCACTGGTTCCTGCTCAGTTCTCCTTGATGCTAAGGCTTGTGGCTCATTTGTTTAGTAAGGTCACCTGGCAAGACTTTTTGTAATAGCTGCTGGCACTAAATTGAAGTTATTCACTTTGCGTAATCCTTAGGAAGAGCTGAAGGAACTAAGGTGTGACTGCTGCCGAGATGGAAGGAAAGAGCTGAGTTGTAGAGCTACAATTTCACTGAACTGATGATGTCCTGGATCGCATGCCTCACATTGACTAATAATAGCTGTTTGTTGCATACATGGGTGAATTTCACACTCAAGTGTGAAAAGGTGAAAGACCCTGGGAAGCTGAGTTCAATGTCTCCCTTTGTTTTTTAAACAAAGGAACATGTGGTCTCATCCTCAATTTTGAGTGGACCTAAATCCCTGGATCTGTGTTTAACACTGTACAGACTGTAGAGTAGCAACATAAGGTACAGTCTGTGAATATAGTCACGATGGACTCATCTTCATCATGTGAATATAACGGGTATATGTCAATCAGGAGGTAAAGTGGGTCATCCACTAACCAGGAGGTTAGTGATTCCTGGCTCTTCAAGGCCGTGTGTTGAATTATCCTACGATAAGATACTGAAACCCAAATTGCTTGTGAATTTGCAATGTAAAACACTTTTCCAGCATTCAATTTGCCACATATAAAGGTTCAGGTTCCTCTGAAGGTCAATCCTTGTTGCTCATTTTTCCATATGTCACAACAGATCCGCCAAATAAACCCATGGGGCAAGATCAGTGCAGAACATTGATCTTTAATCTGGTGATTTAAAACATCATCTAACCATGTCACTGCAGTCCGGAGCTGTGGGGATTTCTGTGCTGTAGATATGCCTAGAATACTCATGATTCAACGTTGACATGATGTGATTTGAAAATTACAAAATCTTATGCTTCAACTCTGACTCAAATAATATCTTGAAGAAAATTAAATGTTTTTTAATTACTAATAACAGAGACTAAATCCGATTAACAACAATCTCTTAGACTCCATCTTTATTTATGACATTGTCCATCAGAAAGGAAATCATATTTATTGCTCACATACACTGTGGATGTCACTGGGATTATAATGTGACATTGCAGATGTGCTGAGCTGATTTGATTGGATGCCAAGGACATGTCCAGAAGGATCTACACATTAGACATCAGCGGTTAGCTCAAAGGACCACTAATTGCAGCCTCACAGAACTGACAGTATGGCTGCAGCATAGGGTGATTTGAATGAGAGCTCAGAGGTATGTGCTTGTGATTTATATGTGTGCAGGTGAGTTCTTCACATATTAAACCTCAGACCTGATCACCAGGTGGAGATTGGCTTTGTGCTCAGTCACTAATGGAAACTTTACATAACAACAAGCCATTATGAAAGTTACTTCAATGAAAAACCATGCTGAGAACTCCTGCTCAAAGTTTAGTTGGTGGCGAATGGTTTAACATCTGCCATTGTCTCCTGATATGGGAGTCTAACGGTTCCTGAACAGAAGGCAGAAGACCTTGCTGATGCTTTGTGCTCTTTGGAAAGGTGGAAAAAGCGCCCTGATTCGTGGTATACAGACCATTATAGTGAGGAGGTTTTTACAGATCCAGACAGGTCTTGAGACTCATCACACCTTATTTCAACTGATGTAGATTGAGATGTGTTTGCAGTGTTGTTTAAGCATTTAATGTTGTGACAATGCTATGATAAAGATTTGTTTAGGTGTAGCCACAAAAACAACTTGGATAGGTAAAGATCCTGGCTTGGGCCGGAAGATGTACAGTACTTGGTGTTAAAGTTAAGGTTCAAGAAACATGGTGGTTAATACAAGTCAACCTTTGACTCTTGGTAAGAAAGTGAACAGCTGTGTGTTTGTGTTAGTCCAGTATTTTGTCAATCCATCCAACCCAACTCCCCCACCTCTGTTGTCCCATCTGAGAAGGATACTACAAAAATAAACACTGTGACCTTTTGACATAACTGAAAACAAACATATGTTTTATGCTTTTTGTCTGAAACTAAGAGTCCGGTCAAATAAAAGTTTATTTACAGCCATTTTTAAAATCAATGTCATCATTACTGATTCACACCAACCATAATATTGTGTTGTACAGGACCAGACAATTCACTATTACCAAACAGTGAAGTCCTTACCTATGTATATGTTAGGCCAGTGCTGCAGACACACGGTTGTAATACTAATACTAATAAACATATATATATAAATTACCCTGCTATATGGCTATTTCCCTCATGATTTTAACACACTGAAATAACATTCAGCACCTGTCTGTTTTCACAAATGTTTGCTAGTAAAGTCCGTTGATGTATTCATTTGCTACAGTGACGATATAAAATCACAGTTACGGCTAAATCAGAAGTCAGACATCCTCTAACCATTCACTCTCTCTTGTGTGTCAAAACTCTTACATCATAATGGACACATTAAATCCCTGAAAAATGAGAGTGACACATTCAGGGCAAGGACACTACACAGCCTTTAATAATAGTGTCCATCAAGAAAAAAAGATGCAACTGGAAAAGTATTAAATGGCTTACTTTTCTTTTGAGGGTGAAGAATATTATTGACTTATTTAAAATCTGTGTGCCTTCTCATTGTACTGAAATATATAACATGCCAAACATATAAAAAAGAAGATACATAAATAAGTGAATCACATCCATTCCCAGTGCATATGTGTGTTTGTACTTCTCTCTCAACCGTTACACCATGTTTGCAGTTCCCAAAGCTTTCAAAAATGCATTCTTGTAAATGTTGCCAGAGACTAGGCACTTATGTGGAGAAGACTGAGGAAGTAGCGAGAGCTGAAGACACCCATGGGACATGACAACAAACACCAGGCTGATGAAATGTGGGCAAAAGAGATCTAACATATGCAAGTCGTTGGAGGAAATAAACAAACAGAAGAAATTTGTATTTGTGTGATGAGACTACAAGATGTAAATCTGCACACACAAATACAAACACACACACGGCAAAGCCTGAGAGTTTCTGTGAGGTCAAGCACTACTTAACCTGATTTATTTACAGTTCAGAAATACTTCAGACCTTCTTTATTTTTGATGGAGCTATGCGTGTGTGTTCTCTTCACCTAACTACCTATTTTTTATATCTGCTTATCTTGCTCAGGGTCATGGTGAGCGGTAAACCAGGGCCAATCTCATCATGCAAAGGGCGAGAGCAGTTTACAGCCTGGAGAGTCTCACTGTAAATTTATAGTATATTACAATACCAATGGCATTACTTTCAAAGTAAATTAAAAAAAAATAGTGTAAATATAATTCCAAAAAGGTAAGTCACTCCTGCTGACACTTTATCAAACACTCTTTTGAAAAATGCATGGGAGTGCCGAAGAATCACCCAAAGATGCATAATCTGATATGAAAGAATTTATTGTTCAAAGACAAGCTTAACTAAGAAATATAATATACACTATATTTCATTTTTTAAATTACAGTAGGTTCATACAGTGCTCACAATATTATTATTTTCTACCAAGGAAGTTATGTTTACACCCATGTGTGGTTTTTTACCTCAGGCAAGTAGGTTATTTTTTCACCCATGTCATTTGTTTGTATTTTGATTTGACTATTAGTAGGATAATGCAAAAAGTATAGACACATTTTCACAGACATTCGTTGAAAGATAGGGCATGGGTCAAGGAGAAACCCATTAAATTTAGGTATGGATAGCCCCGTCGACAATAAATTACCAAAAATGTAATATTTACTACTACACAAAAAATACTCAACAAACTTTCTTGATACTTATAGGAGGACATCCAATCCAGGCGCAGCTGGGGTTCAGCATATGAGACCTGATATGAGCAGTCCAGTCCAATCTGGTCCAGTCCAGCCCATACAGATACAGGAAGCTCCAAAGACCAGCTCAGACTGAATTTCAACCTGTACTAAATAAAGCTGAACGTTGTCTCCTGGTATTCAGTGTGTCAGCGACACTGTTTTAGGTAGAAATGCTTCATTTATATTTATATTCATTTATATTTGGGACATTGCCACCAATCTTCCAATGAGTATCATCTCCACCAGTATAATGACCAGCTAACTACCCCATACATCACCACATTGTTGTATCTGCTTGTGGTAACTTTGCTACATTATACCTCAGGTAACCCTGTTTGTTCCAGTTGTCTTCTTGCATCTATGCCAAGTTACTTACCTTGTGAATCCTGCTCTGTCCCAGGTTCATACCTCACTCACCTGAAAAACCTGCCATGCCTGGTTGTCCTAATTTTCCATGTTGCCACCTGCAATCCCAAACCTGAGCAAAAGTCACCTGCTTACCTCTGCTGTGTCCTTGTCCACCTTCACACCCTGGGTGGTGCACCGATCCCAACACTTGGGCACAGCTTCTCGTTCGATCTGCTGTACTGGGTTACCTGCTCCACTGGAAAGGAAGGACGAACATCAGAACTCTGAATGCCTCAGGCTACAAGCCCACTCGCCGCAGTTAGTACATCACCCATCTCTTCTCCTTTAACTAACTGAACTCTGCTCTAATAGAAGCCTCATTAGATTTATTTCAGCCAAGTGACATTTTATTTTTGGATTTATGGATCGTGTAAAGAAATGTTTGTGTCTCCCACCTTAGTCCATACTATGTTTACAATGTATACAAGTTTAACAACAGTAGCCTGTAGTTATGTATGCCTCAGTATGTATTTGTTATTTTCTTAAATCACTGATTTATTATTCATTGTATTAAATGCCACAAAGCTGATTATTTGCTGAAACCTAAGTGTGAAGGACGTGTACGCGAATGACTGGTTTCCCCCTCACTGGCTATGTATTCCGGTCAGAGAATAGCTGCGACTTCCACTGAGATTGACAGATTCATTGTTGTACAAACAGCATCAAAGGTGTGATAAAGTTGGGTGTGTGTCAAGTTGTGTGGTTTATCCTCATTAACGCACACATATGCACAAATAAAACCAATTGCTAATGCAGAGATGAAGTTGCTGTACACATGTGTCCATGGCGCTCAACGATGAACAAGGAAGAAAGTCACAGCATGCTACGTCACGGTTGACGTGGATCTAGCAGGGAGTTTTCCATAGCCGCCCCCGGATTCGTGGAGTGAATACTTAGAAACAGGAAAGTCTCAGCTGGACTAGGGTATGCTGGAAACTTTGTCGTCCGGCATCCTTGGGAGCTTGATTAGCTTGGCGACAGGACGAGTGTAGAGGTTGCCTTTGATGTCCACCTCGGCTGCGCGAACCCTATCGTTGTCACTGGGGATGATGCGGGTGATGCGCCCGACAGGCCACAGCGGCCTCTGGAGCTGTGAGTCGAGCACCATGATGACAGTGCCCACTGCCAGGTCTGATGTAGCAGTTCTCCACTTTTGCCGGGTTTGGAGACCTGGCAGGTAGTTGCGAGAGAACTGACCCCAGAAGTGATCAGCAAGCACCTGACTGTGGCGCCATCTGCGTCTTCCCAGTAGGTCACTGGAGCCATAGACTGCCTGGAGTAGTGAAGCATCTCACTGCCCCATGAGTAGGAGATTTGGGGTAATGGGATCAGGATCAGCCAGGTCAGAGGAAGCGTAGCCTAGCAGCTTAGAATTGAGGATGCTCTCAACTTCGATGAGCAAGCTCATCAGGAGTTCCTCAGGGATGACCTGGTCTTTGACGATGGTCTGGAGTGAGGTCTTCACCGATTTAATTTCCCTCTCCAACACTCCTCCAAAGTGGGAGCTAAAGGGGGGTTGAATCTGAACAGTATACACTGTTTGGCCAACTGTTCCTTGAGCATTGGCTCGAGTGCTTCAAAGGCTTGTTGGAGCTCCTTATCTCCACCGTGGAAGTTGGTGCCTCTATCGCACAGTATCTCGTAGGGCTTACCCCTACATGCGATGAAGCGGCGGAGGGCGAGGAGAAAGGACTCAGTTTCCATGCTGGGCATCAGATCCAGATGGACACACCAGGATCTGAGACACTTAAACACAATGCCCCAGTGTTTCTCTTGCCGTCGTCCTACCTTGACCACATATGGGCCAAAACAGTCCACACCGGTAGACCAGAATGGAGGCTTGTTGAGTCGGAGGCGTGCAGCAGGTAGGTCGGCCATCTTGGGGATCGCTGGCTTGCTATGCCATCTACGACACTCGGCGTGCTGCTGGGACCAGTAAGTAGCCTCTAGTAATGCAGACCAGGTATCATACTCTGATTGATCAGGACAGTTGTCGGAGACTGCAAGCTGACCGCAGAAGATGGATTTCCTGAGCTCTTCTGTATCTTCCACTTTCACCGCCAAGTTAGCTGGCCAGTGGCTAGGATGTTCACACAGGAAGGCGCACCATTATTCCAACGGCTTGGTTGAGTTAACTGGTGGTGCACTGGTCATCGGCCGGGTTCTGATCGGATGGAACATACCTCCAATCACTAGCGTCAGTGTGCTCCTGGATCTCAGCAAAGCGAGTTCCAACAAACCCCTTGTACTGAGACGAATCCGATTGGATCCAACTGAGCACTGTCGTAGAGTTTGACCACATGACTGCATGCCTCAGGGTCAGTGCAGCGCTGAGCTCCAAGCATGGCATAGAGAACTGCTTCCGTGGAGCAACACGAGACCTTGCCAAGACAAATGACACATGTGGTGTCCTTCGGCGCCTTCTACACGCAGGTAGGCGACGGATCCGTATGCCTTCTCGGAGGTGTCGCAGAAGATGTGTAGGTCTATACCGGTAGGGTCAGCACTGTTGACTGGCATGTAGCAGCGAGGTGTAGTGATATGCTGGACATGGGGAAGTTCACTCTCCCATGTCTGCCACACTGAGAGGAGTTCACCAGTGATACGCACGTCCCACTGTTGTTCATGTCTCCAGAGACTTTGAATGAGGACTTTGGTTCAGGTTGTATAAGGAATAATGTACCCCAGTGGGTTGTATTGACAAGCCAGAACTCTGTACACATTTCTCAGAGTGGGCTCAGTGGCTACTGGTGGGTGGTACTTGTAGCCAAGCGTGTCTGACGGACAGTGCCAGCGCAGACTTAGGTTCGACTCCTGAGGGCCACCTTTCTTGGCAGTCAGCCACAGTTTGCAACCCTCTGACCTTGCCTCTGAAGGGAGGTGAGTGATGACCTCTGGTCTATTGCTTGTCCACTGCCTCATACCGAATCCACCAGCGGTGAGCAGGACTCTCATCTTGTTGATAAGCTGTCTGGCCTGTGATGGAGAGCAGAGGGATTGAAGGCAGTTATCTACGTAGAACGCGATGTTGACAGACTTCAGGACCTCTTCGTTGCTGGTACTGTTGGTCTTAACATGCAACTGCAGTGCGTATATGGCACAGCAAGGGCTGCAGACTGTACCGAAGGGCAGAACACGCCATTCGTAGATATCTGGGCTGCGCTCTTTCTCCATGTCACGCCAGAGGAATCAGAGAATTGGTTGGTCTTCAGGGAGTAACCGTATCTGATGGGGTATTTCACCTGGGTGTTGTTGTGACTGCACACCTCAAATGAGACAGAGGCTCCATTGAACTTCACCACATCCGGTCTGATGGTGCGGAGTGGCAGAATTTCATCCTCAGTATGGAGGCCAAGATGCCTGACAGCAGCTGGAAGGAGGATGGTTCTTTCAGAGCTGTCATCCAGTACGGCGTGAGTGTCCAGCGTCTTGCCTCCACTGTGAAGCTGAACAGGAACAACCTTCAGCATGACATGACTGGAGTGACTGAACTGGCCTATGTACACCATGCTGGAAGAAGCAGTAATGATGAGGAAACTCTGAGTGGCTTTGGTGGCCACTTCAAGCAGGACTTACAGGTGTTGCTCATTGCAGGTGGAACATGGCTTCTTCAAGGTGCAGCTCTCTTGTTTGTGTCCATGCCCGCATCGCCAGCATTTACCCCTTTCCTTCATCCAAGCACCTTTCTCAGCTGTGGTAAATTTGGCAAACTCAGTACAGGCACAGAGGTAGTGTTCTTAATTGGAGCAGTATGGGCAGTATGGCTTGAAGCGCTCTCGCTTCTTGGCAGGCTGACCTGAGTTAGAACTGGTTGGAGAGGTGGCAGCGCTTTGTGGTAGTTCTGAGGACTCCAGCTGGTTAGTGTGGTATCTCAAGATCTCATATCTGTTGTGTCACCTCAATTTCCTTTGAGGTATGTTAGGTCAGGGACCCTGTCAAAGGTTATGGTCAAGAGTTGATGATCTATAGTAAGGTCTGTGATTAAAGGTTTCCATGGGATTACCTTATGTTAATAGACAACCTGACTCCTCAATAACCTGACGATATAAGTGGGTACTTAGAGCTGTTCTGGGAGAGATTCACATTGGTCCTGAATCCTCCAAGCAGTCCATGGTGCTTGTCATGATGCAGTACTTCTTGTAATAAACTTCTATTTGCAAGTAAGACTGTGTCAGTGGAGATTCCTTCATCATCTTCACATCATCGCAGCTCAAGAAACCACAAAAATTTGGCGTCATGAACTTCGGACGTGTTGTGGCCTGCGATGCAGACGACAACTTCAGCGCACCTACTCCTCCACCAAGCGTGCAAATACGGTGAGCATTTCTCACATAATTGGGGACTGGTTCGTTCGTTGGAGCTGTTGTGATTGTGCTGTCTGGTCGCACCGTAAAGAATCGTGTGTGTGTGTGCTATGATCTGTTGATGTTGGAGTGAGCCTCCGTTCTAAATTTAGAATTTATTGCGTTGCTGGCAACGCAAAAGGGGGGAGTATCATAGAAGACGTAAAGATAAGAGTAAAAAGAAGAGTATAATGAAAGAATAGAAAGTAACGGGGAAAAATATTAAGATGAAAGTTGGAAAAAAAGAAGTGAAAAAGTGTAGAATAGCCTAATTAGTAATGATAAAAATGAGCTAAATAACATAGTGCAAGATTAATGAAGCTTGGGCCCTTAGCTCCTTAACGGTAAGACATGTGTAGATTAGTCACTGCATGAAAGTTGGCTTTGAGAGATAGTCAAATTGGTTAAAGCTTAAAACCCTGGGCCCAGGGGAATTGGGGAAAATAATAAGAAGAAATAAGAGAAAAGAGGAAATGAGAGTAGAAAGTAAAGAGAAATAGGAATAAAGGAAAATAGAGAATAAGAGAAGCCGCAAATTTGGACAAAAGCCCTCTGGGAGGCGGTTTTAGACGGGCCCAAAATCCTGGAAAATCACTAGGTGAATTTCAGGTCAGTTCTAGGAACTGGAGGTGTAGAGGAAAGATTCAATTGTAAGCTCCCACTCGAACACTAGTTGACGAACAGTGTCTGAAGCAGCCTCTCATTGAATATCTAAACCTCATAAGGTAGCATAAATTTAGAAGGAAAAAGAGAAAGGAGCGGCAAAATAAAGCATGCTATAGGGAAGTATGAATGAGTTGACTTTGAGTGTCTGGGACTGAAGGTTGTTTGTGGATAGGTTGTGAGGTTGTTTAGTGCATTGGCTGTTGAATGATTGATCCAGGTGGGTGAGTGTGTGTGTAACTGTGGAGCTTGAGAGGGTGTTTGCATATGTGTAAGGTTGCAACATTGCTTGGTTTAGGGGGTTTATGTTAATAGAATTATATTGAATAAAGAATAGGTTCTGTTCAAGAACAGGAGATTTAGTAATTTATAAAAAGAATATTTTGTCCTGTATTTATAAAACCTATGAGCCTCTTTCGAGAGGACTTTTTTCTATTTATAAAACCTATGAGCCTCTTTCGAGAGGACTTTTTCCATTTGTTAAACCTATGAGCCTTTTTCAGGGGACGTTTGGAATGTGTTAAAATCTATGAGCCTCTTGTGAGGACATTTAAATTAGTTAAAAATATATGAGCCCCTGAAAAGGACATTTGTGAATTAATGGGAAGTAGATATATTGATAAGATAGAAAGGAACAAAGTTAGGAAATACAGTCTGTGGATAATGATAAGTTAAAATAAAGTTGAAGAGGGTATTGGAGTGGAATAAATGAAAATATTTATGTTGATAATGTATGGTATGATATGGTAAAGGAGGGCATTACCTATGTGATGGCAGTTAATGTGTGCTAATCATATTGAGTTTGTCATTGTACTGTTTGGGGTGTTTATAAGATACTAAATTCCTGTCTGTTTCTTCCCTTGTCCTCCTGGGGTGTGTGAGAATTGGGGAGGAGGTGCAGACAGAAGGCAGCTGGCCTGTGTGACATATGGACTGAGGGTTGCTGACGTCAACAGGTGCAGCCCCTGAATCCAGTCGCATCAAAGGCCAGTGCAGTTTTGTCCACAAACTCTTTTTATTACAAATGCCTGCATAAGTATGTTTGCTTTCATGAAAAGGATATTTTTCAATTGGGGATAACAGATGTTTTTGTTTATGTAAGAGGATTGAATGCTGTAGTCATTTAAGAGAGAGAAACTTGGCAACGGACTGACCAGTTAAGGTATTGCAATAGTTAATGAAGTATACTTAGGGGGTCTAAACTTGGTTGGAAGTTGTAAAAGTGGATTTTATGGTCTATGCATGATTAATTTTGAGCTGAATTGGGAATCAAATATTGAGACTGTTTGGTTGATCATTTGTGGAAGATATAGTGTTGTGATTGGCTACTGTTGAATCTTTTTGAGTAGTGACTTGTAGGAAAAAGAAAATAATTTTAGTACATAGTTTTAGTTTAAAATAAGGAAATATAAAGGAGTCGTTAAAATGTCAAAAAAGGAAACTAAGAATGTAAAAGCCATTACTCCCCTTGATGTGGTGCAGAAAAATAACCCACTGGTTAGAGGCATAGCAAAAATATCAGAAAAATGGCATAAACGCTGGCCTGAAATTGACCATTCATGGCCAAAAGAGGGGACCTTTAATCCAGAAGTACTTAAAACAATACAGGTGCTTGTATCCACATATAAGGCGGAAGAAAAGAAGGCGAAAAAAGGGGAAAAACATAACAAATAGAACTTGGCGTCATCCAGTTGTTTGAAAATGAGGGACAGAAATGGATAAAAGCTGTAAAAGAAAAGAGTGATAGTGGCATAGCAGAAATAAGGAAAAATGCAAAAGAACTAGAAAAACTCATGGCAAAGATCAATGCACCATTCTCTCACCTGGACCCAGTGAAGAAACCCCCACCTTATGAAGAGGAAGTGAAGTTTAGAGAGCTTTACCCTCAACTCCCAGTGATTAGCCAAGAAGGTAACTATCATATCAAAGATGATGAGGACCGAAAAATAGAGATGGGACAAGCAGACACGACTATAAGGATGTATCCGAGTTCCAAAAGCAAGAAGAAAACGACCCGATTGGAAACTAAAGGCAGATGGAGGATGGAACTTGAAGAAGATGAAGAGTGATCGGGAAGACATCTTAGGTGGATATGACCCTGTGGTTAGGAAAAGTCTGGCTAGAGCAGAAAAGAGAGGAAATAAAAGCTGGAGGGAAAAAGGCTCAAGGAATGATGATTCTGATGAAAGTGAAAATGGAGATAGTGATGGTCCTTCCACAGCAAGAGGATTTTGTCCGGCGACATCCAGTACAGGGATAGAAGAGGACAAACAGAGAGCTATGAGAGAGGTCGAAAAGAGTATCGATCAATGCATTTCGTATTTGGAGAAGTCAACCAGACCGGAAAGTTGAAGAGCACTAGAAAGTCAACTAAAGGAGCTGCAGACACAGAAGAGAGAACTGCGGAAAGGAGACTCTGAAGAATCAAGTGTGAAGTATACTTTGCGCTCGAGGAAAGGGAAGACACCAGAGAAGATGTGTCCAGTGGTAATCAGGGAACAGAATTTAGAGTATAAGCCTTGGCAGAGTACAGATATGTTGGATATACTTGAGAAGCTACCTACTCTTCAGGATGGGGCATATCCATGGATTTCAAAGCTAGAAGAAATCATGGTGGGAACACAAATTGCCTGAATCAGATGGAGAAGTCGATTTTGCAAGCTAAAATACAGAAGGGGCTGCCCCTTCCAGTGAGGAGCAAACTGGCAGAGGTGGTTGGCCTTGGAAGTATGACTAAGGGGGTATACACTGATCATATAGCTCATCAAGTGGAGCTATATAGGAAAAAGGAACTTGATCAGAAAGAGCAGGACCAGGAGACCCTTAGGAAGCTGACTCAAATACAGCTGGTGGATAATAAGAAGAAAGAGAAAAAGCAGGCTGTGGTTATACAGAGTCAGCCTACGATTAACCAACCATTGCCACAGTTGCAGCCGAACCAAGTGCAGCTCCAATCTCCTCAGCCATCAGCAGCGATTCCAGTCTTTCCCTGTCCGCAGCCAGTTTTGGGTCAAGTGCAGGCCCGGAGAGGAAGAGGTCGAGGACATTTTGGAAGAGGAAGGTTCGATCTGAACTTTCAGCAGTCTGCAGAAGTATGTTATAACTGTGGACAGTTTGGCCATTTTGCACGTGAGTGTAATAAACCGGGTGGAAATTTCAGAGGAAATTCAGGAGGAGGATTTAGGGGCCAGTCAAAGCCATCCAGGGGTCCGGTGAATCCATACATGGGCCCAGAACAAGGATTCTAGGGGTGCCCAGAAAACCCGAAAGGGGGGTGTCAGCTGGCAGTATCGGGGCCGGAAAGGGATCCAACGATAGTGGTGAAAGTAAATAATCGACCATTGGAATTGATGGCAGATAGTGGAGCTGCTTTCACCTGTATTCGGCTTGAAGATGCTACACATCTCCCTATGTCTAGTAAATTGATTCGGACAATCGGGTTTGAGGGAGTAAAACAGTTAATTCCTCTCACAGAACCAATTGAACTCTGCTATAAAAATCTGAAGACTACAATACCCATATTGGTATCAGAACATACACCTATTGCACTTCTGGGAAGAGATGCTTTATGTAGATTAAATTGTACAATAAAGTGTACCCCGGATGGTTGTCAGGTGGAAGTACCAAATGATGTTATTCGTCAATTACTGATGACGACAGAAATTGAAGCTTCTTCAGTATTTTGGATTGGAAATCTGAGTGCAGAGTTCTTGAAGCCAGCTAAATTGTGGGAGAAGTTTATTGCAGTAAATATGCCTGATACGAAGCTTCCGGAATATCCATTTCATTGCACGCTCAAATATTTTAAGAATGCTGTTCAATCAAATCCAGAAGAATGGTTGAGTTATCAACCAAAGCAAGTTCAACTCAGTTCGAGTTGTATAATTTTGGGACCACAAGGAGCAGCAATGAAGATAAATAGAGATGACTATTTGGATAAGGAGTTTGACATCGAAAAGAGTGTGCCACGTGTAACTCTACTGGTGTCAAAAGAGTATGATCAGAAGCATTTGGGGAAAATGATGGCGGAAGCAGAGGAAGTTGCTTTTATACCGGTAAAAGACAATCCAGCCATCTGGAAGAGCGAGGATCGGCGATTTATCAAGATCATGATCTCTGCTCAAGGACAGGGACAGCAACAAGCAGTGCAGATGACACATGAATCAATTTGCAGTGTTAAGATGGACGCAGACTTGAGGAGAAAGGAGATGCTGCAACGAGTTCCAGAATGTCTGTGGTCTCAGCATAGTACTGATATTGGACTTGTAAATTCAGCCCAACCGATTAAAGTTGAACTCCGACCAGGAGCCAAACCACCTTGGAAGAATCAGTATCCACTGAAAGAAGAGGCAATCCGAGGGATTGAACCACAAATTGAAGGACTCTTGAAAGCAGGTGTTTTGAAGATAACTCAGAATCCTCAAAGTAATACGCCTTTGTTGCCTCTGAAGAAACCGGATTAATCTTATCGCCTGGTACATGATTGGAGAGCAGTAAATAAAGTGATAGTTGATTTCACAGCAGAGGTGCCGGATCCGCATACTTTGTTGGCTCAAATTCCCCCAGATGCAACACATTTTACAGTGCTAAATTTGTGTGTGGCATTTTTCAGTGTTCCACTCAGTGTAGAAAGTCAGGGTTTATTTGGGTTTACATATAATGGACAATTTTATGAGTATAAGAGATTGCCACAAGGGTTTAAACATAGCCCTCATATTTTCAATAAAGTATTGAAGGATGATTTGGCAGGGATAGATCAGATGTTAAGCAGTACTGTTATTCAGTATGTGGATGACATTATCCTTTGTTTGCCGGATGAGGAAACATGTCATAAAGACTCCATTAGATTGCTGCAGTTATTAGCAGAAAGGGGCACAAGGCTTCTCAGAAAAAGCTGCAGTATTGTCAGGAGAAGGTAGTTTATTTAGGTCAGACAATAACGCAGGGACACAGAAGCATTTCTGATAGTCAGATAGAAGCAATCCGCAAGGCTCCAAAGCCTCGGACAGTCAGAGAAATGATGACGTTTCTTGGTGTTGCTGGCTATTCCTCAGCATGGATAGAGGATTATGCTAGTTTAATGGGACCTTTGAGAGTCATGATCAAAGACATGGGTAATGCTCAATTGCATTGTAATCTCTCCTGGACACAGGATGGCCTTTTGGCATTTGAGACAATTAAACAGAGATTACAAGAGGCTCCAGCATTAGCGCTTCCAGATTATTCGAAAAAAAAAATTTGTTGTATGTGTCTACTTCTGCTGGGGGCAAATATGCATGTGCAGTTCTTTGTCAACCAACAGGTATGGGGACAAGTCCTCAACCGGTTGCTTACTATTCAACTGCTTATTCGGAAGTAGAGCTGGGACTACCGTTATGCTATAGAGCAATGGTAGGAGTGTTTTTAATGTATGAAAAGGCTTCATCTGTTACAATGGGTTATCCAGTGACAATTCTTACACATCATAGTCTTAGAAATCTTTTAAATTATGGTAAATATACATTGACTATGTCTAGGCTTAGAGATTATCATAGGCTTTTAGAGCAGGAAGATGTCACCTTAGTGAGATGTGCAACAGTGAATCCAGCTGAGAATCTGCCAACTCCAGAGGATGGTGAACCACATGATTGTGTTTTAGAAGCGGAGAAATACTCAAGGCCTAGGTCAGATCTGCAAGCCCTCCCACTGCATGAAGCAGACCTGGAGTATTGGACTGACGGGTCTTGTTATCGTGTGGGAGATAAATTGAGCGCTGGTTATGCAGTGGTAAAAGCCCAAGGAATGGGGTTTGTTGTTGAGAAGGCTGAAGTTGTACCGCAGCCTGCATCTGCGCAGCTTGCTGAGCTTGTGGGGTTAACTGAAGCATGTTTGTTGGCAGAAGGGAAGCGGGTGACAATATATACAGATTCTGCATATGTACATAATGTATGTCACTTGTTTGGAACAGTGTGGAAAAACCGAGGGTTTAAGAAAACGGATGGATCTCCAATACAGCATCATGCTCAAATAATGAAGCTGATGCAGGCTATGATGAAGCCTAAAGAAATAGCGATAGCTAAGTGTGCAGCACATAAAGCAGATGCGTCAAGAGTCACACAGGGGAACAAAGTGGCTGATGAAGCTGCAAAGGCAGTCACAGGAGCAGATAGAGTGGGTGAATTTTTTTTGGTCACTCATGAAGTAAACTTGTAAGATAAAATTGCACTTACTGATGTGATTTTAATGCAGGAGGCTGTTCCTGAAATAGATAAACAGTTGTGGCTAGATCGAGGGGCCACCCGGGATTCTACTGGTCTTTGGAGGAATCATGAGGGACTGATAGTGGCACCTCCGGACCTGTTGGGCCTAATGATTCAGGAGGCACATGGGTTAGCTCATGTTGCAAGGGGGGAAGTTAAGAGAAAGATTACGAAGGAGTATGGGTTTTGGGCACCATATTTACTGGAGCAGATTGATAATGTTGTAGGCAGGTGTGCTATCTGTCTGAAAAATAATGTTCAAAGGGGTGTGACGGTACCACCAGGTTACATTCCGACTCCGAGTTGTCCTATGCGTGAGTTGGTAATAGATTTTGTGGATATGATAAGACCGGTTGAAGGTAAAAGATATATGTTAGTAGTGGTGGATAGATTCTCACGATGGCCTGAGCCTTGTCCAACCAAACGGAAGGATGCTCAGTCTGTTGCCAAGTTTTTGCGTAGAGAAGTTATAAGCAGGTGGGGACTTCCAGATAGGATATCCTCAGATAATGGGAAAGAGTTCGTGGATAAGACAGTGAAATTGATTTTGCAAAGATTGGGAATTAAACAGCGGCTTGGAGTGGTATAACATCCACAAAGCCAGTGGATTTGTGAGAAAATTAATGGTGTGTTGAAAAATCGCATTGTTAAGATCTGTCAGCATACGGGGTTAAATTGGGTAGCGGCACTTCCACTGGCACTAATGGTGTGTCGCTCGAGTGAGCTGCGTGATTTACATATGACACCTCATGAGTTGGTTATGGGAAGACAGATGCCAATGTCTTGTGTGCGCACTAGTGGGAAAGGTCCAAGTTTGGCCATTTTGGAAGATGAAATGAGAGCGTATGTTAAATATATGGCGGGGTTGCATAAAAGAATATTCAAATATGTTTCTGACAGGCAGAGAAAAGAGGAAGAGAGTGCAAGAGTGCAAGAGAGACTTGATGAGCAAAAGAGGAGTACAGTGCAACCTGGAGACAAGGTATTTGTGAAGGTGTTTAGGAGGAAATGGTATAACGAACGTCGTGAAGGTCCATTTGAAGTTGTTCGTAGTACTGGAACAGCAGTCCAAGGGTCTCCTACGTGGTGTCATTTATCACACTGTATCAAAGCGCCAGGAGAAGGGGTGCCATGCTGACAGAGCCATACTGATGAGGGTCCAAAGGAGCAGAAACAGAATGCTGAAGAATATCCGGAAGAAGAGATGCATGAAGATCTCCGGAGGCAAAACCCAGAGGGAGAGATTGTCAGTGATGTGGATAATATCAGTGAGTCTTTTCACATTTTTGATGATGCTGGAAATGACTCTACAGTCAAATGATTTGCTAAAATCAAATTTCAGCATCTCCCAGACACAGCAGAGTTTATTTCAGTGGATTACAAAGTACCAAAGGATACAAAGAGCTGTAGTCCCACTCAAGGAGAACTTGGAGAGATGGTTAGACAAAGGAGCCCAGGACCAGTTCGGAAAAGGGTTAGACCCAGGCGTGATGAAGCCTAGGGATGAAGTGGCTTCAGGGAAGTTTGTTACTGTAGGTGTGGAATTAACTAGGAGTGATAACATAGCAGTTTGGGGGACTATGTCAGATGCTGAGAAGAAGTTTTTTGACTCTGGCCTGATGCCAGAAAATATGGTTGATCAATATCATGCCTTACAGAAGAGGGAAACTCAGTGGAAGGCATATGGATTTGATTGCAAATTACAGACTAATGGGCACGTAGAAATTTATGGTTTCAACAGGTAACTCATTCAGTGAGATCAATTAGGAAACTGAATTGTGCATGTGTGGTGAGAATTCCATCACCAGGCACTTGGTCTTCAATTTTAGAGACAGTGCCAGAACCATTAACTACTGTATGTCAGTCTTCTGTACTATCATGGTTGTTGTATCAGCAGCAGTCAGCAGTTGATAAAGTGATGGCTTTATCTGTGAATCTGTTTAAGCCTAGATTCAATTGTTCTTCGTTAGGGCAATTGCCATATATGAATTTACTTGATCAGCATGAAAATATGATAAGGTAAAAGGGATTGTGAGGGAAGAACTAGATTATATGAAGTGACCTTTCAAGACGAAAGGTGGTATGGCAACATTGAAACTCCCAATATGAGGTTTTTGCTGTTCAGAAGGATAAAGTAAGTGATGAGGTTCAATCGAATGTTGTTTCTGGAAGTAGGAAAAAGAGGGCAATGGCACAATTCCACAATTTGGAAGCCTATCATTGGAGGATAAGTCTAGGAGAGAAGTGGGGTATAGGGATATTTCCATGGTATGGTGTGACGTTTTTAGCAGATCATATTGATAATATTACCTACACCCTACAGGGTTTTGCGAATGAGACTATAAAGGGTTTTAACGATTGGTCAAATACTCAAAGGAGTCATAGGTTGACATTACTGAAGCATGATATGGCTCTTGATTATATTTTGGCCAAGCAAGGTGGCCTATGCGTGGCTTTAAATTTAACAGGAGATGCCTGTTATACTTTGATTCCTGATAATTCGGATAATATAACTAGTGTGATAGATGCACTGAAACAGATAAGGGATGCATTTGGTCCATCAGAAGGAGCTGGAAGTTCTGTGAATGTTTGGTTACAGGAGAGATTAGGACCAATGGGAGCTATATTGGTTCAGATTTTAGTAGCTGTTCTTCTGTCATTTAGTGTGATGTTTTGTTTTTGTACACTGCTGTTGACCTTTGCAAAGGCTCTGATATTGAAATGGGTTGGAGTGGTGATGCCTGGAGATCAAGTCCAGATGCCATTACTGAATCAGGTTAATTCAGAAGTTGATGAAGAAGTTGATGAAGAAGAGAGGGTAGAAGGTGTGCTGGTAGAGAAATATCCATTTTGATTGCAATTTTAGTTTTGATGTTATTGTATAATGGGATCTGATTAAAGGGGGAATATAACTCAGAATGGGGAATAATATGAAGCTGTGAATTTTCTGCATATAAATGCTGAGTTATGTTTGTTGTGTGTGCAAAAGATACTGGTTGGTGTTGTCTTTTCTTTCCTTTTAGAACAATATTGGGGGAAAGACCACTGTGAGGGTGAATGGTTGTTCAGGGATCCCCGAAGTGAAGGGAGTCAAACACTGGAGCGGTGACAATACGGATGGATCAGGAAGACTCCAAACAAGGACATGGCGATAAGAAGATCTGCCATCGATAATATCCTGAGAAGTCGACCTGCTGAAGAGCAGCAGGCTGATACCTTCTTATGTTGTTTTTTTATGTTTGTATAATGTTGGATTTTGTAATCTGTAATAGAGAATAATTTGATAGAGGGGATAAATATATTGGGACCTCAGATGCTTTTTTCTTTTTTTTGACACCTAGGGAGATGGGTCTAGGCAGGGAAAGGTCCATTGGAAGGTGTGATGGGTCGACCAGCTTGAATTTGGACATTGTTTGATTTTATTTACTGAGGTTGCGATGTGGATTTCTTAAATCATATCTCTATACAGATTGTTAAAGTTCCTTCTTTTAATAGGGCTGGAGTACTGTTTGTGTTCGCCTAAGGCAGAGGGGCCGTGAGAGAATTTTCCTGTCTAGATTGTTTGATGGATACTCAGGAAAAATGGCTGCCTGACAGGTTTTTTGCTCTTACACTCCATATAGCTGAAGTATTGTTAAAATTTTAAGAAGGAATTGTTGTTTGTTAAATTTGTATACATGTGTGTTTTTGCTCTTTTTCGAGACTCTGTGTAAGTCTAGAAGGGGGGAATATGTGGTATCTCAAGATCTCATATCTGTTGTGTCACCTCAGTTTCCTTTGAGGTATGTTAGGTCAGGGACCCTAGAGTCAAAGGTTATGATCAAGAGTTGATGATCTATAGTATGGTTGTGATTAAAGGTTTCTATATGATTACCTTATGTTAATAGACAACCTGACTCCTCAATAACCTGACGATATAAGTGGGTACTTAGAGCTGTTTTGGGAGAGATTCACATCGGTCCTGAATCCTCCAAGCAGTCCATGGTGCTTGTCATGATGCAGTACTTCTTGTAATAAACTTCTATTTGCAAGTAAGACTGTGTCAGTGGAGATTCCTTCATCATCTTCACATCATCGCAGCTCAAGAAACCACATTAGTCACATAGACGGTGGCTGACTTAGACTGTTGGGGCTTGGCAGTCTTACTCTTGCGCTCGTTCTGTGTGACTTCTGGTTTGGAGGCTTCAGTAACACGTCTTGCCACCTGTATGGCTTGCGCCTTGCATTCCAGCCATGTCACAAAGTCAGGGAGTGTGTATGTTCAATCACTGGCACTGCGGATTATCCCCTGGGTTATGCAATGTTCAGCAAAGTGGTCTCTGTAGGTGGCAGGCAGCTTACTTAGCGGGGTGTCGACGCGAGAGCCTCATCTCAGCTCGGCCCGAGAGGAACCATCAATAGTGTTTAGCAGGCTCACTAATGTGCTCACAGCGGATGAGAAGTCCTCAAAGGCCTGTGCGTCACCAGGCTTAATATGGGGAGAGTTCAGGATAGCCTTCAGTTCTCCTAACTAACGCTGTTCAAGGGCTTGCATTGCACTAGTGTATAGCGTTTGGTCGTTAACATAATTCTTTGCTACCTGATAGGTGTTAGGCAGTTTGAGGTGGTCTAGTAGTACTTGGTACTTGTAGTCCTCTGTTAAATGTTTTGTGGACCTAGCACACTGTCCAGTCCCTTCTTCATCATGATGAAGTCACTCTTCCAGTGCTAAAGGGGATGAGCTTGGGCTTTGGAATGATAGATAGATAGATAGATAGATAGATAGATAGAAACTTTTTTTTCTTTATTATTTTTTTATTCTTATTATTTTTATTACATTAATTATTTTTATTATGATCCCACGATGGGGAAATTTGTGCGTTTACCTCAGCTCCATTACAGAAAGAAACAAAGCAATTAAAATGAATCACATAAATTACACAGCAAAAAATTAAAAAAGAACAATATATACAGTAGGTTCCGAGAACTTCTGTAAGTGGCAGTGGTCTGAGTTATATCTAAAGTCCGAAGTGTACAGACTAAACAGGAAGGGTGAGAGGACTGTGCCCTGTGGCGCCCCCGTGCTGCAGACTACCACATCAGACACACAGTTCTGGAGCCTCACGTACTGTGGTCTGTTGGTGAGGTAGTCAGTGGTCCATGTAGTCAGCTGCTCGTCCACTCCAGCTGCCTCCAGCTTCCCTCTCAACAGTGCAGGCTGGCTGGTGTTGAAAGTACTGGAGAAGTCAAAGAACATGACCCTCACAGTGCTCCCTACCTGCTCCAGGTGAGAGAGGGATCATTGTAGCAGGTAGATGACGATCCACCCCAATGCCGGGCCGGTAGGCAAACTCCAGGGGATCCAGCTCTGAGCTCACCAGTGGGCGGAGGTGATGCAGGATGAGCCTCTCTATGGCCTTCATCAGGTGCGAAGTTAGGGCCACAGGTCTGAAGTGGTTGGGCTCCCTGGGGTGCGTGATCTTGGGCACAGGAACCACGCAGGAAGTCTTCCACAGTTCAGGAACCCTCTCCAGACTCAGGCTCAGGTCAAAGATATGCAAGACCACCTGACAGAGCTGGTCTGCACAGTCCCTGAGCAGTCTGGGGCTGATTCCATCTGGACCTGCTGCCTTCCTGATCTTTGTCCTCCTGAGCTGACTCCTCACCTGATTCGCTGTGAGGCGGAGGCTGAGCTGGGCTGGGGGAGGGGATGTGTCCGGCTTTGTTGTGGGTGGGTATGTGTGTGGATGTGTGGATGGGGGTGAAGCAGGGAGGTGTGAGGAGAGTGCAGATAGCGATGGTACTGCACTGGGAGAGGGGGGCGGGGTGGGAAGCTGGGGGATGGGGGAGGTGTTGAGTGACCCAGAGTCGAATCTGTTGAAAAACAGATTCAGGTCGTTCGCCCACCCCCGGTCAGCAGAAGCTGTGGCTCCTCCATTGTCCTCAAAGTTGCCAGAGATTTTATTCATGTTTCTCCAGACTTCTCAGACTTTGCTCTGCTGAAGCTGTTCCTCCATCTTCCCCCTGAAGCTCTCCTTGGCCCCCAGGATCTTATGTTTTAGATCCTTTTGCACTCTCCTCAGTTCTCCTTTGTTTCCGGATTTGAAAGCCCTCTTCTTCTCATTCAGTCACCCACGGTTTGTTGTTGGAGAAACACTGCACCTTCTTGGTTGGCACAGTGTTCTCCATGCAGAAGTTTATGTAATCCATTGTTGGATTATTATGAAACTAAGTGTTCTTATCCCTTCATCACACCATGTCATGCCATAGCCTTATGATATGTTAATCACTGCTTCACTGCTGCTTGCTCATCAGAACAGAATGCACCACATCTGATTTTAACACTCGCTCAGGTCCAGCTAGAGCCGGTTGGCTACACATAGCAAGACACTGATAACACTCAGGTCTCGCACTCCCTGGCGCCAGGAGGATAACACTCAAGGATATGCGCCCTGGTCGCAAGAGGAGTTAAGATGCATAAAAACTTATGATTTCCTTAGTTCGAGGCTTCGTCTCTCCAACTCTTAAAGTGGACGGATCGAAGCCTCAGCGCTGACTCTATACTCATCTTCCGTGACTCTAAAATAAATTCTTAACCATACGCCGTAGTTGCGTCTTCTATCTTAGTACTGTTTGACTAACTTCCTTCCCCTGGAATAAAGTTCCCGGACGAAAGGATGCGGCAGTGCCCGGTCCAACAAATTGGGGGCTCGTCCGGGATTTCAGGCCTAAGTGAGGAGGGTTTTTGCACCGAGGAAAAGTCTCTCACAGCTGGCGGCCGCCTAAACAAAAGGTAAGCAGAAAACCTTTTTAACAAAATTTCTGCACGTCCACCAGGACGTTTTTGTTGGCTGTGTTAGACTGATCCAAAGTGTAATACTGTTTTTGGTAAAATAAAACACGGGAAATGAGTATGGAATAGTATTTACAATTTGTTATTATTATTATTATTATTACTTTTAAAGACAAGAATTCGGGCATGGTTAGTACGGTTTAAATGTCCGTGGGGGCCTGATCCAACTCCCTAAAAAATGCCTAACCGTCGGAAGTTTGGGTTTTAAGGTCCTTCTGTTAAACAAAATAACAGTAAAAGCATCTAGCTCTGATTAGCTCATGAGGGTTTGGGTTACAAGGTCCCTCAGTTATGACTGTTAATTTCTGAATTTACAGCCATAGCTGCAAAAGAACTACCCGTCGGAAGTTTGGGTTTTAAGGTCCCTCTGTTGGCAGTAAGTTACTGCTAGTAGTAAAAGCAGCTAACTACGATACTTGATTAGGGTTTGGGTTTCGAGGTCCCTCAATTGTTGCTGTTGATTTCTGAATTAGTTTCCGACTTAACAGCCACAACTGTAAAAGCTGCTAGCCCGTCGGAAGTTTGGGTTTAAAGGTCCCACTGTTATGAATATTAATGGTAAAAGCCGCTCACTCCAATTATTGATTAGGGCTGGGTTTGAAGTTCCCTCAGTTATAGCTGTTAATTTCCGAATTAACAGCTACAAGTGTAAAAGCGACAGCCCGACGGAAGTTTGGGTTTTAAGGTCCCTCTGTTACTACAGTAAAAGCAGCTAACTCCGGTTATTGATTATGGTTTGGGTTTAAAGGTCCCTCAGTTATAGCTGTTAATATTCTGTATTTTTAGCTATAATTGTTAAAGCGTCCAACCCACGAGACGTCTCGAGATAAGTATAAAAAACAAAAAAGGAAGGAAGAGGATGTCTGTTAGGCTGAGGAGGAGGATTACTGGGATGGACAAGAGTTGGATGGCTAATGGGCTGTGCAAGCAGAGCCTAGGGCATAATGGGCTGTGGCACAGACCATAGTGGTTGCTTTCCATCCTGTCAACGAGGAGTAGGAGGCGAAGAGTTGGGATGAGAGGACCACCCATTGTCCATAGACTCTTGTGCTGGAGCTGGGTAGACTGGCTGAGAAGGCATGGCTTGGTCTTGTGCACGTAGCTCTCCAGTGTGGAGCAGTGTGTTGAGCTGCTGGGTTGGGGAACCATGCAGTGACACTGGCTGCTGTGCTGTGATGGTAAGGAGGATAATGTGGAGGATGCGTTGGGACACTTTGTGGGTAGGGCAGGCGTTTCGCACTGTCCATCATGAGCTGCAACTCCTCCTCCACTGCTTGCTCAAGTCGTTGTAGCACACTTCAAGGTGGGATAAAGTTGTGTGTGTGTCAAGTTGTGTGTGTGGTTTATCCTCATTGACACACACGTATACACAAATAAAACCAATTGCTAACTCAGAGGCGAAGTTGCTCTACACATGTCCAGTAGCGGTTTTAGGCACGGGCAAACTGGGCAGCCGCCCAGGGCGGCATTTTTTCATGACATAAGGGGGGGCGGCACTGTATAAACAGGCTAAAGTCAGTCACACCATGACTTTCTTCCATTTAAAAGCACATTTCATTCATAATAATATATATACAGGTCTATAATTCCTGCACATTTTTGTTTCTATGAATGGTGAAAAATGGTCAAAAACAAGTAATAGAAAATGATTAAATGGTCACCAAGGTGAATTGGTTTAGTCTTGACTTCTGATCGTGAGTGACAGCGTTGGGGGATGGGAAATCTGTTGATCGTCGAGCGCCAAATAAACAGAGAGAGGGACAGAAAAAGGTTAACGCCATCAGGTGCCCAATTTAGAAAAAAAAGAAAAGAAGAAGAGGAGAAACGAGCCAAAGATAAAGGTATGCTATGTTCTCTCTATCCATGTCATGAATGAAGGGCTAATGTTAACTGGTTATATACGTTTGTAAGCCTTCTTGTTATGACGCTTGCTATGCTTATACAACAGTAACTACCACAGTAATTCTGCAGAACAAACACCAGTGCGAATTTCACTGTTTGCTGTTACAAGTTCAGTTATTAGTTATTTTCTGTAATTAGCCTGTAATTTTCATATCTGTAGGTAATTTCAAAGATGAACATTTGCTACAACTCTATTTTGTGACAAAATAGTTTAACCAGTCATAACTAAAAATGTGCAAGGAGCTCATTGTTCCTCCCTGAAAGATAGATTAATATATCATCTAATGACAGACATTTAGCATGTAAGGGCATGTTTATTTAAATTTGCAATTCATGGATATTTTGTATAAGAGTTATATTGTAGTCTACGGTCTTTTGATGTCAGTTTCAATTGCAATTTCTGGGGCACTATTAAAATACTTTGGAGCATCCTCTGCCCCTGGTGAGGATGAGCCACCCACCTCCCCTGAAGATCTGCCATCTATCTCATCAGTTGCCCAGGACTCTTCTGCAATGGTCTCCACCCTTCATTTGTATATTATTTTTTATATTTTATTTTATTATTGTTTATTTTATACATCTGATATATTTTGCCACATTTATGTATATAGAGTACATTCAGATAACTTATACTGTTTTGTGTAATAAAACACATCTGTTTCTAAGATTTTGTGCCATGTGTGATTTCTCTCGGGGGTCTCACCTGGGGAGTAATTCAATGTAGAACTGCCACTGAATGTGTCCATGGCGATCAACGATGAACAAGGAAGAAAGTCACAGGACGCAAGGGCGTGGCTACATCCAGCCGATCTGATTGCTGTCATACCATTGAATAGGCGTAATTTGTGTACCGTCATCCCACAGACATGGGCCAGTAGGCCCCTACTCTACCTACCTCCCTACTAGTAGGTTAAGGGTTCAGGGTTAGGGTTCGGGTTCGGGTTAGGGTAAAAGCGATAATAAGTAATATAATGTTATTATAAATAAAGCTTTTCCAGTGATGTATAATTCCATAGCAAGCCTACTGTGCCTACTGGGTATTGATAACATTGGGTCAAGCATATGAATAGGTGATCACAGCCTTCTAAACCTACTAGTAGGTAGAGTAGGGGCCTACTGGCCCATGTCTGTGGGATGACGGTACACGAATTACGCCTATTCAATGGTATGACAGCAATCAGATCGGCTGCTACATCACGGTTGATGTGGATCCAGCAGGGAGTTTTCCACACGAAGTGAACATATTTTATTTTCATTTGTTGTCTGGTAAACTGTTATCTTACTACACAAGCCGCCTTCTCTTAGCTTCCAAAGCTGCTGCGTCATCAAGCAAACAATGCTAGTTCTGTAATAAGAAACATCTTACTTGCACGTCTGAGTTTTTCCCTCAGTCTACATGTGAATTCTTCTTGTGATTGCTTATTCTGCAGTGGCCTGGCCTGCAGAGACTATGGAAAACAAAATACATTTTGCAGGATCCTGCATTTGCATTTGGTTGATTTCTACCTGATAATATCAAAAATACATTGAAAGTCTCTGATGTCCCCTGGGTTAATTCATTCTCAGGATTTTCCTCACAATCAGAAGGAAATAACTGGAAGTGACTGAAAGCCACTGAGAGGTGATGATAAGGCATTTCATACACTGTACTGAATTAAGGAGAACAAAAGCAACAAAGACAAACAAAAAATAAGGCAGGGCACAGGCATTCTTCTGTCTCTGCAGCTGCATGTTACACACGCTTAGGGTGTACTTTCCTTGTTTTTAAAAGGAAGATCTGACCTGTAAAGAACGCATGTGCTGCATACATGCCTACACACCTCAATATGAGCGAAACGATAACTAATAGAGTCATACCGCTCGGACGACGCCCGGGACAACAAGGTCCGCGTCAGGTGTTAGGGAACCAGGGCACCCTGATGGTAAGTTGGCTACTGGAACAAGGCATTCATGGAGCAGGATGGAGAACATGGTACTGATGGAGTGTTACTACGGGAGTAACCCCAGCGAGAGAGGGTACATGCAGAGGATGTGGGAGAACTGGTTGCTGCGTAACCCCACATCCTCACTGACTAAGAAACAGCTCTTAGCTCAGTGCTCGAACATCCGCAAGAGGAAGTTGCTATCGGAACTAGAGATTGAGGAGGTACAGCGGTGTACCTCATCCACGGTACAAACAATATGCTACGGCAAGGGGGAGCCAGGACGCCAGGTCAGCTTGGGGGTGGTTTCATCATCACCCCCAAATATCGAGATTGGGTACCAAGCCCCAAGGCAAGACGAACTGAATGCAAGGGCAGCTGACCTGAGAGAGAGAATCATGAAGTCCTGGAGGAACTCAACTACCTCCTCCTTGCCAAGGCTAAACAACAAAGTACCAGACCAGTCTCTACTGGAGGATGTAAACACAGCACTTCTAACTGTCCCTACCACCACCATCACTGAGACCAATCAGCTGATGCATGCAGCGGCAACAGTAATCCTAGAGATGCTTGGCTACAAGATGAACAGCATGAATGGTAGCCAGAAGGAGCGAGCCCCATGGAGGAGAAGGCTAGAGGCAAAAATCGTGGCGACACGGAAAGAAGTCAGCCTCCTAACAGAACTGAGCAGGGGTGTAAATGTAAGGAAGCCCAGGAAATACAACAAGCTGTCCACAGCTGAGGCACTGGAGACTGCTAAGCAAAGGCTCACAGCCCTAGCTACCCGCCTAAAGAGGTACACAAGAGAGGTAGAGGCCAGGAGAATAAACAGGGTGTTCTCCACTAACCCAGCTAAGGTCTACTCTCAATGGCAGGGTAACAGGATGGCAACGGAGCCACCCAGGGCTGAGACTGAGCAATACTGGAAGAGTATCTGGGAGAAAGAGGCAACCCATAACACCAATGCCCAATGGCTGAAAGACTTACAAGCAGAACACAGCCAACTCCCAGAACAAGGCCCAGTAGTCATCACGCTAGCAGACATCCAAACCAGAGTGTCCAAAATGAAGAGCTGGACAGCCCCAGGGCCTGACATGATACACACCTACTGGCTCAAGAAGCTGACTGCACTCCATGAACGCCTAGCAGCACAGATGAACCAGCTGCTAATATCGGGAAACCACCCAGAGTGGCTAACCCAAGGCCGGACAGTCCTCATAATGAAGGACCCCAGAAGGGAACAATACCATCCAATTACCGGCCGATAACCTGCCTCAGCACCACATGGAAGCTCCTATCAGGCATCATAGCGGCTAAGATGAGTAGGCACATGGAGCAATACATGAGCAGAGCACAGAAAGGTGTAGGCACAACACCAGAGGAGCCAAACACCAGCTACTGGTGGACAGGGCGATTGCCCGAGATTGCAAGACGAGGAACACCAACCTGTGCACTGCCTGGATTGACTACAAGAAGGCCTATGACTCGATGCCACACACATGGATACTGGAGTGCCTAAAGCTGTACAACATCAATAGGACCCTAAGTGAGTTCATCCAGAACTCGATGAGGCTGTGGAACACGACTCTGGAGGCCAACTCAAAACCAATTGCCCAGGTGAGCATCAGATGCGGCATATACCAAGGAGATGCTCTGTCCCCCTGCTGTTCTGCATAGGCCTAAACCCCTCAGCCAGATCATCTCAAAGAGTGGCTATGGATACCAGTTCCGAAGTGGAACAACCATCAGCCACCTCCTCTACATGGATGACATCAAGCTGTATGCAAAGAATGAGCGTGACATTGACTCCCTGATTCACCTCACTGGATCTACAGCAAAGACATCGGGATGTCATTCGGACTAGATAAATGTGGGCGGATGATATCTAGAAGAGGAAAGGTGATCACAACCGAGGGGGGTTGACCTACCGGAAGGAACATCGCAGATGTGCAGGACAGTTACAAATACCTGGGGATCCCACAGGCAAATGGTAATCATGAGGAGGCAGCTCGAAGGTCAGCCACAGCCAAATACCTCCAGAGGGTAAGGCAGGTCCTGAAAAGTCAGCTGAACGGCAAAAAAAAAGATCCAAGCCATTAACACCTATGCCATGCCAGTGATCAGATACCCGGCTGGGATAATATCCTGGCCACTGGAAGAGATACAAGCCACTGATATCAAGACAAGGAAGCTCCTTACCATGCATGGTGGGTTTCACCCTAAGTCCAGCGTCCTGAGGCTGTACACAAAGCGAAAGGAGGGGGGGCCGAGGACTAGTAAGTGTCAGAACTACTGTCCAGGAGGAAACAGCGAACCTCCAGGAATACATCGAGAAAATGGCCCCCAAGGACCAACTCCTAAGTGAATGCCTCAGGCAACAAAAAGCCCAGAAGGGATGAGGAACCACTGGGCCCATCATGGAAGGACAAGCCCTTGCATGGCATGTACCACCGACAAATTGAAGAAGTGGCTGATATGGAGAAAACATACCAGTGGCTGGAAAAGGCTGGACTGAAAGACAGCACAGAGGCACTAATCATGGCAGCACAGGAACAGGCCCTAAACACCAGAGCAATAGAGGCCGGGATCTACCACACCAGACAAGATCCCAGGTGCAGGCTGTGTAGAGAAGGCCCTGAGACAGTCCAACACATCACAGCAGGGTGTAAGATGCTGGCAGGCAAGGCATACATGGAACGGCATAACCAGGTAGCGGGCATAGTATACAGGAACATCTGTACAGAGTATGGACTGGAGGTCCCAGGGTCCAGATGGGAGACACCCCCAAAGGTGACAGAGAACAAACAGGCCAAGATCCTGTGGGACTTCCAGATCCAGACTGACAAGATGGTGATGGCCAACCAGCCTGACATAGTGGTGGTGGATAAACATCGGAAGACAGTAGTAGTGATAGATGTAGCAATCCCCAGCGATAGCAACATCAGAAAGAAAGAACATGAGAAGCTCGAGAAATACCAAGGGCTGAAAGAGGAGATAGAGAAAAGTGTGAAGGCATCTGTGGTACCAATAGTGATCGGGGCACTAGGGGCGGTGACCCCAAGCTGGAAGGATGGCTCCAACAGATACCAGGAACAACATCGGAGATCTCTGTCCAAAAGAGCGCAATGCTGGGAACAGCTAAGATCCTCCATAAATGCAGAACCCTCAGACTCCCAGGCCTCTGGTAGAGGACCCGAGTCTGAAGGAAAAAATCAGTGTATCAACTAATCACCAGCCCAGGTGGGCGAGAGGGAGATTATATTATTTCTTCCACTGTGGCAAACTGCCTGAATAAATTGAATGATACCACACCGATCATGTATGTGATGGGTTGTTACTGTATTTGAGTTTTAACTGAGGAACTGTACTGACTGCACTGTGACCTAGAGAACACAAAGGTATGGAATCACACTCCTGAACCACAGACTATCATGCGTAATTATAGTGTCCCTCACAAAAAAAACACCTTTGTTCCAGGGGATGGGAGATGGCAATAACCAACTGTGGGATGTTTCACCAGGCTGATTTTTTGCTGTGGACTGCCCGTGAGGTTGTGTGGCCACTCAGTTGTGTGGCCGTCAACTAATGATTACCTAAAAACATTAGCGGCCATTCTGAAATTAATTAACCAGAGGGTCAGAACGAGGCTATGTGGACTGTCAGGAAATATTACTTTACATTATGATGGAGTTCATTCTACAGTTCAGCTCCTCAGGGTGAGTCACTGAAAACCTTATCACACCTGAACACAGAAGTTTGAAACACCCCCACCCCTCCTACATGGGTGACTAAAGGAGAAACAGGCATGACCACAGACCATGCATGATTTATGATTATTATGCATTTCTTGAAGCACGTTTTGTGTCTATTTGTTATTGTTTTTTTTCTGTCTCTGATGGTTTTGTTTCTTTTTGCTGTGGTTTTGTGAGTCTTTGTGATGATTTTGTATATCTGTTTGTTGTAGTTTGTCTGTTTGTGTGTGTCTTTGTGTTAGGATTTAGCTGTCTTCCCTGTTTCCTAGTGTTGGGTGCCCTCTCTCCCCTCCACAGTGTTTGTGGTCTTTGTATCTGAGCATATGGTGGTGTGGTTTTGGTACTCTCATACCAACTCCAGTGATCACCTGTTCTCCATCATAAATCATCACCTGTAGCTGTCATTTACAAGACCAGTCTTCCTTTTTACTTGTCACCAGTCTCACCAGTCAGTCACTCATCTCTGTCAAGCTTTGTCATCAGCCATCCTGCCAAGTCCTAATGCCTGAGTTCTACCTGCTTGCCTCAACTGTGTATTTTTATTCCCTGCTTTATTCTCGTTAACTACAATTCTGTTCTCTGTTCCGCCATCCAGTCCACCCGCACAGTACTCCCCTTCATCAGATCTCCTAACCTTGTATACAGATTCCAAAAACAAATGTACATACCATCCACAAGAACCCCTATCTAGCTTCAACCACATGTCATGCTACCAGAACAACTCCCCAGCCAACTCAAAAAGCTGAGTATTCTTTGTAGTAAGCTGTGTAGTTTTTGCTTCTTTGGTGTGATTTATTGTGTACCATGTCTTTATGGTTGACTTTGTGTGTTTCTGTCATGGTTTTGTTTTTCGTTTCTGCTCACACCTCAGTGATACGAACTGAAACCTCTTTGAGTTGTGTATAGGTGTAAATGTGAGTCTTAATGTGCCTTTCTGTCTAAATTTGTGTTTCCAAGCCTTCAAGATAACAACAGCACTGTTGAAAAGACAAGAGAAGACTCCTGTCCTTTGTTCCACTGAGATGAGTTTGGAGTAATCACACTTAGATTACTTAGAAGATGATAAGATAAGATAAGCCTTTATTCACCCCACAAGTGGGAAATCACACCATTATAGCAACAATGGAAATAGACAGCAAAATTGTAGAAAAATATCAACCAAAATAGCAATGGCAAAAGATTGCTATAACAGCAAAATGTATACACATTATAAAGGAATATATAATATGTACAATACAGAGTATGGGGTATGCAATACAGGAGTGAAATGTGCAATACAAAAGGCATGTTCATGATTTGATCTCAGTCAGAGTAATATACACCCAGGTATCAGTTTCTTATGAACACTCGATAGGCTAAATCAGGCTATTCCAGTTGTCTTGTAATAAAACCTCCTTCATGAAGTTTATAATGTTCAGTTTTTATTGAATATTATTATATTATTGGTGTTAAAGATGTCATCTAATGAGAATATAGTCTTTGCTTTTGCTGAAGTGCATCGTGTCTCTTGTTTAGCCAACCCATTATGATTTGAATGGGATGGACAAAATAATAGAAACAGTTGAACTAACACCTCTTTAACAATCTGAGTAAACTGAACATTTTAATTTTCATGAAGGAGGATGAAGGTGTTATAGACATACTGTATACATCGATGATATTCGCTTTTAAGAAAGTCATCCATCTCCACAATGTAGAGCTGTATTTCTTTATTTCTGGAAGAATAACTGCTGCCCAGAGGAAACAGAGGAGCCTCTGAGAATGTAGATTCTCACTCATATTACTGTATTCAATCATAACACAATCAGCTTGACTGGCCAGGGTGTTGACAGTGTGCACTACATCTGTCTGACACAGCAATTTCATCCAGAGAGGAAATGATGAGTTTTGTGCTAAAAAAAAAAAAAACCTTTTAAACCACCAGTAAATTCAGCCTCTGTGTTCAACAATGACTTGCATTTAATGCCAGTATCATTAAAAGGCCTGTGGCCTCAGCATGAGGCAGAGCTCAGGGAGCAGGTCAATGACAGCTTGTCAAATGGCCTTATAGCAGGGCACAGCAAGTGCTCCCACAAAGTTTTTTTTTTAATCTATGTCCCCTCTAACCACACCCTGAGCCTCTGAAAGAAGTGAAACAGAGGCAAGATTGTGTCATTACTGTTGCATCATTCTTTACTATTATTGCTGTTATTGTGTATATGTTTTTTTCTTTCTGGCTTATCCTACTCTGACCTATCTCATTTTTATCCAGTTGCCCCTGAAATGTTGGCATTCATTCATATTTATATGATCTATGATTTATTTCTAAAAGGCTTCTTATGAATGCTTGGCTTAGATTGAATTTTCACAGGTTTACTGTTTTATCACCTGGAAGTCTGCTCATGTAGTTATCACACCATAAAATAAAATTCTAATGGTTTAGATTTCTGACTCATAAAGCTACTCCCTGGTGAAAAATAAATATGCTAAGTATATTAAAAACTTGTATACTTGAAGCATGTAAATGATTAGTTAACGTGAAGCATGCTATTTTAGAACAGCTAATTTTTTACTACATATATTTTAGTTGTAATTAAATTGTAGAAAAGTCTAACTCTAAGTTTATTTAGTGTACTTTTGTGTACTAAAATGGAACAACTTACTTGAAGTACATAGCTTTATATATACTACATGCTTAATTAGTAAAAAAAAAAAAAGTGTACTTTCTTTCTTTATTACTACTTTGTTATACTACTGTGGACCATGCACATTCTTGCAAATGCATTGCCAGTATATACTAAAGGCTGAATAACTTCTAGGATTACTTACAGTTTCCAGAAATTTGCTTGACCATTGTATGCCTGCTTAAAGAAGAAGGAAGGCAGCAATGGCAGAATTAGCCCTCCATGGACATGGATGGCTACAGACCAGGAAGACCTTGAGAAGCTGAAAAGGGCATTCCATGAAGCTGTAAGGCTTGAGCCAAGGAACAGTGAAGCAAAGTTAATCGCGGAAATCAGCTGTGAAAATGACAATATAGTAGTAAAAGTGAAAAATGAAGGAGGTGGGATAGTAGTGTGATGGAGCTACACCTTATCATCCATGGAAAAGAAGTTTCCAGCTGAAGAGAAAGAACTGGCAGTGTTAGCCAAATATTGGGGGGCTCTGAAAGAACTAGTCCAAGGTCAACAGATCAAAGTCATCACACGAAGCCAGGTACATAAGTTTCTCAGAAAAGGTACAATTGAGGGTACTAAAGCAACAAATTCCAGATGGGGATGGTGGGAAGATATTCTGCTCAACCCAGACATGGAAATTGGACCAGCTGAAATGACGAAAAAGCCGGCAAAGCCAGCTGAAACAAAAGAAAAAACTATGAATGGACAGTCTACACAGACGGTTCTAAAAAAGGACATGATGACGTCGTCTATTGAGGATTCATCCTCGAGATGGTGGATAAAGAAATCAAAAGGGTAGAACAATGGGCAGCACCCAAACCGGAGGAGTGACAGCTGTGCTAGAAGAATTGCTCGAACTCGAGAAAAGGAAAATACGACAGGCCAGAATAATAACGGACAGTTTTTATTGTGCCCAGGTTTTAAATGAAGATTTAGCCATTTGAGAAGAAAATGGCATCAGCGTACACATGTTTGAGAAGGAGCACAATAAATCAAAGTGCAATGACAACCATGTTTGTAATGGCTTTAGTTTGAACTGTTTTTACACAGCCTCCTTTTAAACATGACGTTTCAATAAACATTCTGAGAAGGCACTGACTCACCTGGCTCAGTAACAGCTGTCTAAATGACATACCTGTGGCCTCCCCTGCTGGTGCACAATATTATCAATATCAATGTCAATGTTTGTGCTTCCAATTTGCATTAGGTGGAATAGAGTTTCATCTGTCAGCCTGTTTCTCTATTTTGACTTAATGTGTTTCATTGTTGAAAAGCTGGTCTCACATATGTAAGTGCTCCCAGACATGCTGGCCATGGAAAGTGAAAAATCCCTAAGCCACAAGAAAAGGGACTCAGGTAGCAGTCTCCAGAATGAAATCCTGTTCTTGTTTCTCCATGACCGAAAGAACGGGTGCGACTGGAATTCACACAGTTCCAGCTGCAACTCCGTAGGTTGTTGACTGACAGCGGCAGAGATGGGGTCTGTGAATAATGCAACTCGTGGTTGCATGGCGTGGAAATCTTGGAAGCGCTCACGGAACTGCTTCTGCAGAGTTTCTATGTTGGTTCTGTACTTTGGAAATAGTTTCTCACATTCAGGGACATATTTGCGCATTTCTTTACAGGAGGGAAAGTGTGCCAAATTTGGAGACACGGATGAGAAAGTGTCTCGGAACATTGCCAGTTTGCACTGAAAAGCACTTATGTGTGCATACAGGTCCAACACAGCTTGGCATCACCCCTGCTACTGTATATTGAGATGATTTAAATGTGAGGTAATATCCGACAGAAAGGCCATGTCACACAGAAAAGTTGTGTCACGGAGTTTGCGGCAATATGCATGTATCACAGCAAAGGCAGTCCTCCAAAAACACAGCTTTGAGAAAAACCTTTTGCGCCCTCTATTGGTTGGAGGTAAAATTACAATTATCAATATTAAATTACTTTACGGGTCGTACAAAGTGATGATGTGGGCCGCCAGTTGCCCTTCCCTGGGCTAGACTCCTATCTGATCCATCGATGAATATGATACAGGTGCCAGGTGCTGGGTGTATCGAGACCAAGAGATTTCAGGATACACACCAGGACCAGATCCCCTCCCAGACAGCATGAGAGATTCAGCCAAGGCTGAGGGATGGGAAGGTCCCTGGGAGCTGATGGGAGATGGCACGATCTCTATGGAAGTCCTACCTGAGGTGCCCTGAGAAGATGGCGCAAGACGCACTAACCTACACTATTCAACAACCAGCCTTGATGCTTGGGGACACCCGGCAGCTATGTCCAAAGTGAAGAAGGCAAGGTATCAAGTCTCTCCAGAAGGTTGGGTATGTGACGGAATACAGCAGATTCCAGGAACTGCGGCTAGCAGAGCGGCCACGCCTGTGGAGGCGAGGTCTGAGATGCAAATGGAGCTGTCAGTTAAAATAGTGATGATTCCATATAAAGGGATCTATTCTGTGGGAGCAGAAGTAAGAGCAGCACCCGACGAAGCCCAATCTGTACCTCAAGAGCAATCACCATAGGAAAAAGGTATAGGGCTGGCTCTTGTCTAGAAGGTTTGTTTGTGCCTGGACATGGGTACGCTGAGGGATCAGTCCTGGATGGGCTTGGCAATGGTTGAACCCTGAAGTTGCAAAATACCCTTGGCACATACATAACTGCTTGGTCAGAGGAAGGGTCAGACGATGCTGAGGAGGACCAAGGGTTAAAAGTCCCAGCCATATAAGCCAGTCAGAACTCAGTCCATGTTTACAGGAGCTCCATGGATTGAAAGACCCATCCCTCGTACCTACCATCATGGATATTGAACTAACTTGAAATAATTTTTATCCCAGAAGTGATGACAGCTCATCATTGGGCGATGATCGCCAGCCAGCAACAAAGAAGAACCAACTACAGTCTAAAAAGAAACAACCCTGGAATGTGTCCTGTAAGGGGGGAAAGATGATGTGGACCTGTCTAATGTTAAAATGTATTTTGGGACTGTCAATAGTCCTACCTATCCTGCACTATTATGGGATGGAACCATGGGAACAAACCCATGTCAGAGTTAACCATGGACAAACTAAAAAGTTCAATCAAATATGCCTGGAGGAACCAGTACCAAAACGTGCCGTGGAATGGCAGTACAAATGCCATCACCAGTAGTGAATACTGGAAAAAGATACAGAACCAGGTGCCTGGCAATTGGAGGGGAGCCTTGAATAAAATGATTGAATGGAAAGACCTTCCGGAGTAAGGTGTTGGGCCAGCGTAACACGCGGTCACCAATTGTTCTTTACCTCACGGGGGCACCATTTGTTGGAGCACCCTTTGTTGACTTTGCCTACTAAGGGCACTAATTATTGGGGTTTGGCTAGCCGAAATAATTAACAATTATTAGAATAATAATTGTTAATTATTAAACAATTGGATCTAATACATTAGATCACCTCGGGGCACTACCCTTTTGACAAGGGAAAGATAGCCAATTTATTAAATCAAACTCATAAATAGTATGAAATTGTCAATTTGGAACTCTGATTAATAATTAATTTAATAACTAGAACCAAAATTACCAGATTAACCAGATTAAGTTTAGGTAGAAGGAATTTGGAGCTCTTGACCATGTAGAGGTTGGCGGAATTCACGCTTGTGCAACATTTAACAGACAGCAGGTATGTTTAATACTCATTTATTAAGAATAAAAGAAAAGGAAACATACAATCTATCTACAGTATACTTTCTACAGGTGTGTGTGTGTGTGTGTGTGTGTGTGTGTGTGTGTGTGTGTGTCTGGGTGTGTCAAAATGGCTGCTGAGGCCTGGAGGCCCTGAACAAAGAAGATCTGTGGGGGCACTCCATGTGCTGGGTGGGTGCATGTGTTGAATGTGATAAGAGTGTGTGTGTGTGTGTGTGTGTGTGTGTGTTTTATGAGGAAGGTTAGAGGAAGGATGGTTAGTTAGCATGCAAGCATAACCTAACTAACATCTACTTAACAATGTGGCAGAGCCAACTATACAATAACCTGTCTAACAAACTGATCACAACACTCAGTAAAACACAAATAAATCAAATCACACTTCTTGCTTTATCTTAGCTTAGCTTATTTTAGCTTGACTAGGCCCAGATGGTTTTACCAGTTCTGGTGTGAGAGACACTCTCTCTGGTGTGTTTCTCCTTTGGCTGGCAGTTCCTGATGGAAGAGCTAAGCTGAGAGAGTTGGAATTCCGATGTTGGAAGGCAGTCTTTGCTGTGTGGTCCTGATGGCAGATTCCGGAGGGAACCTGGCTGCTCCTTTGACGTAGCTGGTTAGCAGCTCGGTGATAACTAGCTGTGTGGCTCCTCATCTAGCCCTGGAACCTCTACGAACCAGACACTGATGGCTGAACCAGCAGTCTTAAGGGAGGACACGCTCAAGAAAATAGGAAAACAGTATGTTTCTGGAATGTGGCCACCCAGTGTAAAGCTGATGGTTGACAAAATTACCAAGTTATCTCTAATATATATGGCCCAGCATCAATTTGTCTAGACAATGGCTATGTAGACCAAGCGAGGATGGAACTCATATGCCTATATATATATTGTTCTGAGCTCTTAAAGCTGATTCCAATAACACTGATCGATGTGTTGCCCTCAAAATGGCTGAAGACCTGGATGGAGAGCTATTTATGTCCATGGGGAGTTCACCCCATTCAAAATCATCTTGGGCGACATTGGTGTACAATTGTAGTGGACTTAAGGTAAACAAAACAGTGAACAGGGTATTACAAGCCTGGAGAGAAAACTACAACAGGGACCGTACATGGTGGGAACTTCAAGCATACAAGGTACGAAGATGGGTAATTCCATGTTTTAAAAACAGTTCTAATTGAGAACTGGTTGAGATATCAATATTTAGCTATGGTATATTCTAAAGATCAAGATATTTGGCCGAGCATGTGGTCTAAACCCCACACCTTTGCCAGTCCCAGACCCTGGACTATGTCTTGTAACTCAAAAAATGACATCCGTACTATAAAATTGGCAAGAGCTCATTGTAAACATGTTCCGGGATGGGAATCAAATTGTGAAGATTATTATGGAAGTGATTATGCTACCTATGAGCAAGGCACCATGTGGAAAAAACAGAAGGGTGGCCAGTGGATAAGACCGATCCCTGCCACTTGTCAAGGAGAGTTGAGATTTCACCAACCGCAAAGTACATATACTATCAATCACTAAGAAATGAATGATTAGAACGTAATGCAAAGGCTATGATGTTTATGATTGTTTTAATAAGATTATTAATGAAACTAAGTAACAGATGAATGATATGATTTTTACTATGTGAACGAATCAATGATGTGATTATTTAATGATGATGTAATCAATAGGGTAATAGAGGTAAGAGAAGGTAGGTAAGAGGTTTCCAGAGGATCGTAACCATCTCCGATCTCAAGGAGAATCGAAGGCGTTCAGGAGTCAACTCAAGTGCAGTCTTAAAGATTGAAGAAGAGAAGACTTGTTCGACCATTGACTCATGAACTAAGAAATGGACTATAAAGCCTCTTTTTGTCTCTCACTGCTCACAAGTGGGACTGGACACTCTGGGCATCGGCCAAGCCTTGAACAGAGCTGTTGATTACCAAAGACCGTGTCTTGTTTCTGAGTAGGATTGGAAACAGGAAGAAAGCAATGGCCATGCAAATGACCACTCACTCTCTCTCTCCTAAATTTATTATTCTTTAAGGTAACAGCCTTAATAATATTTTGTAATGACTGGAGATAAGATATCTTATTATTATTAAGGTTTTTGATTTAATGTAATTAATTTTTGCTGTAAGCTTTGCTCCTGCTAAAATTTTAAAGAATAAATTTAATCATACATTGCATTTAAAGTAAAGTTATCATAGTCATTACTGAGTACTCTTTGCTCACATAAATAGAAGATCGGTCGTTAGGTTATTTAGTAATAGTATTCGCACAGGTTGGTCTAATCCTCAAGATGTTAAAACAAATCCTTAGGACCTAACAACGTCTTTAAATGATTTCCTAGCGATTTACTAAGAGCCCATAACATAAGAAGAGAGCTGCCGTTAACAGACGTAACTGGGGCTGGGCTGCACCCATATTTATTGAGAACTGTTCAGGGTGTAGTTCACACTTAGGGGAAGCAGGATGGGCATCTGGATGTAGGCAGTGAGTAGGTAGGCAAGTCTCTTCACATCAGTCCAGTAAATATTCATCCTCTCTCTAGAAACCTACAGAAGTATCCCTTATTGTGGATATTGGGCATAGGGGGTAGTCAGGCTTGGGTAGATAATTTAACCTAGGAAGAGGAGAAGAGTCTTTTGATAGATTAAAATGCTGGATCATGATTAATATCCACCTGTATTGGGGAGGTTAAAACCTGCGGTTTTGACACACTGTGGGCTGCGCCAAAGCTATCATGGGACGAGTCCAGATGCAGCGGAAAACAGTACATGGAGAAGTAATTCAACAAGTTGAACCACTAATCATGATTGCAGAAGGACATGCCTTCAGACAAAGCCTATGTCACGGTCAAGAAGTTAAAGGATTCGAGTGGGTAGGCCCAAATCGACTGTACAGCAATAGTACCTGCCATGAGCCTGTGGAACTTTCGCTGAAGTGTTGACACAGCATAAACAAACATGACTGTACTGTATGACACCAAGGCCACTACTGGAGAGATAATTTAAGAAGGCTGGAATTGGGCTACATCTTTGATTTCCTCTGTCAGGATTTTGTCCTGGGCTTGGCCATATTTGTTGTTAGCGCAAAGGCTCCTTATTTCTGTTGCTGTCGGTCTGTCAATTGTCAAAGGTGGAGTTGGAGCAGTCTGTCAATCCCTATTCCGCAAGAAGGAGGTATCAGTAAAAAAGAAGAAGTCCGGTAAGGAAAAGAAGGAATAAAACAAGCGCTTCCTCTAAGAAGGGGGAGGAGACCATGCTTTATAAATAATAGGATCAGAAAGGGCTTGGTCACTCGCACTTCTGCTCTTCACCAAACAATAACCGCTGTCACGCTACTTTTCTGAAGATCATCATCATCCGTGATCATGGCTAATACTACCAACAGCACTGGGATAGATGCTGACGAGGTACAGTGAGTTATATATCCCATTGGTACAGTACGTGGTGGTTGGTCACGAAGGAGGCTTGGTCTTTCTCCTACTGGCCCACATTGGCTACAAAGCTTGATGTGACAGGAAGGGCTAGAAGGCCCTGGCAAGGGAGAACCACTGTCCTCAAACTCTGGGCCTTGGTATGGGGGGGTTTCTCCCTTCTGCACTGGCTGAAGTATATCTCCCAGCTCACACTGATTATGTGGCAGATGACCTATGCTGCGGTGTCCAGTCCGGTGTGAGCCTCCCATGCCCATACCACCACCACCTATCTGGTCACCCTGGCTGGTGCACAGAGAGAGCTTGAAGAAACAGAAACGAGGGATCACGCCACGGTTGTCCCTTTAAACTAAAACATGAAGAAGCAAGACCTCAATGCCCTAGCTTACGCAATATTTGTGATATTAGTAGTTCTGATAAAATGTTGTGATTAACACTTTGCAGGTTGATAGAAGAAGAAGATGTATCTCCTGTGCAGTTTAAGATATAACGTATTTATGGGAAGCATCAGCCACACTGTGATGCCATGAATGTTACGTTACGACCTTCAAAATTGATGCCGCCCAGGGGGTCCTAGTGCAGTCAGGTTCAATGAACCTGACCAAAGTGGGTCCTCCGGAAAAATTCTCGCAGTGCTAAGGTGACCTGGACCTCCCTGTCTGACATGTTGGGGTATTGGTACCAGCCCAGGCCCTTGAGTACCGGCTTTCACCTGGCGGTTTACCGAAAGATGTGGGAACTCCCGACCAGAGAGAGACGAACCACCGTTCATGCAATGGATGGCCGACTCTTTCGTATGGGACCCGTATTGCCTCCCATTGTAACAGCGCAGAGACGGATGACACCGGTGACCCCACAGGAACGAGGCGCTTCTTGCCAGATGGGGGAGTATGGTTTCAGGATGGTTCCTGGTTCCTCTACAGGATAGCTTAACAATGGTTCCACAGAAATTGACGTGGCAGATGAGCTAGCAAGACTCGCCATGGCCCTGACACCTCCTGCCCCACTCTCCCCCACTCTTCCCTATAAGTCCTGTACAGCCACCTTCATCTGTTACTGTGACCTCGGACACAGAATCAGCATCAAGCCAAGATATTGTGATGACCCATGTGACCCTTGTGATTCCCGACTGACCTTTGGCTTCCCATGAGGAGGAGATGCTTTAGCTTCTGCCAACTCTAGAACCATTATATCTGAATCCTGAATCACCCTACAGGGATCTACTCATCTTAGACCAATGGCCGTCATCTTCGCCAACATCACCAGCAGGCACCATTCAGGATAAATGGGGTGGGCCAATGGAGGACACCATCACCCTCCTTGGTAACGACGAAATGGACTTTTTGAACACCCGGTAGGCAAAGATCTCAAGAAAGGGGTTTTAAGAAGAGTTGCGATTTCACCAACCGATACAACCAATAAACAAGTAATGTGATGTGAAATGATTTAAGGCACTAAGTAATGTTGTTAATGATCTAAAAGTTTTGTCTGGATCAATGATGTGATTTTATAAAGGTATATGAATTAATGCCGTGATTGATTTTATAGTAATGTAACAAATGTGACTTTATGATGATTGTACTTGCTACAAAGTTGATTTTTGTAATGGTTAACAATGTAATAATAGGAGTTAGATCAGGCAAAGTGTGTGTGTGTGTGTGTGTGTCGGAAAGCACCAAGCAGGCCTTGGTTGAAAAGAGGAGGTACCAAAATATTGCTTAAACTAAAGGGAAGTACCAAATATGTTTTGGCTGTACAAATGTCAGAAACTGAGTTTGAGTGTGAGTGTAACAATCAAAATTTGTGAGGCAGTTGCAATTGCTAAAGAACGGGACAGAAGCAGTGAGACAGATATAAAAGGATGAGATACGAAGGTATCGGGGCTCATTCACCATGGTTAGCCATTGAGAGAATAGGTTTCCAGAGGATTATCACCAGCGTTGATCTCATGGAGAACAGAAGGTATTCGGGAGTCAATTCAGTGTGGAATGAAAGACCGAAGAAAAAATATTTCACCGACTCATGAACTCAGTATTGGACTAAAAAGCCTCTCTTTCATCTCCCACTGCTCATCAGTGCTAAAGGACACTCTGGACTTCGGCCAAGCCTTGGACAGGGCTGCCAATCACCAAAAGTAGTGTCTGGTTCTCGGGCAGGATTGGAAACAGGAAGACAGCTACTGCTGAGCAGTCATCCACTCTCTCTCTCTCCCAATTGTATTATCGATCAAGGTAACAGCCTCCTTTAATTTAGTTTAGATCATGAAAGTATGAATTAAGTTTTAGTTGAATTTAATTATGAATTATATGTGACAATATTATGCTGTTTGCTTTGACCCTGCTAAAAATACATAAATAAACCTGCATAAATAATTACTTTAAAGAAAAGTAATCCTCGTCATTTTTTAAGGACTCTTTGCTAACATAAAAAGAAGATTGTGTGCTATAACAAAAACATTCTCATAGGTTGTTGTAATCCCTAAAGATTTTAAAACAGATCCTTAGGACCTAACAAGGTCTTTAAACCATACTTAGCGATTCACCAAGTGCCCGAAGCATGAGAAGAGAGCTGCTGTTAACAGAAGTGACTGAGGTTGGGCAACACCCAAACTGTTGAGGGCTGTTCAGGGTGTGGCTCATACTTAATGGGTAGGATAGGCGTCTGGATGAAGGCAGTGAGTGGCGAGGCGAGACTCCAGTAAATATTCTTCCTCTCTTTTAAATTTTTCAAAAGAGTAGAATTCCTCATTGTAGATATTAAACATAGGGGCTGCCCAGACTTCAGTTGCTATCTAACCTAGGAAGAGGAGAAGAGTCTTTTAATAGATTAAACGCTGGATCAGGATTAATATCCACCTGTACTGGGGAAATTAAGACCTGTGGTTTCGACAACAACTGGGAACCATTGTGGGCAACATCCACGTTTCCATTTGAATCATTTAATAGGACTTTCCTCAGGTTTTTCAGTGGTTCAACAAATGTGCCAACTCAAATAGTGAAAAGATTTCTTAGGTGGAGGGGTCTCTCAACAAAAGCAGGGTCTGCCATAGCGAATGCTAATGACAGCATTTACATTTTCTGACAAACTCCAAAGTACCTCTGGCTTAAGAAAGAAGTCAAAGAAGTTTCAAAATAATGCCAGAGGTTTTGGCTGCCAAAAGAGAGGTAGCACATCTGTGTTGTGGAGGATGGCTATTGAAAAATTCATAGGAGTTACAGTTCATTCAAGTTTATTTTATGAGTGTTTCATTTGTGGCAGTGTGGTTTTTCATTCATATAACAACAAAGAGAAATAATTGAGTTGTACAGTTGAGTGATGGAACATTCTGAGAAATTATGACCCTGGTGGCTTTTACAACTGATGACAGGGCCTCATCCACATTCACCAGCAGCTTTGTTTTAGTAAAAGTTTCCCAAGAGTGGAGCAAAGTTTTATAGAGATGCTCAACTAAATATATCTTCCACATTTTTAAATGAGGTGTCTCACACTCATAATGTATTTGCCGTGCATCCTCAATCACTCAAACGTAAATGTGTAATGGTTAAGTCCAAGGATAAAATGCATTTCATTCCACTTCCAAACAATGGTGAAAGAGACTAAAATCCTTGGGGAACTACTGATAGACCCATCCAGATATCCAAACCGACCTCCTTCATATATCAGTCCTATATGCATGAATTACTGTCAGATGCCTTTTTGATCAGCACATGTTCTCCAATTCTTGTTCACAGTCTTCGCCATTATGCAATACTAATGAAATGGTCTGTTTTTTAACACTTGTGACAACTGTAATGTGTAAACGCAGAGTGAGTGACTTAATTTTTCTCCCACTATTTACTTGTCTGTTGTAGTGTGGATGATGCCACCCATTAAATCATAATTTAGTGATTTAAGAGGCATTTACTGTTCATTAGAATACTCATAATTTCTGTGTACTTGCACTTTTGAAGTACTTGTTAGTGTTTTTTTCAGTGTGGTTTTGTGTACAAGATGTTACTGCATCATGATCTTTTTTTGCCAGCATATACTTTACTATATATACCCTTAACGCCTTCTGTCGCAATTTGGCATCAAACCACTTCCGCTCCAAAACAGCCAAAATAGCATCTGTATTAGTATTGCTTTGTTACATTAATAAAAGAATCTTCATACCTGAGATTGGAACAGGTATTTTTTTTACCTTTATTGCCTGTTGTCGCTAATTTGCATCATAGATAATAGATAATAATAGATTTATATCTATTTTATATCTATTTTATGTACTATACTCAAATTAACACTCTCAACTTAAATTAGCATCTACTTGAAAGCAAAAACACATACATTTTTTTTTGATAATTGGAAATAAATTCAGGCGTTAAGGGGTTAAACTTCACATCACAATTGAAGGAATTACTATTTGTGTGCTTCATACATACTACTAAATTTCACAAATGTGCTTTAAATGCATTTTCATAGTAATGCAATTTAACACCTTCCAAAGGAATGTACAAACAATGTCCTTAAACATTCCTGCATAAAGTTCATAAAGTTACTTCATTAAGTCAAATTCAATATTAATGTGTTGATATTAAAATGTATTTTTAAGAGTATGCTTTCAGTGCATTGTTACAATGATAATTTTGAGCATACTACAAAATTATATCAAAAATATGTAAAAACAAATTTACAATTAGTGCACTTCAGTAATTACATAATCACACAACTTTTACTTAAAGTATATTTTAGTATAGTGTATTTCTATCAAGTGTAAGATAGTATAATTATTTAAAAGTGTGTTCAAAATTATTGTGAAAAGCATTGTGTTATTATACTCTATATATTTACTAAAAGTACAATTTGTACATTAGTACATTTGCAATACACTTTTACTAGGGCTATTACTCCTTGTCATTCCTTATCCACCTCCTGCAGATGTGAACTCTGAGCTGAGCTATTTTGACTGTGAGCCAAGATTTACCCAATTTTCCTCCTGACGCAGGTGGACCTCCTGTAAATTATCACGACTATTTTAAACTATCTACATTTTAAAATTAAATACATCTTACATTTGTATTTGATACAATTTGTTGCTGGTCCAGGTTTTTTCATACGAGACTACTTGGACATGTAACTAGAACTTCATTAGTAGTAAAACCTGCATGAGAAAACAAGTTGCAGATGTGGTATTTTTACATGTACCATATTGTTACCAAAAACACCTGTGATGGTTCAGGAAAAAAAAACTGAAGTGCAGATAGATGCAGAAATACAGAAGAAACACTAGTCCTACTTTGAGAGTGTCGACAGAAAGTCACCATGTTTTCATATCTTTGGATCAAAACAGCAGGTTTTTAATATTCACTGAAGCTTCACAAAAAACAGGGTTCTTCTACAAACCAATGTTCTGACAGGCTATTACAGCATCAGTTCCCATGTATGGTGACAGATGATCAAGATCTATTGACCTGTATGTAACTGCCCCTTATTCATGTCCACTCACATGTGTGCTGATTGGAAAGAACAATAATTAGACTTAGTTTAAGCTATGACTGTGACCCCCCACCTCCCGCTGTTGAGGCACTGTGTGTGTATGTGGGTATGGAAGTCGGTAAATGAGTTGAAGTTTACCTTTGCTCATGCACCTGCCGGGGTCAGCTGATGTTGCGTTGGGCATGACTGAACACAAACGAGTCATGGAGGTGAAACACATGATTGAGTGACAACAAGGAGCAGAGAGGTGAGTGTAAGGTTCATTCTTCAATTCTTTCATCACATCCATGCATTAAGACATTTTTTTGCTTCATTTAGCAGCCTCATGCAGTTCCCCTTGGTACTCCTAAAGATACATCACATCCATTCAAAGACAACAGTAGAAAATACCCTGTGTTTCACATTTGGATGTGTTTTCTAACCAATGCTAAACTCAGCCCCTTTCATCCAATGACTTCTGCACAATAAAGTTTATGTTTACTGTCAGCATTTTTGTTGCAAGATGATGAGATAAAGTTTGGAGGTTTTATTAGGACCATGTGAGAAAAAGACACAATGTTTTAATCTTATGGAAATGAAATATTGTTAAGAATATAATGTCAATACTTTTAACAAGTCCTTGTAATGAATGACTTAATATACAGTAACATTGCTTTCTTATGATTTCCCACCATTACAACATGTCTTATGACTGGCAGGAAGGATGCAAGTCATATAACTTATTCTCCTTGACTGAAATTGCACTTTGTAAAGGTTAAGAAAAGATTGTGTTTGTGGTTAAAACAAAAGTTCAACATCCTGGTGACACTCTACTATCTGTGCCTTTGTCTCAGTATGAAGCTCCAGCTAGTGCCCACTTAGTTGGAGGAAACTGGAGACAGGGGGAACAGCTACCCTGGCTCTGTATGTGCTTTCTGGGATTTTGCTGCAACACCTGTGCTGTGCTTTATGGCTTTGGTGTATGAAACTTTACCAGGTGATGCTCCAGATGTGCCCTGAAACAAGAAAAAAAAACAAATATGCCATGTGTGATGAAGAGGAAACATTTTGGGCTTAAGCGCCATACACTCGCCTCCAAGCATTGACCATCGGCATGTCGTTATTCAGTATTCATTATTCAAGTTCAATGCTACTTCCTTTCCAGACTCTCCAGCCTACTCTGATTCACTACTCTCTTTTTCAGAGGAGCAACAGTAACAAGAGTCTTATTCAGTGATGGTATAGCACTGTTAACAACAGCATTGATTTATGATAATTGCTTACAGCATCATCAGATACACACAGACAATAGTGGAATTGTTTTCTTAAAGGCTGTGTAGTCCATTAATTTATGTTTGATTCCTGTGCTATATGTCAGGACAATGTCAACGGTGTGATTAAAACAATGGGTTGGTTCATTTAACAACATTGTTGTGATGGCCCACGATGGGCGTGGCTCTCCCTCTCTTCCCCCTTGCCCCCAGGCAGTGACAGGAGGCGTGGCTGGTCCCTGACAGGCAGACAAGGCACACGTGGAGCTCATCATCTGGCAATCAACACACCACCATAAAAGCCCTGCTTCCTCAACACTCGGTGCCAGATGATTGCCCTGCAACATCCTGCGTTCTTTGTTCTCCTCACCCACGTCCACGTCCTTGACCACGATCTTGACCACGGCTACGTCCTTGACCACGACTAAGTCCCTGACCGCGATTCCGACCACAGCTATGTCCTCAACCACGACTATGTCCCTGACCACGATTCCGACCACGGCTACGTCTCTGACCACGTCTACATCTTTGACAACGATCTTGACCTCTGCTATGTCCTCGACCACGATCTCGACCACGTCCAAGTCTCTGAAGAGTTGGCGCCAGCACGCCACGCCAGCAACACCAAGTGGGCGACTCTTCGGGAATACCCTTGCGCTGATTTCCTCGCTGGTAATCAATAAAAACTTGTACTGTGTGCCTCTGGTCTCCTGCACTTCTTGGTCCAAGATCACCACCGTGTCAGAATCATCTGGCCAAAAATGGACCAGGCAGAGACCGAACACTTCAAGCGTGCCTTGGCCGCCCAAGTCACGCTCCTCAGCCAGCAGGAATCAGCACTGACAAGAGCTCTGGAGGCTATACAACAGCTGGCCTCCAGCGTGACCCAGCTCAACGGGCGGCTGGGTCACGTCACGTCGCAACTCACCAACCTCTCGACCCCTGGCATCCTGTCCGCTCCACCAGCCGCCACCTCACCTGCTCCTCCACCATCGGCTGTACCTCCGGGACCGTCTACTCCCTTGCCCCAAGAACCATACATCCCGATCCCAGCCAGGTACACGGGAGACCTAGGGGTGTGCGCAGAGTTCCTGCACCAGTGTGCCCTGGTTTTTAGCCAGCAGCCGGCTACCTATGCCACCTACCAGTCAAAGGTGGCGTTTATCAGCAGTCTTTGTGCCGGCAAAGCCTCCTCGTGGACATTGGCCCTCGCGTGTCACGAGCCCTCTCTGTGCCTGGATTACCAAGAGTTCACAGCAGAGATGCGGAGGGTTTTTGATCACTCGGTCAGGGGGAAGGAGGTAATGAGCCGGCTCTTGTCACTCCGCCAGGGCACGGATTCTGTCTCCCAGTACGCACTGGACTATCACATTTTAGCCACAGAGTGCAGCTGGGATCAGGCAGCTCTGCAGGGCATCTTCCTGAGGGGGTTGTCGGAGGAGCTCCGGGACGAGCTAGCAGCTAGAGACGAAATGGGCTCGCTAGAGGAGCTCATCCAGTTAGCCACCCGAATGGACAACCGACTCAGGGAGAGACGGAGGTAGAAGGCGGAGGAGCGGAAGCCCCGGGGGTTTGCTACCACCGCCAGTCCTTCCCAGCAGCCTGCCAAAGCGACGGAGTATGCTGGTGTTCACCCAGCAGAGACTACACATCCACGACCCAGTGCGGATGAGCCCATGCAGCTGGGACGGACCCGACTGTCGTCTGCCGAGCGCCGCCGCCGCCTGGGACTATGCTTTTATTGCGACCAGGGGGGACACCTCCGGGTCGGGTGTCCGGACTTACTGCAGCGGCGGTGCTCTCCAACCAGTGAAGTCCCACCAGACAGCCGGCCTGCCCAATCCTCGTCCTCTTTGGAAAGCAAAAGGATCCACGTTGAAGGTATGTTGTGCTGGCCGGGTGCGGACCTGCCCGTCCGGGTACTGGTAGACTCGGGGGCCGATTACAGTTTCATCGATGAGGACCTGATCGTTCAGGCAAACATTCCCACGCTAACCCTTGCAAGTCCAATGGAGGTGTTAGCATTAGATGGCCGGCATTTAGCCAGGGTATCCTGCCGCACCAAAGCCATTTCCCTCACGCACTCCGGTAACCATCACGAGCGGATAGAACTGTATGTCATTCCCACGCCCTCTTCCCACGTCGTGGTAGGGTTACCTTGGTTGAAAAAACATAACCCACTAATTGATTTGTCCACTGGCTCCATTACTAGCTGGAGCCCTTTCTGCCATGCAAATTGCCTCCGTTCTGCTATCCCTCCTAATCCTCCATTCCCCAGAGCTCTCCAGAGGAAATAGATCTGTCAGGGGTCCCTAGGGAATACCACGACCTCAAGTTGGTCTTTAGAAAGGACCAGGCCCTCTCCCTGCCACCCCACAGACCTTATGATTGCGCCATTGGCCTTCTCCCGGGGGCCCCTCTTCCTTCCAGGAGACTTTATAAACTCTTCAAGCCAGAGAGGGAGGCAATGGAGGCGTACCTCCGAGATTCCCTGGCCACTGGTGTCATCCAGCCCTCATTGTCACCCGTGGGGGCGGGAGCCTTCTTTGTGGAAAAGAAGGATGGCTCCCTGTGCCCCTGCTTAGCTTACACCAGGCTGAACCAGATAACAGTCAAGAATAAATATCCACTACTGGACTCCGCTTTTGCCCCTCTTCATGACGCTGCTATCTTTACAAAACTGCATCTACGCAATGCATATCACTTAGTAAGAATTAGGGAGGGTGACGAATGGAAGACGGCTTTCAATACTCACCTGGGACATTTCAAGTACCAGGTAATGCCTTTTGGCCTGACCAATGCCCCAGCAGTTTTTCAGGCTCTAGTTAATGACGTTCTCCGGGACATGCTGAACTGGTTTGTCTTTGCGTACCTAGATGACATTTTGATTTTCTCACAGAACAAGGAGGCTCATGTAACACATGTCAGGGCAGTCTTACAGAGACTTCTAGAGAACAAGCTATTTGTCAAGGCAGAAGTACGAGTTCAGCGTCCCGTCTGTTTCTTTCCTGGGGTTCGTCGTTAAGTGGAGCCAACTAGAGCCTGATCCGGCCAAAATCCAAGCAGGTGGCCTTCGAATGGTCCCCAGCAGCACAGGAGGCGTTTGAGACCCTCAAAGAGAGGTTCTTGAGCGCCCCTGTGTTGGTACACTCAGATCCACACCTACAGCTCATCGTGGAGGTTGACGCCTCGGACTCCGGAGTGGGGGCAGTCATGTCCCAACGGTCCCCAGATGACCACAAACTCCACCCCTGCGCATTCTTCTCTCGGCGCCTTTCCCCGGCCGAGCAGAATTATGATGTGGGAAACAGAGAGCTGCTGGCTGTGGTATTGGCGTTGCAGGAGTGGAGACACTGGCTGGAGGGTGCAGAACACCTGTTCGTCGTCTGGACAGACCACAAAAATCTGTCCTACCTGCGTTCCGCCCAGAGGCTGAACCCACGTCAGGCGCGGTGGGCCCTATTCCTGGGTAGGTTCAATTACACCATTACCTACTGCCCGGGCTCCCGTAATACCAAGCCTGATGTGCTTTCCCGCCAGTTTTCGCCCACAGGGGAGGAGGCCCCTGCGGACACCATAGTCTCATCATCTTGTGTGGTTGGGGTAGCCAGGTGGGAGATTCAGCAGGGGGCCCTCCGGGGGAAGGCCGTTCCCACAGACTGCCCAGAGGGTCGGCTCTTCGTCCCTGCCCCGGTGAGGACGTCAGTGCTACAGTGGACCCATGATTTGAAGCTGGCTTGCCACCCTGGCTACCATAGGACTCTAGCCATGCTTCGACATAGGTTCTGGTGGCCATCCATGTCTGCCGACACCCTTGAGTATGTCCTGGCCTGCTCCGTCTGCGCCCGCAGCAAGCCATCTCACCAGGCCCCGGCCGGTCTTCTCCACCCATTACCAATACCTCACCGTCCCTGGTCCCATGTTGCCGTGGACTTTGTAACTGGCTTACCTCCATCAAGTGGGAATACGGTCGTTTTGACCATAGTTGACCGTTTCTCAATCTGTTCATTTTGTTCCCCTACCAAAACTCCCTTCTGCTCTACAAACCGCTGAATTACTCATCCACCATCTGTTTCACCTTCACAGCATTCCCCAGGACATTGTGTCGAACCGGGGTCCTCAGTTCACTTCCCAAGTGTGGAAGGCTTTTTGCCAAGCCCTGGGGGCATCAACCAGTCTCTCCTCCGGGTACCATCCCCAGACCAATGGCCAGACGGAGTGGGCTAATCAGGACTTGGGGTCGGCCCTACGCTGCGTGGCTTTCCGGCTACCGACTCCTTGGTCCACGCACCTACCCTGGGTCAAGTATGCTCATAACTCCCTGGTCAGCTCCGCCACAGGTATGTCCCCCTTCATGGTCTCCCAGGGTTTTCAGCCTCCCCTGTTGCTGAGCCAGGAGTGTGAGGTTGCGGTACCCTCAGTACAAGACCACCACTGTATCAATTGTGGCTAATTGAGTTTACAACTGAGTTAAATGCAGAGCTGTGGCTGGCATTGACATCTACATGAACACTGACATCAACCCCTATAGTCATAAAAAGTCTGAGAATTCAGATAAAAATTCTGAGGTAGGGCCAAGTAGACGATATACAAGTATACAGATATATCTATAGAAATATAGCTGGCTTTTGAGTTTTTCGGCTGGGGTGGGAAAGCCTAAGAGTTGACAAAGATTCAGAAATATGGTGGATAGTTAGATTGAGTTTATTTTCACAGAGGAGCTCGTTCTTGAACTTTTCGGCTGAGAGGAATTAGAGGCAGTGGAAGGTGGAAAGATTGGCAACAGCAGTAGAGTAGGAACAGTGGAGGAGATCACATTGGTACACATTGGTACAGATACCAATGTGGTACCACATTGGTATCTGTACAACCTGGCAATCATTAGCAGGAGGCCTGGGGTTTAAGTACTGCCAGACTTACAGGTGTGCCTGCTGCTGCAAGTTTGGTTACAGTAGTTGTTTTAATTTTCATTAGATTTTATTCTATTTTGGCTGAATAATATTAGATGGTGATGTTGTTTTGATGGGGAGCAGAGAGTTTCCATAGACTTTTGGGTGTGTGGCTGCTCAAAGGGAAGTGCAGATGATTTGGGAAGTCTGATAGAGAAGTAACAGGGGCTAGTGACTGAAGAACAGGGGCTGGTGCCCCTGACAAGAAGTGGGTCAGGACCACTGATGCAGGAGCAGAGAAGGCAACAGCCAGAGCAGATTGGGCATTGACCAGGATCTCAACAGAGAAACAGTCAAGACATTAGCCGGGACCCCAGGACACAGGAACAGGTAAGGTGTCAGTCAAGAATGAAGCACTCCGGTGATGTTGACAACCAAAATGGTCCATTGTTCTCTTCTGACTTCCATGGAGCCCCAGGAAAATGGCAAGGTGAGTTTACTTGAAAGGTCTACCAGGTCAGGATCTGAGTGGTAACTTGTTCACTAGGGAATAGGAATAATGGGCTAACTGGCTCTGCCCAAGAGGCTCTAGCAAGCAACATGCTGGCCAGCAGGGTGCAAGCAAACAGGGAGAACTGCAAATTAAAGAGGCAGGTGGAGCTAACTTTGTGTGTAATCTGATTCAGCATCATCACTTCTACTAGCTGCTGCTTTCTCAGTTGAATATGTTCTGTTATGTAACCCACAGCGACAGATATCAGGTCAAAGGTCAAATCAAATCAAAGTTCAATCAAAGGTTCAGGATGTAAGGATATGAGTCTCCTACAAACTGACCTCGAAACAGCAACTTCACAGCTGTTTTACAGTGAAAAGGTACATTTACAGTACATGAACTGTTCTAACATTGTGTAAAGGTGAAGAGATCAAAGAGACCTCTTATACCAGAACTGTAGTTTTATTACAGGCAGACGTTGTTGGGAAACATAAGAAGGTTTTAACAGCCAAAGGAGACTTTTATCACGAAAAGTAGTGATGACAACTCATGTAGCGATATTACATACCGCCCCCCCAAAACAAAACAAAAACAAAAACAAAGAAAAAACAAGGGCTGTACGGAGCCACGCTCGAAGGTGCTCAAAATCACAAAAAATCCACCAAGTTCTGTAATAAAAAAATAAAAAGCATCGCTACAGTACAAAGCTCTAAACCAGTGCCCCTTTGGCATGCGGAGAGAGCTTGTTTTCAGTGGCCGCACTGATTTACTGGCTGAAGATGATGAATAGCTTATAAGCCATTTTCATTGTACATATTCAGATTGCCAAGAACTATCCTCCTGGAACTCTGAACTGAACTGGGCCTGGATTTGGAAAGGGGAAGCCCAAGGAACCACGCATTATGGGTCCTGTTACAAGTCCTCACACTCAGGTTCATTGCAACAGGACCTTTCCAAAGGGTGTCTGCTTGTGATGGTCCAGGTTTCATGTGGCTTTCCGGCTTTTCCCTCTCCTTTTCCCTTGCTTCCAGACGGTGGCAGGAGGCGTGGTTGGCTCCCAACAGACAGACGAAACACCTGAAGCGAATTAGTAGCAATCGCCCAGCCACTATAAAGACTCAGCTTCCCCTGCACTCAGCACCAGATGATTGCAGTATCATCCCACGTTCCTTGGCTGACCACGACCACGATCTTGACCGCGTTCCTGAAGGGTTTGAACCAGCACCGCCAACACCACTTGGTTTGCTCTTCGGATTATTCCTGCGCTGTTTTTCGCCTAGAGATAATAAAAGAACTTGTACTTTGTGCCTCTGGTCTCCTGCACTTCTTGGTCCACAATCCCCACCTTGTCACTGCTGACCATTTGGGTATCTCCATGCATCCCTGAGCCCTGCCATTTCATTTCTACATAATATTTCCTCACACTGTGGTTGAGCAGGCAAATGTCAAAGTGCATTCTGCATCAACAAGCCTATTTCCAAATGTAATCAGAATAACTGCACTCATATTGCTGTACTTTATGTCAACGGGAAGCATTTTCACTCCATTAGTGTACAGTGGCACTGCAGCCTGTGGCATCTCATGATTCATTCATTCTGTTGGAAACACACTTCACGCTGAGGCTGTGCAGGATGAATGGTTTCTTGGCATGACATTAATCATACGATTCTAATGGTGTGTTTGTATTGTCATTTGAGTAAGTAGTTAATATGAATACTTAAGATGTGTTTAATGCCATTGTGTGGCTGAAATGACAGCCATTGTCACATTCCATTCCATTTTATTACAGTTGTTGCTGAAACCAGAAGGCAAACCACCATATTAAATATATTTTTCTAGTTTCCACCTCACTGATCAGCAACTCGATCTCACAATCAGTGAAGCTCTCCTGTTTTGTGTGTTTTGCAGCAGGATTTACCATTGTTATTTGGAAAATAGGTGTTAGGAGAGGAGTCATTTGCATAGTCACTTGTGGGAGGAACCAGGGTTAAGTGGCATGTGCGTGTGCATTCAATTTCACGTTGAATGGGATGTGTAACTAAAAGGTGCATGGTTTTATACATTTTGGTGCATATACCCTTTTTGAATTTTATGAGTACACCATCTTTTTCAGTAAGAAGGCTGCACAGTTGTTTATACATCAGGCCCCAGGTATTTTGGTGTGCTGTGTCTGGCAAAGACCTCAAACAAGAACTTATCAATAGCCACTTTGGCAGTCACCTCCTGCACATGGCAACCTGTTTAGTATAATAGACTATGAAGATAAGAATGTATTCCTTTCCCCATGAAGACATTGGCAGGGACCCCACAAATTTGACCCCAGTGAACTCCCAACGGGAAGAGGTCACCATCGGTAGCAGGAGTCCTCCAGGCTTACAGTTAGTCATTTTACAGAGCTGACATGTCGGATAAACCACAAGTCTCCTAACTTTGCCCCTCACTACAGGCCAATACAACCTTTTCTGGAAGCGGCTGTGGGTCTTTGAAATCCCAACTTGACCTGCCATGGGGTCATCATGAAGGTACTGATGTTCCTATCAGTATCCTGCAGGTCAAGGTTCAGCGATCTAATTGTAGAATAGCAAGGGAGCAAATAATCCACCTTGCCAGGTGAGGCTGGGTTTCACAACAGTGCGTTGGGGACAGTTGTGGACAACTTAAAAAAAGGCACCATCTTTTTGGTTGGCTTGATGGGGTCAGCCATTGAGGATTGGGATCAGCCATTGCAGACTTTTGTGATCTGACACCATGGGTTACATGGGTGTACCCTAAATATTGGACCAGAAGTTTTCCAGGGCCAAAATAACAGCAAGGCACTCCCTTTCTGATGGAAAAGCTGTTCTGATAAGGTGTGGCTTGCATATGCCACTGCTCTTTCATGGCCTTTTTCATTAGTCAGGATCAGGGCCGAACCCGAACCAACATTTATTGCACCTCTGTTAACAGTGTTTTTTCACAATTCAGGGAGAAGGAAGACTTCACCATACACAGCCTTACACTGAGGTCATCCAAGGCCAGTTGGCATCCCACAACCCATGTGAATGTGGTGCCCTCCCTTGTTAGCACAATGTAGTTCTACGTTAGTAGCCAGTCATACCAAAGAATCATTTAATCTGTTTGAGTGTACGAGGCCTTGATAAGGCTTTGATGGTGCTAACCTTGGACTCATCTGGGCTTAAGCTGTCCTTAGTGACAATATAGGTACTATAGGGAGGGCTTGCAAAGTGATATTTCAAAAACTCCAAGACCAATCCATCCTCAGCCAGGCAGGTGAAGATTATTGAGGTTTTCTTGGTGCTGTGAGAAGGTTGGGGAAGCAATTACTATATCATCCAACACATTGACCCATTGAACCGTTGACCTCACAGCATTTGTAGGGGAGATTGGTCAGAACAGGATTCATCAACCATGAAACGTTGCTGGAGCATTTGATAGACTGAATGGAATCACCTTAAAAAGGTAGAAGCCCATGTGACACACAAAGGCATACTTAGGGTGGGAGTCATGAGCCATCGCTACTTGCCAGTAGCCCCGTGCAAGGTCCAGAATAAAATTGTGCTTTCTCCACTTCAGACAGGACAGCATCCCGTATTTTGTTCTTGATGCTCACCATAAGTTCATCCTGGCTCAGGAACAAGATATGACCCTTGTGGTTTCTTGAGCTGCAATGATGTGAAGATGATGAAGGAATCCCCGCTGAAACAGTCTTACTTGAAAATAGAAGTTTATTACAAGAAGTACTGCATCATGACAAGCACCCCGGACTGCTTGGAGGATTCAAGACCAATGTGAATCTCTCCCGAAACAGCTCTAAGTACCCACTTATATCGTCAGGTTATTGAGGAGTCAGGTTGTCTATTGACATAAGGTAATCATATGGAAACCTTTAATCACAGATCATACTATAGATCATCAACTCTCGACCATAACCTTTTACTCTAGGGTCCCTGACCTAACATACCTCAAAGGAAATTGAGGTGACACAACAGTTATGAGATCTTGAGATACCACATATTCCCCCCTTCGAGACTTACACAGAGTCTCGAAAAAGAGCAAAAACACACATGTATACAAATTTGACAAACAACAATTCCCTCTTAAAATTTTAACAATACTTGCTATATGGAGTGTAAGAGCAAAAAACCTTTCAGGCAGCCATCCTTCCTGAGTATCCATCAAACAATCTAGACAGGAAAATTCTCTCACGGCCCCTCTGCCTTAGGCGACCACAAACAGTACTCCAGCCCTATTAAAAGAAGGAACTTTAACAATCTGTATAGAGATATGATTTAAGAAATACACGTCACAACCTCAGTAAATAAAATCAAACAATGTCCAAGTTCAGGCTGGTTGACCCATTGCACCTTCCAATGGACCTTTCTCTGCCTAGACCCATCTCCCTCGGCGTCAAAAAAAGAAAAAAGCATCTGAGGTCCCAATATATTTATCCCCTCTATCAAATTATTCTCTATTACAGATTACAAAATCCAACATTATACAAACAAAGAAAAAACAACATAAGAAGGTATCAGCCTGCCGCTCTTCAGCAGGTCGACTTCTCAGGATAGTATCGATGGCAGATCTTCTTATCGCCATGTCCTTGTTTGGAGTCTTCCTGAACCATCCTTGTTGTCCCCGCTCCAGTGTTTGACTCCCTTCACTTCGGGGATCCCTGAACAACCATTCACCCTCACAGCGGTCTTTCCCCCAATATTGTTCTAAAAGGAAAGAAAAGACAACACTAACCAGTATCTTTTGCACACGCAACAAACGTTACTCAGCATTTTTATATGCAGAAAATTCACAGCTTCATATTATTCCCCATTCTGATTTATATTTCCCCCTTTAATCAGATCCCATTATACAATAACATCAAAACTACAATTGCAATCAAAATGGATATTTCTCCACCAGTACACCTTCTACCCTCTCTTCTTCATCAACTTCTTCATCAACTTCTGAATTAACCTGATTCAATAACGGCATCTGGACTTGATCTCCAGGCATCACCACTCCAACCCATTTCAATATCAGAGCCTTTGCAAAGGTCAACAGCAGTGTACAAAAACAAAACATCACACTCAATGACAGAAGAACAGCTACTAAAATCTGAACCAATATAGCTCCCATTGGTCCTAATCTCTCCTGTAACCAAACATTCGCAGAACTTCCAGCTCCTTTTGATAGACCAAATGCATCCCTTATCTGTTTCAGTGCATCTATCACACTAGTTATATTATCCGAATTATCAGGAATCAATGTATAACAGGCATCCCCTGTTAAATTTAAAGCCACGCATAGGCCACCTTGCTTGGCCAAAATATAATCAAGAGCCATATCATGCTTCAGTAATGTCAACCTATGACTCCTTTGAGTATTTGACAAATGGTTAAAACCCTTTATAGTCTCATTCGCAAAACCCTGTAGGGTGTAGGTAATATTATCAATATGATCTGCTAACAACGTCATACCATACCATGGAAATATCCCTATACCCCACTTCTCTCCTAGACTTATCCTCCAATTACAGGCTTCCAAATTGTGGAATTGTACCATTGCCCTCTTTTTCCTACTTCCAGAAACAACATTCGATTGAACCTCATCACTTACTTTATCCTTCTGAACAGCAAAAACCTCATATGGGAGTTTCAATGTTGCCATATAACAGCATCCTGACCAACCATATGGTAGAAATAGATACGCTTTATCACCACAAACCCACCAAACATCTCCCAACAAATTCCCTATAGTCATATTTCCAGGTAAATTCTGATCCTTCACCATTAATGTTTTACTCTGTTTACTGTGTGGGTCTTGAAAGGTCACTTCATATAATCTATTTCTTCCCTCACAATCCCTTTTACCTATATTCATCATATATCCATCACAGTCCGACATCCCCACAAACATTCCCATAAACATTCCATGCCCCACAAAAACAACAGTTGGCCTTTACAGATTTTACTTCCATTCCCTCAGGGACCGCTGTTATCATATTTTCATGCTGATCAAGTAAATTCATATATGGCAATTGCCCTAACCAAGAACAATTGAATCTAGGCTTAAACAGATTCACAGATAAAGCCATCACTTTATCAACTGCTGACTGCCCAAAATTATACAACTTGAACTGAGTTGAACTTGCTTTGGTTGATAACTCATCCATTCTTCTGGATTTGATTGGACAGCATTCTTAAAATATTTGAGCATGCAATGAAATGGATATTCCGGAAGCTTCGCTTCAGGCATATTTACTGCTTATTATCCACCAGCTGTATTTGAGTCAGCTTCTTAAGGGTCTCCTGGTCCTGCTCTTTCTGATCAAGTTCCTTTTTCCTACATAACTCCACTTGATGAGCTATGATCAGTGTATACCCCCTTAGTCATACTTCCAAGGCCAACCACCTCTGCCAGTCTACTCCTCACTGGAAGGGGCAGCCCCTTCTGTATTTTAGCTCGCAAAATCGACTTCTCCATCTGATTCAGATCTGGATCATTTCCGGTGACATTCCTCCATACTTGATGGGCTCTTGACACATAGGCCCTCGGATTTTCTTCCTGTCCTAATGGCTCAATAAGAATATTGTCAGTATGTACATTTGTCTGAAATGTATCTCTCCACACTCGACTTCTATTTGCTGCGAACAACTCTGAATCATTCACAGCAGTCCCCACATATCGGTTAAGTCCTGCTTTCTGTAGAATCTCCTCCATGGCTGGAACCCCCAGGAGATTCGCTAAGAATCTCTTGATGTCTCCCATGGCAATTTGTGTTCCCACCATAATTTCTTCAAGCTTTGAAATCCACGGATATGCCCCATCTTGAAGAGTAGGTAGCTTCTCAAGTATATCCGACATATCTGTACTCTGCCAAGGCTTATACTCTAAATTCTGTCCCCTGATTACCACTGGACACATCTTCTCTGGTGTCTTCCCTTTCCTCGAGTGCAAAGTATACTTCACACTTGATTCTTCAGAGTCTCCTTTCCGCAGTTCTCTCTTCTGTGTCTGCAGCTCCTTTAGTTGACTTTCTAGTGCTCTTCGACTTTCCGGTCTGGTTAACTTAATACGAAATGCATTGATCGATACTCTTTTCCACCTCTCTCATAGCCCTCTGTTTGTCCTCTTCTATCCCTGTACTGGATGTTCTTCAAGTTCCATCCTCCATCTGCCTTTAGTTTCCACTTGTGTCATTTTCTTCTTGCTTTTGAAACTCGAATACATCCTTATAGTCGTGTCCGCTTGTCCCATCTCTATTATTCTGTCCTCATCATCTCTGATATGATAGTTACCTTCTTGGCTAATCACTGGGAGTTGAGGGTAAAGCTCTCTAAACTTCACTTCCTCCTCATAAGGTGGGGGTTTCTTCACTGGGTCCAGGTGAGAGAATGGTGCATTGATCTTTGCCATGACTTTTTCTAGTTCCTTTGCATTTTTCCTTATTTCTGCTGTGCCACTATCACTCTTTTCTTTTACAGCTTTTATCCATTTCTGTCCCTAATTTTCAAACAACTGGATGACGCCAAGTTCTATTTGTCTCTTTTCATTACGTTTTCCCCCTTTTTTCCCCTTCTTTTCTTCCGCCTTATATGTGGACACAAGCACCTGTATTGTTTTAATTACTTCTTGATTAAAGGTCCCCTCTTTTGGCCATGGATGGTCAATTTCAGGCCAGCGTTTATGCCATTTTTCTGATATTTTTGCTATACCTCTAACCAGTGGGTTATTTTTCTGCACCACATCAAGGGGAGTAATTGCTTTTACATTCTTAGTTTCCTTTTTTAACATTTTAACGACTCCTTTTATATTTCCTTATTTTAAACTAAAACTATGTACTAAAATTATTTTCTTTTTCCTACAAGTCACTACTCAAAAAGATTCAACAGTAGCCAATCACAACACTATATCTTCCACAAATGATCAACCAAACAGTCTCTATATTTGACTCCCAATGCAGCTCAAAATTACTCTATGCATAGACAATAAAATCCACTTTTACAACTTCCAACCAAGTTTAGACCCCCTAAGTATACTTCATTAACTATTGCAATACCTTAACTGGTCAGTCTGTTGCCAAGTTTCTCTCTCTTAAATGACTACAGCATTCAATACTCTTACATAAACAAAAGCATCTGTTACCCCCCCCTTTACCATTTCATACCATACATTATCAACATAAATATTTTCATTTATTCCACTCCAATACCCTCTTAAACTTTATTTTAACATATCATTATCCACAGACTGTATTTCCTAACTTTGTTCCTTTCTATCCTATCAATATATCTACTTCCCATTAATTCACAAATGTCCTTTTCAGGGGCTCATATATTTTTAACTAATTTAAATGTCCTCTCAAGAGGCTCATAGATTTTAACACATTCCAAACGTCCCCTGAAAAAGGCTCATAGGTTTAACAAATACAAAAAGTCCTCTCAAAAGAGGCTCATAGGTTTTATAAATAGAAAAAAGTCCTCTCAAAAGAGGCTCATAGGTTTTTATAAATACAGAACAAAATATTCTTTTTATAAATTACTAAATCTCCTGTTCTTCAACAGAACCTATTCTTTATTCAATATACTTCCAACATAAACCCCTAAACCAAGCAATGTTGCAACCTTACACATATGCAAACACCCACTCAAGCTCCACACTTACACCCACAGTCACCTACCTGGATCAATCATTCAACAGCCAATGCACTAAACAACCTCACAACCTATCCACAAACAACCTTCAGTCCCAGACACTCAAAGTCAACTCATTCATACTTCCCTATAGCATGCGTTATTTTGCCGCTCCTTTCTCTTTTTCCTTCTAAATTTATGCTACCTTATGAGGTGTAGATATTCAATGAGAGGCTGCTTCAGACACTGTTCGTCAACTAGTGTTCGAGTGGGAGCTTACAATTGAATCTTTCCTCTACACCTCCAGTTCCTAGAACTGACCTGAAATTCACCTAGTGATTTTCCAGGATTTTGGGCCCGTCTAAAACCGCCTCCCAGAGGGCTTTTTTCCAAATTTGCGGCTTCTCTTATTCTCTATTTTCCTTTATTCCTATTTCTCTTTACTTTCTACTCTTATTTCCTCTTTTCTCTTATTTCTTCTTATTATTTTCCCCAATTCCCCTGGGCCCAGGGTTTTAAGCTTTAACCACAAGTTTGACTATCTCTCAAAGCCAACTTTCATATTATTATGTAAATTATTCCCATGTCTCTGATTTGCAACACATTATTACACCTCTGATTGCATACATCTTCAATTAACCACTCAAGAAATAGGTAGTTGATATTTTATTGTATTTATTAACAATCAAGCACTGATATGCAAAAATAATAATTAAAAAAAGTCAAAGTCTCCTGGCTCAAGATAGTCCACAAGGTGGAGCTCAAGGTAGATATGTAACATTTAACTTAAGAATAAGAATAAAAATAAGAATACTTTATTAATCACCAAGGGGGAAATTGCTTTTTGTTGCTACAACGTCCAGCTCAAGTGTACAGGATAGAGGAGAAAAGTGTACATTCCCAGAGGTAAAAAAAAAAAAAAAAGAATTATAAATTTAAACAGAAATAAATAAATAAATATGAATATAGAATATAGAAACATGTAAGAAATATATACAAGCTCAACAGGATTTATTGCACTGTGTTTACACATTGGATGTGGGTTATTGCACTAATAATTATATGTATATATATATATTGCACATATTGTTTGTTGCCCCAATGGAATTATGCAGGAGACAGATTAGGGGGGCCAGCCTCAGTCTCAGAGTGTTAAGAATGTGTCAGAATGTCGGAGTGAGGAGTTGTAGAGTTTGATGGCCACAGGCAGGAATGATTTCTTGTGTCGCTCTGTGGTGCATCGTGGTGTGATCAGTCTGGTGCTGAAAGAACTCCTGTGTTTGACCAGCACGTCGTGGAGTGGGTTGGACGGGTTGTCCAGAATGGCTTTCACCTTGTGAAGCATTCTCCTTTCAGACACCACTGTCAGAGAGTCTAGCTTCACCCCCACAATGTCACTGGCCTTGCGGATCAGTCTGTTGAGTCTGTTGGCGTCCGCTAACCCTCAGCTTGCTGCCCCAGCAAACCACAGCGTAGAGGATAGCACTGGCTACGACAGACTCATAGAACATCCTCAGCATGGTCCTGCAGATGTTAAAGGACCTCAGCCGTCTCAAGAAGTAGAGGCGGCTCTGGCCCTTCTTGTACGGTGCATCTGTGTTCTTTCCCCAGTCCAGTTTATTGTCAATGTGAACCCCCAGGTACTTGTATTCCTCTACAATGTCCACACTGACCCCCTGGATGGAAACGGGGGTTACTGGCAATTTGGTCCTCCTTATGTCCTCCACCAGTTCTTTTGTCTTCGTCACATTAAGCTGTAGATGGTTCGCCTCACACCATGTGACAAAGTTGCCAACCGCAGTCCTATACTCCAACTCATCTCCCTTGCAGATGCATCCAACTACTGCTGAGTCATCTGAGAACTTCTGGAGATGACAGGTCTCTGTGCAGTAGTTGAAGTCACTTGTGTACAGGGTGAAGAGGAAAGGAGAGAGGACAGTTCCCTGCAGTGCCCCAGTGTTACTGACCACTCTGTCTGACACACAGCGGTCCAGGCACACATACTGAGGTCTGCCAGTCAGGTTGTCCATAATCCAGGACACAAGGGGGGATGGACCTGCATCGCCGTCATCTTCTCACCCAGTAGAGCCAGACGGATGGTGTTGAAAGCACTGGAGAAGTCAAAAAACATGACTCTCACAGTGCTCTCCTTCTTGTCTAGGTGTGTGTAGACACGGTCGAGCAGGTAGAGGATGGCATCCTCTACCCCAATTCGGGGCTGGTAGGCGAACTGGAGGGGGTCCATATGAGGTGTGACCATAGGTTGGAGCTGCTGCAGGATGAGTCTCTCCAGGGTCTTCATAAATGTGTAGGTAAAACCAACAGCACATGAAATACTTTGTTATAAAATAAATATCAAAAGCAACAATAACCTCATCTAATCTCAGTTTAGGTTTGAACTGGCTTGTTTGTTCACAGGTTAACTATCTTGCATGGTGCAATATCCCTGTCAGTCTGATCAGAAAGCCCAACGCTGAGCCTTTTTGTTGACTTTCAATTGAAAGTCTAGCAAGGCTATATAGCCTCTCTTGGCTTGTTGTGGATCTGCGATAGTTTTTGTTGACTTTGTATACTGTTAATATTCTGGAAATTCCCTTCCTTCTGAATCCTTTGGCATTATCAAGGCCAGGTCTGTCTGAGTGGCTGTGACCAGCTTTTTGACAATGACCTCACAATCGTGGTCTGTGAGCTTCTCTGGGTCTCTGGGTTGCATGTTAAATATTCTTCCTCCTTGTTCTCTCTTTCCTGTCTTTCTGTACCTCCTGTGCTCTGACTGTCTTCAGCAGTTTCATGACTGCAACAACTTTGCTCTTTTTCACAATTCCCTTCACTATCTGAAGTAGCCTCACTTTGGGGACATGGGTCTGGCTCTGTCAACAGCAATAGTGACAGCTAACATAAGCTTCAGCCCCTGCGCCCCGTCAGGTACGCCTTACAGACAATAAATGAATGAATGAATGAACAAGTAGGTGCCCTCCGTAGTTGCTCCTAGCAGCACCTAGGGGCTGTGTGTGGGCCCTGATGGGCTGTGGGCCCTAAGAATTGTCATCACCTTTCCCCTATATGATGGCGCTGCATGTAGCTGCCATAATCAGTGCAGTCTCTCTTGTTTGAAATAAACAAAACTCGTAGGACTTACATTCAGTCCAACTGATAAAACGGGTTTGGCTGTTGAGGCTGCGATGGGGGAGTGAATAAAATTAGGCCAAATAAAGAACATAAAAAAGTGAAAGTTCTGATCACTCAGCTCCTCAGGAAATCAGAAGATTACAGCATCAACACAAATCCCTCTCACCCTGTTGCTTCTGTAAAATCAGTTTTACTTGATGTTTTGCGGTTACCTTTGTTTGAATAGAAGAGCACAAGTTTGGACAAGAGGAATTTGCTTTAACAAGTGAGCACAGAAGTCATCTGTAATTCCTACTGGTCCTTTAGAGCTCATAAATGACTTACTACCACTTTAAAAGCTTCCTCTTCCTTTATACAGAGGATATGGTTCAGTCTGTGAACAGAGTTCAGGGTAAAGTTAGTCAGACTGCAGACTGTAGAGACATTAACATGCCAGCAGCACCTGGCGCTTTAATAGGATGTGTTCCTGTTTCCTTTAATATTAACCTCCTGCAGCTCAAATCTATCTTCCTGTTCTTTATTTGCTGGACAAAGGTCTGGACAGACTCAAACACTATTACGAGACGTGCATGTGCCTACACTGAGTGACCACACTGTGGGAACTGCTGTGTCTGTGTGAGGGATAACAGCTGTTTTTGGAGCCCATTCTTCATGTTATTACTCTTCTGATTCTGCTCTTTATGAAATAATGATGGGCACATCGTGCACAAAATGCAAATTTCTCTTCCTTAAGCTCTGTATTTACTTACTTACAGTAAGTAAGTTACTTGCTCCAAAGCTAATTTTAGAAAAATGGTCACAGAGGGAATAACATAGTTACCAGTTCAGTTCAGGCCACATTAAAATAGACTGCTTCAGGCTTTCTCAAACCTCATGGAGAGCTTCAAACACAAGTGTTGACCTGAAACAATGGAGGAGGCTTTGACTCACCCAGCTAAAAATACTTAAAAAAAGACAAGAGAGTGTGTGTGTGTGTGTGTGTGCTATTGATATCTGTCCATGTGAAGTAATTTTCTTAAGGGTAAAGGTCAGCGGAGAAAAACTGCAAAAGGAGCAAACACCTGTTCTCTCTCCTAACACAAAGAAACACACATTTTACTACAAACCTCATGGTGGAGAACTCAGGGGTTCACCATGGTAGGATTCTGCAACCCATTCAGCTCAGCACAGTGACTTCTCATTTATGTATGCTCTGTCTGCTGTTCAGCAAACAATTTTTTCTTCATGTAAAGATTCAAATTCAGATATGAAATAGCAATAGAATAACAATAATAATAAGACAAATGTTTCAAATGTTCCAAGCTCATATGAGCTGCAGTGATGAACTGTGTTCCATAGATAGTGCTAAAGCTACCATGATATTTGTTGGAGCCAAGTAGGTCAACCAATCTAATCCAGAGCAGTGTGTGTGTGTGTGTGTGTGTGTGTGTGTGTGTGTGAATGTGACTTCCTGCCTTTGTGGTGTATATTTGTAGTGTATTTCTCTCACACACTGGAGAAGTTTGCATTCAGGGTTTTTTTAATCACATGGTTAATGTTGCAAAGGGGTCTATTTTAGAGGCTAACTGATAATGGATTTTCTAAACATAGTAATAAATAATAATACTTTGCTTATTGCATGATTAACCTCAGTGACCATTACTGGTCCATTACCCTCTTTTTAAATTCATCTAAATTGGACAAGTACTATTTTTATGAAACCTTAACCTTAAACCATAACCTTTTACCTCAAGAGTGTCCCTGCGATACAAATTGGACTCTTACAAAGATAATAATATATTACCAGCACAAATGTGTGTGTGTGTGTGTGTGACTACTTTATACCAACACTGACAATGTAGGTATCTAGTATTAGAGCAAGACCACATCTATATATCTTTAGATACACATACAAATGTATAGATAGATAGATAGATACTGATCTGGGACTCCCAAAATTTAATCTCTGGTAAACATTTTGTGAAAATCCTTGAATTACTTTTCGCATAATCCTACTAAAAAACAAACAAACAGACAGACAGATAGACAGATAAACATTACCTCTTTAGGAGAGGCAACAAGATACAGAAACACTGTTGCCTTTGTTACAGGGTTCAAAGCTAGTACCACAGTAACAAATGATTGTTGATCATTGCCCCTCAGCATTCCTGAAAAGGTTTTAAGAAGAAGGAAGACGCACGCATTTCTCTTCCAAAATTCCAAATTTCTTCCACCCCTGTGATAGGAAACTTTAAAAAATCAAGACACTATTAATGCTGAACAATTTATACAGGTTTTGGAGCAACATATGCTGCCATTCAGATGACATCTTGTGTAGGGAAGACATTGCTTATTTCAGCAACACAATGCCAAATCCCACACTGCACATATTACAACAGCACAGCCATAGCAAAAGAGTACAGGCACTAAAGTGGCATGCCAGACCTATAGTTCATTGAAAACTTTTGGCACATTCTGAAACGTAAAATATGACACAGGAGACGTTGAACTGTTGAGACGCTGAATCAGGGAAGAATGGGACAATATTTTACTTTCAAAACTACAGCACTTTGTCTCCTATGTACCAAATACAAATACAGTCTTGTTAAAAGAGGTGACACCTCTCAGTGGTAAAAATGGCCCTTTCCCAACTCTGACATGTTGCTGGCATCAAATTCAAAAAATGCTTATATTTTTCGAAGAACAGTAACATTTCTTTGTTTCAACATTTGCTGATTTGTACTATTTTCAATGAAATGATGGAATTTAATGATAACTATATTATCACATTCTGTTTTCATTTTCAATTTACACAGCATTCACACTTTCTTGGAAATGGATTGTAAATTTGTCAAACCACAACTGAAAATTTAAACCAGAAGAAACTGAAGACAAACTTCTTCACTCTATATCTGTATGTGTCTTCACAAGAGAGAGAGAATGTGCATATTAATGTACTGTTGTGATTTGAGCTCAAATTCAATAAATAAATGTTTCTAAATTAATTATTGTAAATTAACACTGCTCATATTAAAACATCCTGATGTATAAACTCCTGACCAGATAATGTGCACTGTTTGTAGTCACTCTTTACTGTCTTCTTTAAGAGTTTTTTTTTGTGAAGAATGTGATAGAAATTAATTTTTCATTGTGGCTAGGGGTGGGGGTGGGGTGCAAGAAAGAGTATGTTGCTTTAACAGCCAATGTAACATAACCAGATGAGCTATTAGGGCTACTGGTATCATTGTGCAAGATGTTATATCATACAGATGGAGGACAAGCACATGTCTGTCATCTAATCCACACCCCACCCCGACAGGGTTGGCACCTCAAAGCAAGAAGGTTCTCAGTCCGAAGCAGAGTTCAGGCAGATTCTTTCTGTTAGGACTTTCCATGTTCGCTCTGTGGCTATGTGGATTTTCTACAGGTACTCCAGTTTCCTCCCACTCCATTTAAAACATGCAGGTTAGGTTGATTGGTGATTTTAAATTGCCTGTACATGTGACTGTGAGTGTGAATGCTTGTTTGTCTATGTGTCAACCCTGTGATAGACAAGTGACTTGCCCAGGGTGTACCCTGCCCTCCCTCGGCTAATGTCAGCTGGAATTGGCTCACCCCCCCCCCCCAACCCTGACTCAAAACACTAAATACATCAGCTGTGCAAATAAACAGAAAGCAAGGGAGATGCCAGGTCTTACACATGTCTGTGGGTTACTCATTCAGGGTTACACATTGTCTTACCTTTGGTTCCAAGAAGGAACATCTTCAAGGATGACAAGGCATAACAAAGCCCCCCCCACCCCACCCCACCCCCATCTGCTGTTCTGAGACTTAAAGAATTGGTTTCAAAACTGGGTGACATGTAAGGCTTAACATGTTCATCTTGTCACAGTACATGGTAAAAAGTGATCGGAATTTATCAGAAGAATAGACCTGGGTTTTTTATGGGGATTTCCATCACACCCCGACCAAGCTCAACAGCACCAGCATGTGGCTGACGAGGAGTGAGAAGGAGATAAATCATTCAGAGGCTCACACCTCATTAAAATCCAGGGCTGATATGAAAAGGGAGCACCCATAATAACAATATGAATATGTAATTGGTCCATGTGTCTTGTTGAGAAGGACACAGCTTAGTATCATATGTTAATCACTCAGGATCTAATGCTTTTATTCCTCACATGTAAAGATTATTTTCACTGAAGTACAAACCACTCACTGAAGAATGGAGGATGGAAACCAGGCTGATATACATTAAATACCTCTCCTTCTTAAGAGCCAGAGTGACAGATCTACACCCTGGAAACACATAGTGAGTGAAAAAAGAGAGAAGTCTGCTTTGAATAAAAGTAAAGTTGTGTTACATCCTCTCAGGCTTTGGTGGGGAAATACAGTCTATGGATATTTGCAGAATGGGCATTTTGTCGAGTTAATAGTCAATATCAGCAACAGTCCTGGCTCTGAATTATAAGTAGTTTGTGTCTGTACCCTGGATTGTCTACATAACCCAACAGTGTATGCAGCTTGTGTAGTGTGATAACCCCTACTGTAAATTCACTTTGGCTTAAATGTTAGAAACTGTCATAGCTAAAGGGGCAGAAACTGAATGTGTGACTGTCAGAGATGCCAGGTTTTAGTGTAATAATTTTATTTAATAATTATTCTACTTATTAAATGATAAATTCAGAAATCAAAACCATTAAGATTATGATGACAGATGTCCAGTTTTCCTACAGTGTATATATATATATAAAAATCTCCCTCTCGCCCACCTGTGTTTCCTTCAGACTCGGGTCCTCTACCAGAGGCCTGGGAGTCTGAGGGTTCTGCGCAGGATCTCAGCTGTTCCCAGCATTGCGCTCTTTTGGACAGAGATCTCCGATGTTGTTCCTGGTATCTGTTGGAGCCATCCTTCCAGCTTGGGGGTCACCGCCCCTAGTGCCCCGATCACTATTGGTACCACAGATGCCTTCACACCCCACATTTTCTCTATCTCCTCTTTCAGCCCTTGGTATTTCTCGAGCTTCTCATGTTCTTTCTTTCTGATGTTGCTATCGCTGGGGATTGCTACATCTATCACTACCACTGTCTTCAGATGTTTATCCACCACCACTATGTCAGGCTGATTGGCCATCACCATCTTGTCAGTCTGGATCTGGAAGTCCCACAGGATCTTGGCCTGTTTGTTCTCTGTCACCTTTGGGGGTGTCTCCCATCTGGACCCTGGGACCTCCAGTCCATACTCTGTACAGATGTTCCTGTATACTATGCCCGCTACCTGGTTATGCCGTTCCATGTATGCCTTGCCTGCCAGATAAATCTGTGTAGGTTCTGACTTTCTGACTGTGTAGGTTCTGACTTGCCTGCCAGCATCTTACACCCTGCTGTGATGTGTTGGACTGTCTCAGGTCCTTTTCTGCACAGCCTGCACCTGGGATCTTGTCTGTTGTGGTAGATCCCGGCCTCTATTGCTCTGGTGTTTAGGGCCTGTTCCTGTGCTGCCATGATTAGTGCCTCTGTGCTGTCTTTCAGTCCAGCCTTTTCCAGCCACTGCTATGTTTTCTCCATATCAGCCACTTCTTCAATTTGTTGGTGGTACATGCCATGCAAGGTCTTGTCCTTCCATGATGGGCCCAGTGGTTCCTCATCCCTTCTGGGCTTTTGTTGCCTGAGGCATTCACTTAGGAGTTGGTCCTTGGGGGCCATTTTCTCGATGTATTCCTGGAGGTTCGCTGTTTCCTACTGGACAGTAGTTCTGACACTTACTAGTCCTCGGCCACATTCCTTTCGCTTTGTGTACAGCCTCAGGACGCTGGACTTAGGGTGAAACCCACCATGTAAGGAGCTTCCTTGTCTTGATATCAGTGGCTTGTATCTCTTCCAGTGGCCAGGATATTATCCCAGCCGGGTATCTGATCACTGGCATGGCATAGGTGTTAATGGCTTGGATCTTATTTTTGCCGTTCAGCTGACTTTTCAGGACCTGCCTTACCCTCTGGAGGTATTTGGCTGTGGCTGACCTTCAAGCTGCCTCCTCATGATTACCATTTGCCTGTGGGATCCCCAGGTATTTGTAACTGTCCTGCACATCTGCAATGTTCCCTTCCGGTAGGTCAACCCCTCGGTTGTGATCACCTTTCCTCTTCTAGATATCATCCGCCCACATTTATCTAGTCCGAATGACATCCCGATGTCTTTGCTGTAGATCCGAGTGAGGTGAATCAGGGAATCAATGTCACGCTCATTCTTTGCATACAGCTTGATGTCATCCATGTAGAGGAGGTGGCTGATGGTTGTTCCACTTCGAACTGGTATCCATAGCCACTCTTTGAGATGATCTGGCTGAGGGGGTTTAGGCCTATGCAGAACAGCAGGGGGACAGAGCATCTCCTTGGTATATGCTGCATCTGATGCTCACCTGTGCAATTGGTTTTGAGTTGGCCTCCAGAGTCGTGTTCCACAGCCTCATCGAGTTCTGGATGAACTCTCTTAGGGTCCTATTGATGTTGTACAGCTTTAGGCACTCCAGTATCCATGTGTGTGGCATCGAGTCATAGGCCTCCTTGTAGTCAATCCAGGCAGTGCACAGGTTGGTGTTCCTCGTCTTGCAATCTCGGGCAATCGCCCTGTCCACCAGTAGCTGGTGTTTGGCTCCTCTGGTGTTATTGCCTACACCTTTCTGTGCTCTGCTCATGTATTGCTCCATGTGCCTACTCATCTTAGCCGCTATGATGCCTGATAGGAGCTTCCATGTGGTGCTGAGGCAGGTTATCGGCCGGTAATTGGATGGTATTGTTCCCTTCTGGGGGTCCTTCATTATGAGGACTGTCCGGCCTTGGGTTAGCCACTCTGGGTGGTTTCCCGATATTAGCAGCTGGTTCATCTGTGCTGCTAGGCGTTCATGGAGTGCAGTCAGCTTCTTGAGCCAGTAGGTGTGTATCATGTCAGGCCCTGGGGCTGTCCAGCTCTTCATTTTGGACACTCTGGTTTGGATGTCTGCTAGCGTGATGACTACTGGGCCTTGTTCTGGGAGTTGGCTGTGTTCTGGTCTTTCAGCCATTGGGCATTGGTGTTATGGGTTGCCTCTTTCTCCCAGATACTCTTCCAGTATTGCTCAGTCTCAGCCCTGGGTGGCTCCGTTGCCATCCTGTTACCCTGCCATTGAGAGTAGACCTTAGCTGCATTGGTGGAGAACACCCTGTTTATTCTCCTGGCCTCTACCTCTCTTGTGTACCTCTTTAGGCGGGTAGCTAGGGCTGTGAGCCTTTGCTTAGCAGTCTCCAGTGCCTCAGCTGTGGACAGCTTGTTGTATTTCCTGGGCTTCCTTACATTTACACCCCTGCTCAGTTCTGTTAGGAGGCTGACTTCTTTCCGTGTCGCCACGATTTTTGCCTCTAGCCTTCTCCTCCATGGGGCTCTCTCCTTCTGGCTACCATTCATGCTGTTCATCTTGTAGCCAAGCATCTATAGGATTACTGTTGCCGCTGCATACATCAGCTGATTGGTCTCAGTGATGGTGGTGGTAGGGACAGTTAGAAGTGCTGTGTTTACATCCTCCAGTAGAGACTGGTCTGGTACTTTGTTGTTTAGCCTTGGCAAGGAGGAGGTAGTTGAGTTCCTCCAGGACTTCATGATTCTCTCTCTCAGGTCAGCTGCCCTTGCATTCAGTTCGTCTTGCCTTGGGGCTTGGTACCCAATCTCGATATTTGGGGGTGATGATGAAACCACCCCCAAGCTGACCTGGTGTCCTGGCTCCCCCTTGCCGTAGCATATTGTTTGTACCGTGGATGAGGTACACCGCTGTACCTCCTCAATCTCTAGTTCCGATAGCAACTTCCTCTTGCGGATGTTCGAGCACTGAGCTAAGAGCTGTTTCTTAGTCAGTGAGGATGTGGGGTTACGCAGCAACCAGCAACCATCATGTACCCTCTCTCGCTGGGGTTACTCCTGTAGTAACACTCCATCAGTACCATGTTCTCCGTCCTGCTCCATGAATGCCTTGTTCCAGTAGCCAACTTACCATCAGGGTGCCCTGGTTCCCTAACACCTGACGCGGACCTTGTTGTCCCGGGCGTCGTCCGAGCCGGTATGACTCTATTAGTTATCGTTTCGCTCATATTGAGGTGTGTAGGCATGTATCGCAAAGTGCCCACCTGGGATTCGAACCGGCGACCTCCTGTACCGAAGTCAGCGGCGTAAACTATATATATATATACACTCACCGGCCACTTTATTATGTACACCATGCTAGTAACGGGTTGGACCCCCTTTTGCCTTCAGAACTGCCTCAATTCTTCGTGGCATAGATTCAACAAGGTGCTGGAAGCATTCCTCAGAGAGTTTGGTCCATATTGACATGATGTCATCACACAGTTGGCGCAGATTTGTCGGCTGCACATCCATAATGCGAATCTCCCGTTCCACCACATCCCAAAGATGCTCTATTGGATTGAGATCTGGTGACTGTGGAGGCCATTTGAGTACAGTGAACTCATTGTCATGTTCAAGAAACCAGTCTGAGATGATTCCAGCTTTATGACATGGCGCATTATCCTGCTGAAAGTAGCCATCAGAAGTTGGGTACATTGTGGTCATAAAGGGATGGACATGGTCAGCAACAATACTCAGGTAGGCTGAGTGTTGCAACGATGCTCAATTGGTACCAAGGGGCCCAAAGAGTGCCAAGAAAATATTCCCCACACCATTACACCACCACCACCAGCCTGAACCGTTGATACAAGGCAGGATGGATCCATGCTTTCATGTTGTTGACGCCAAATTCTGACCCTACCATCCAAATGTCGCAGCAGAAATCGAGACTCATCAGACCAGGCAACGTTTTTCCAATCTTCTATTGTCCAATTTCGATGAGCTTGTGCAAATTGTAGCCTCAGTTTCCTGTTCTTAGCTGAAAGGAGTGGCACCCGGCGTGGTCTTCTGCTGCTGTAGCCCATCTGCCTCAAAGTTCGACGTACTGTGCGTTCAGAGATGCTCTTCTGCCTACCTTGGTTGTAACGGGTGGTTATTTGAGTCACTGTTGCCTTTCTATCAGCTCGAACCAGTCTGGCCATTCTCCTCTGACCTCTGGCATCAACAAGGCATTTCTGCCCACAGAACTGCCGCTCACTGGATATTTTTTCTTTTTCGGACCATTCTCTGTAAACCCTAGAGATGGTTGTGGGTGAAAATCCCAGTAGATCAGCAGTTTCTGAAATACTCAGACCAGCCCTTCTGGCACCAACAACCATGCCACGTTCAAAGTCACTCAAATCACCTTTCTTCCCCATACTGATGCTCAGTTTGAACTGCAGGAGATTGTCTTGACCATGTCTACATGCCTAAATGTACTGAGTTGCCGCCATGTGATTGGCTGATTAGAAATTAAGTGTTAACGAGCAGTTGGACAGGTGTACCTAATAAAGTGGCTGGTGAGTGTATACTCCAACTGCTCAGGTCAGACTGAGCAGTTGGAGTAGGAAGGTTGAGAGGAATGAAGAATACTCATTACAAAATCACGCAGTTCCTCACTGATTAGGTGCATATGTACTGGTATACAGCTCTATCTAATGGTCAACAGGCAGAAAGGTTTTATGTTGTTCTTTGATACTGTTATTGTTTGGCACTGGTTTGTGCAGTGTTTAGTGTGTTCTTAGATTATAGATTTTAGATGAAATCATTAATGTAGATATTTTGTGGACTGTATTTGATGGCAGACTGAGGTTCAGTGAAAATACAGTTGTGATGGTGAAAAAGTCTAATCCTCTGCTTCAGATCAGAGACATTGACACTGCTTCATTTGCTCTATCACAATTCACCTCTCTTTGTCAAGAGGACAAGAACTGATCTTAACCTCATCTCTGAGACTGACTTCCTCAAACAAACAGAGAAATCTAACTTACTTTAGCAGCCATCAGACTATGAACATGTGCAAGAGGAGTAATCCAGTTGACAGATGCACCTGTTGACCTATGCTCTGTTTTAACAGAATATGTACTTTTGTAGTGCTGGACTCTGCTGCACTGCGGACTGGTCTCTATTCTGATTCTTGTGTTTTCTAATTTTTCTATTTTTTGTGTGTAAATGAACTGTCTGTGTGTATTTTTTTTCTGCTTTAAACTGACCCCTTGAATTAAACTGAATTGAAGAGTCATTTTTTTCTAAATAAATGCGCACATGTCCAGCGTGTTTCAAGTAAGACAGCAAGTCTGTCTTTACAAACATGCTTTTACTCAGATGTTACTTAATGTCGAGCCTATTTTTTTATGAATATACAGTTATCTTTAATGACCTTTGACAGTGTTTCATTGACAGGGTGAAAAAAAGAAGCCACGAGGTAATATCTTGACTGTTAAATTTGTGTTGAAATTGTGTTTCATTGCAAAGAGAGAGGAGTCAACTCCATAACGAGGCTGTCTACAGCTTCTTCTAGTGCTTTGATGGCCACACTGGTGGGAAGTGATGGACACCACTGAAAAGAAGGGGGCTGATGATGTACAGCTCTGTTCGCTCTTGCTCAGAGAACGTCTGAGGTTCAGATACTCTGAATGTTTTTAAACTGGGTCATAGATTGTGTTTGTGCTGAGAATTCCCCCTGTTTACATCTGTAGGTATATGTAGGAGTGGAGACATTTGTCCCACAGGCAATTGGTTTGCTTGTGCAACTGATGTAGACAGAAGAGAATAAAATCATTGATGTAATAAAAATCAAACCAATGCTAATGCGCTGACAGGGGAGCACTGCTGTATATGGGAAACAAAGCAGGGATATTATAATATGCTTTTTTGGAGATCAAAATTGTATGTCTTTATCTCTATGTCCTAGGCTGACTGCACATAATACACTCATGTTTCTGAGAGTTTGTCTGAGGCGTCATTTCCCTGTTTTTACCCAAAGCCCCACAAAAGACATTGTTATAGCTCAGCTCTTAGACCACAACAAAAACAAACGAAATGCAGATATTATTTAGATACATATAATTTATTTCATAATGATATTATCAAAAACAAACACAAAGAAATACATACACAATCAGGAGAGACTTCATTCAAAGTAAATGAACAAAATATTTTGTTTTCATCTGCATAAACAAAGAGCAAATATGTTAGAGTGTTTAGTGTTGACATGTTGACATCATTTTACTGCAAAGATATTAACAGAAACATCATGTAAATACACCACCACATACATTGACTTCAGGGATGTAATGGGCAAGGACTAACTGTGACTGTAACTGAACTTCTGAGGTCTTCTGCAAAGATGAGAGAACCTGTCTGGAGGATGACCTTCTGAGCATCACTCCATCAGTCAGGCCTTCATGGTAGAGTGATTGGGCAGAGGCACCTCGTAGGTGGTTTAAAAGCAGCGAAGATTCTTTGGTCTGGTGAGAAATACTTGACTGCTTTTGAAAAGTTTTTTAAAAATTATTGAAACCTGGAAACATGTTTTCAGTATTATACTGTTTATGCATATTTGTACATTTAAGCATCAGTTACTTTGAGAAAGTAACAACAGAATATTTGGGCATTGTTGAAAAAAAAAGAAACAAACGGGTGAGCAGGGTTATCATAAATTCAGTATGCTTGTTTGCCAAGATAACTTCTATCTGGAGAGATCTGACAAAGAAGAAATCTAGATCTGTGGATTTGCAGCTCAGCACAATCATGAAGGATATCCAGAAATCATGGATTGTGTCAGTAACATAAAAAAGCTGCTTTATTGTTTTTTATTGTTATATGAGTCTTTCATGGTGAAAGAGTGTGTCACTTTAAATGTAGCTGACACAAAGAATTGTGGGATGGCATGCCAATGCATCCAATGTTAATGGCGACAAGATAGGAAGCATTGAAGTTGTTTCCTTTGTGTTTCGAGAATTTGGTCAGCTGTCAAAATGGATGCCGTTTACATTCTTCCAGGTCATCTCATTCAGTTAGGAGCATTCCTAAGCAAAATGGACAAGTCACTTGCAGCCGTAAACTCTTTGTTAGAGTGACTCTTTGGTGGAGATGATCTTACTTCCCAAGGGGCACTGGAAGCTGTGGCTGCTACCAAAGAGCCTTCTGCAAGGAACTGAATTAAAGGACTTAATACATATGTAATACAGATTATGTCTTTATTTTTGATTAAAAATAATTAATGAAATATTATTATCTTAAAAAAGTTATCATATAAAATATTGTCTTAAAACATGTTTTCATTTTTCTATTACAGGATATTGAGCTGAGAAATTGCTCTTGAATCGATCCATAACAAAAACACAAATCATTGATTGCTTTAAATCATTAGCAGATCAAGCTCATGAACTGAAATCACATTTTGCCTGCAGGTCCCATTTGAATGTTTTGCATGACTGTTAGCAAATATTTCAGGCAAATGTATGGTGATGTGGTGAGTTTTGCATGAGACAGGTGACACAAAGGGGTATAAAAGAGTTAACACAGACTTTGGAGGAAAAGAAATTTCAGGGATCAGAGAAGTCAGGATCTTTTCACACCTATACAGGTTTAAAGAGTAAACCTATTTTAAGAAAGGCTATTTAGAATATTAATTTCTCCTGATCTAAATGTAGTCTTTGAACTTTGACTGACACTTCAAGGTCTGCTGTGTTATATAATGAAATCTTTCTGCCTCTTTCTCCTCTCTCTTCTTTCAGCATCACTGAACCAAAATGGATGAAATGGCCAACCTGAAGGCTGGTGAGACAGACGACTGGATCAAATCTCTTATTAAGGAGTCGCACAAGGCCAAAGAGTTCTCTTACTGTCCTTACAGCCAGCTGCGAGTGGGATCAGCCTTGTTAACAGAAGATGGAAAAATCTTTACAGGTATAACGTCAATGTAACCCATTATAAACATCCATTGTATTATATTCCATCATCTCTCTGTTTTTCTGATGATTTATATATAGATAGATCCTGTGTGAGAACAGGTTAACTATAACAGGTAATGTAACAAATCTGTAACAACAAGATACCACTATGACAAGATTTTACCGTAAACTACAGTACACAACAGTACATAGTTGAAAAATCTGGTTTCAACTTCAGTGAACATGCACAGTGAATGACAAGCTGCTGTAAGAAAAAAAGTATTTGCACTGTATCTCTCTGATTTCAGGCAGTGTGCAATACTGACTGATTAGAAATAAAGACTTTTTATTTATTTATTTACTTATTTTTATTATTTGTTTTTGTTGTTCCAGGCTGCAATGTTGAAAATGCCTGCTTCTACCTGGGTCTGTGTGCAGAAAGGACTGCCATCAACAAGGCAGTGTCTGATGGATACAAGAGGTTTAAGGCTATAGCTGTGTCCAGGTACTTACTTTTTGTGTTTGTGTTTTTGTTAAATAATAATCTAATAGTAGTAACAGGCTTTGAATGAAATGGTCTCTGCAGTGACCTGGAGGATCGGGTCATTCCTCCTTGTGGTGCCTGTCGTCAAGTCATAAAAGAGGTAATGCAGCTCTGTTTCGCACATTTTCTGTCAGATATACTGCACTGGTAAACCCTCGTGTAAAAACACATGACCCCGAACCTGCTTTTCTCCTCAGTTTGGTGATATGCCTGTCTTCATGACCAAGGTGGATGGATCCTACACCATCATGACTGTGGAGCAGCTGCTTCCACTGTCATGGGGTGCTGAATACCTGAAGAAGTAACAGACTTGATATCACACCCCACATAAAGACCTGACACTCATCCAGCTCTGACACAATGATACCAAACAAGAAACAAGAGAGCATTTAGTCACTATAATCTTCCACAAAAGCATGCTGTTCGTTCTCACTCAGTAATGTGATGCTCAATTACCCATAACACCACTGTGTGTAAAATCAGGAAATAATAATAATAAAGTTACAGTTGGAGGCCTCAGTCTTCGTTTCTGTCTTCATTCTGAACGAAGAAAAAAATTACACCTTGAAAAAAAATACTTACTATGCTGACAAACTTAACTACAAATATTACTTGTTCATAAAGTGTGATTTAATGGTCAACTACAAACTAAATTCATTCACATCTGTTGTACTGTGGACATTTCCCAGATGCATTTCTAAGACTACCTGTCTAAATGTACACATGCTGACAGGTAGAATGTAATGGCATTTCTGAATGCCAGTACATGGGTCTGAAAATATGGGAAATGGGGTTGCAGGCACAGTAACTTTGTCAGTCACAAACAACAGTCTGTTAGACATGTCATTCTGTTTTTAAAAAAAGTTTACTGATAAAACCAATAATTACACTGTGAAACACTTATGTAAAACCAAGTTTGGAATTGGGCTGAGATTATGAGTGAATCTAGACTTTGTGTTAATATTCTGTGCTGATACATGTCAACTGTAGGCGGATAGCAGAAATATAAATGTTTGATTGTGACGCCACTGGTTAAATGCTGTTGATGTAATGCTGCGGGCAAGAAAAATGAGGGGGCACCCGGATTTGAACCGGGGACCTCTTGATCTGCAGTCAAATGCTCTACCACTGAGCTATACCCCCAACGCCTGGAAAGACGTATACCATAATTGTATATAAAATCACATGCCATCATATAGCGTTTATTTTTGATATATTGTCAGTCGGAGGCGATTGAACTAGTATGCGTATGCTCTATACTTAAAACAGGCTGATTAGATACACAGTAGTCATGTAAGAATGGTCTGTCGCTTCTTCGCCGCCAGCTAAAACGGTTGACGCAGACCGGATGTGTCGCACTGAAAACGCGACGCTACTGACTCTGCAGCGACCAAATAGAAAGTGGAAGAAGCTGAATCACAATGGTGCGGTGCGAGTTGCATCTCATTTATCATAACTTTTCTCGTTCTGAGCTTGTCGGTTGAAGTGCTGCTGCTATTTGTAGATGTACTGGTTACCGTCTTTCCCCCCGTATCTATATCAGTTGCGGAGGCCTGCAGTTCTAGACGTCATTAATCACTCGGCTAATGCTCGTTAGCTAATCTGTTAGCTAGTTAGTTGGTTAATGCTGTGCGTGAGTGAGAGAAAGTCAGCTCTCAGCATCTGTGGCTGATTTTTATTCTGGATTCATGTGAGTAAATCAGTGCCGTCTGTCGTTTGTACCTCACAGAACACCCGGGGAATTCGCTCTCAGCTGAAAGACAGCGTGCCTGTGGCGGGCCTTTGTCCCCAGGGCCCTTATGGAGTCCAGGACACTCTGCGGAGCGGGTGAGATTAATAACTCAAATACATAACCGTCATGTATAATTATGTTTAGCTCCTCCGTGTTCATACATCCTGGAAGGTCATTCCTTTTGATTTTGGTGGTTTAGTGGTTTCATTCTGCATTGGTACAGATACATCATGATTAAAGATAAGTTTTGAATATTTTTTATATTACTCATTATCTTATTTGTTTTTGGTTTATTTATTTTATAAATAACACACGGTGTGATATATATCTCATGAATAAAACATTATTTTACAAACAGTGCTTCATCTGTAGCCAATGTGTATCTGATTATCCAGTGCCTGGCCAATACACTGTCCAAGCCAGTGGTATCTTAGCGCATATATATCAGAACCAGTGACTTATCAGTTACTTATCTCTGAGTTAAGACACAGCAGGACAGAAACCCCAAAGGTCTCATTTAGCTACATTTAGATACTGTATTACTAAAATTATGTTCAGGTGTCCACTCAGTAACCACCTTGGTCACAGTTCTTTACAGTTCATACTTTTGAAAAAAAAAAAGTTCATCACATGTAGCAAGTGTTAATGTGATGGGAACAAATATTGAGTGATTGATTTATAAACTCTCAGAAAGGTATCAGAAATCTAGAGTTGGTGATACTGCTATGCTACACTTTGTTCTGTTAAGTTACTGTTGCATGTATCTCTGTATCATCCCATAATAGTGTTGTAGTCATATTTCCGAAGCACATTAAACTTGCATGGAACCTGCTTGTTGTTCTCCTGTTGCTATGCAGCTTCACCAGTGTAAAGAATGAGCTCATTCCCAGCCACCCACTGGAGCTGTCAGAAACCAACGTGAGTAGCTCTTAGCTGCACGAGATGAATGAATAAACCTGTTTTCACTCATTCCACCTAATGAGCTTAGTGACCTCACCACTCTTGACCTGGTTCAGCTGATCATAAAAGCTGGAAACATGTCTGAGATTTTACACTGCCTTGAGTGATGATGTCAGCCACACTGGTGAGAGGTTCCATGATTCCTATAAAGACTGCACACTATAGGCTAGTTTTCAAGACTAACAGTGGTTCTGTTATGTTCAGGTATACTTAGCGAGCCTTGCCACTAACTTGCAATGCAACCATAATTAATGTTATTAATCACGGCTGCTCTTTTCATTATGACATGTCAAAAAACATCTTCATAGTGATACTGTTCAGGATTCTGTGTTTATTTTATACCATGCCAAAAAGCTGTTTCTATTAGAAAACATTAAAAAAAATTATTTTATACAATAAACCAGAATAACCTGTCAATTCACTCATAATTTCTCCTAGTTACAGACACAGGTAGCACTGGTTGAATTTTAAAAAGACAATCACTGGACTGGCCTTCAATGCCCCTGATTTTACTGCAGACAGAAGAGGAAAAAGATTGCTGAGTAAATTTGTTCCTGTGCAGCTGACAGTATGCCTTTCTATGGTTCTTTGGTGTTCAGTTCCAGCTTAACCAGGACAAGATGAATTTCTCAACTCTAAGAAACATCCAGGGTCTTCATGCTCCACTCAAATTGCAGATGGAGTACAGGGCAGCCAGACAGGTAATGCCCCAACCCCCCACCCTCTTTACTCCTCTTCAGATGTTTTAATGTTTATTCTTCAAGTCAGTCCTAAGTCCTTGATGCATGTCCTTTTTCTTTGTGGCAGATCCAGCGCCTGCCGTTCTTACAGAGTTCAAACCTGGCTCTGGATACGCTGCGAGGTAGTGATGACTCCATCGGCTTTGAGGACATCCTCAGTGGTGAGAAGCTCACCCTGACCATACCATCTCTGACTGAAGTGAAACTGATATGACACTGAGTATGAAGTTTGACTGCTGCACTGTGTTTGTGTCTGTCACCTTTCAGATCCAGCCCTGTGTGAGATGATGGGAGAGCCACACATGATGGTGGAATACAAATTGGGACTGTTGTGAAAGAAAATGGGACACATCGAACATCACATGTTTATTTCATTATTTGTTTATTGACTTGTTATTGGGGAGGGGGGGTGAAAACATGGATCTGGAGTCTCCTTAAACAGACATTCAGTGCTGCTTTTGTATGATTCCAAACTGGCTGTTGTTTCCAATAAACTCATATCCTTCCTCATGATGTGGGTTCATTTTGGGGCTTTATCATTCTAAATTAAATGTCTTCATAGACAGATTAAGACAGAAGATGTCATTTATATAAGACAGGTTTTATGTTGCTGTGCACAGACCAGTGCACATCGTGAGCAGTGGAGAAATTTAATCCAAATGCAAAATACTGATTTTTTTTTTCCAGGAACAAAGTTTGGCTGTGAGATTTTAAAAAATTAGGCCTGTTTGGTGAGTCATCCAAGGTGATATTCTATAGGAGGCTTACAGGTCTTGTAAATCTGAAAGGAAACATTTAATTGATCATTTTCAAATGAAGACTGGCAGATATGTTGTTTGTATCAACAGAGACAGACTTGTGTCATGTCAGCTGTAATAAAGCATCCAGACTCTTCATGGGACATACTGGTGAAAAAATGATGACAAAATTAGAAACACAGTACATTTGCAATTGGAAATTCCTGTTTTGCTGATTTTTTGAGTCTGAATAGACTGATGCCACATTTTATGGCCAAAGTTTTTGTGACACTAAACAGACTGATAAAAACAGCAACAGTAAAACATTGCTGTACTCAGGCTGTCCACTATGCATAAATATAGAAGTTGCCACAAAAGCAGATGAGATGTTAGCAACAGACAGCTGATCACTTTATAAAGCTGTGACTGAGTTACAATGATGTGATTTTGCAGCTGATGCAGAATTATGTTACAATCTGTACACCCACCTGCCTCTCTTATATCTTTGAAAGGTGTCAATCAATTGTAATTATCTTATCAAAATTGAATGGAGCTCAGTTACAGAAAAGGATGGTCAAGGCCGGCGGTGAGGGAGGGGAGAGAAGAAACGTAGAGGTTCTGTAACTCACTGTAGCAATCAATTGAAATCTTACCGCCTTCGGACCAACCGTTTATAGCATGTCAACCCTAACTATTTATAGGTCTATGTACGAGCTGCTGTCTCACAAAGGGTTGTACGATCAGTCCGACAGACTCTGTAAACTTTGGATTTATTAAACATATTTAAAACATAAATTATAGATAAACATAGTCTTTATCATCTTAAAATCCTGAATATTACATTGTAAGAGACAAGGACCGGATTGCAAAGCATGCTGGGTAACGCGACAGAAGGGAGGAGTTACGGTCAAGCAGAGTGCGTGCCTTCCCCGGAGCGTACAGTGCGGCCATTTAGACCCGGCCACTCCCAGTCTGAATTGTTGTCCGGAAGCAAAACATGCGACTTCAGCGTGAAACAGCTTCGCATGTTCGTTCGTGTGAGATGGCACTCGACAGAAACGGTGTGAAACAAAATTTAATTGCGAGTAAATAGAGTACGGCTAAACAGCCGCAAGTTATAATGCACGGTCAGTTTATCGCCGCGTCACCCAGACTGTACGTTGATTTAGTTAATGCTTGAGTTGGTTTTGTGCATCTGCTGAGTTTAGCTGATATAGTTTATAAGTTTTCATTCTCTATTAATTAACAACAAGACAAATAGAGCCATTATTATTCGAAATCACCGAAAAACCTTTTTTTTTAAACTGATTTAAAACAAAATTACTTTGATGATCTGTTAATGAATTCAAGGCTTTTCTTACAGGATCTCACTAGAACTGATTTTGCAGCTTTTCTCTTTTATTTAATAACTGTGGCCTCCTAACTCCTGCAGCAGGCATCAACAGGGTCTGCATAATCTAAAGAAATAGCATTTGTGTGTAAACAGTAAACAGTAATTCCTGGTGGTCTTCCAGCTTTCCATCAAAAAGATGCAGTGTCGAACACTCACTGAACCTCCTAGATCTCATATCATTACATTTCAGGTTAAACAGTCTGCCGAAGTGCAGTTTCAGCCTCTGCCATGTGGCTTTGTGGGAGCGAATATATGAAGTGCACTCCTTTGGGAAATGATGAATCAGCATTGTCCACGTAAAGAACTCACTCTTTAAAGCCACTGTTCACTAAGCTGTATTATTGAGAGTCAGCCTGCCTTTAGAATAAACAGTTAGAGCAGAGCTGGACAACACTGTCTGATACATGAATCATACAAATTGTCCAGAATGAATTATCATAGAAACATCTAAATAGAAAAAGTTGAAAATAATAATTATTACTTGCCCAAAATCAATTTAAACAAAAAAAAAAAAGCAATGGGACAAAATGTAAATTGATACCAACAATAGGGAAATCAACACAAACAGAGTGATGAAATAGGGAGGATACATCAACAGATATTAACTCAGAATACATTCATATTAAAATCTGTAAAAGAAGAGTCATGTTGATTTAGTTGCCGGGCTCCAGGTGAGTAAATGTATTTATTATATACATCATGCTCATTTTAGTTTAAATCTTGTTCTGATCTAACTTTCATCAGAAGTCTTGGGACATCAGGTCAGTGTGAGGATGTTTTTCTGCTGCAGGTCTGGTCACTGTCTCTTCAGGAACCTGAACTGAGTGATTAGAAACTTGCTGTCTTTTCCTTTATTGACATGGGTTTAGACTGGAGCTCATTTGTATGTTGCTTTGGTACAAAGTAGACGTCATTAGTACTCTTCATGTCCACATGTTGACCACAAGATGGCAGAATCAGTCAACATTGCGAAGTATATGTTCTTGTACATGCCCATGCAAACCCACTTTCTGATGCAGCACACCAGTTGAACAGGTCCTTGTCTCAGGTCTGGAAAGTTTGCTCTCAGAGGGACCCAGCTGAAAGTCTGAAGTCACTTTTCACACATGTTCCAAGGCTGTTAAAGGCTGCTTGCTTCATTTGACAACACTTGCTGTGGGTCAGCTTAGGGTGGCTGTTTAACATAATGCATACTGGAATACACAGTGACCTGTTTAAAAAAGCCCCAGTGTTTTACCAGGGCTGTCATTCACAATCAGACTTTTATATTTCTGTTATCCATTTACAGTTCATGTGTACTGGCACAGAATAATAACACAAAGTCCAGATTCACTGGGCTCAGCCTCAATATATTCTCAGCCCAAATCCAAACATGGTTTCCTCTGGCGAATCACCACATAAGTGATTGATAATTGTTACAGGGAGCTGCCATGCAATTAGTGGAAAAATGGGACTTATCTTATCACTGAGATGAAAAATATAAACTATTTTTTTGAACTGTTACTTCACCCAAATACCAATAAAAAATAAAAGAAAGAAGAAAATGTTGATGCCTAACTGTAAAGAGTCATAATGTAAGGTTAATAACCTGCAAATTTCATAACATATGATTGCAATATTAATATATATATATATATATATGTACAATATACAAAATTGCATTAATGCTAATTAGTGATACTCCATTAATTACTATACTAATACTAGTATATTACAGTCCATGTGAATATAATGCAGTGCCTCAAAGTACAAAACATGCACAACATTAGAGTTCAGTGTAGTGACTTGGTGTAATATATTTATTTATGCATAATAAAGTTCATAATGCAAAGGAGTCACTAGAAGACCACTTTAATAAAGAAGTCCTGAAGCTAAGAAGACATGAACACCAAGATTTTGTATAAAGTCTATCCAGTACAACTGTGCTGTATGTTAATTAATATGGTTTACAAACTTCCATTGGATGTCAGTTTGTGGGTGAGCTGAGCTGTTCATTTTTGTGCACAGTGCACATCCTCTCAGGAAAGGGGCATTTTACTGTTTCACTGACCCTCTCTGTAAAATATTCAAAATCCTGAATATCAGCTGTATCTATAAATTCATCCAGTCCCTGTCATAAACACAGTTCCTGCATAGGGCTCATTTGTATTTCCACAGAGGTAAAAGTGCCATCATGGTTGAATTTACTGGACTGGTGTGGTCAGCTAAGTACAAACCTACCTCTTTCTGTTATCTGGGATCTGGAGTGTGCCAAAGAGATTTTGCACTTCATTACAGTGGGAATGCAGCAGTGAAACTATGGTGTAGCTTGATTTTCTGTCAGCGTTACACCCAAAACTTCCTCTGTGACTCAGAATACAAATCCTAAAATACATCTTGAAATCTGCTCAACATAACATTTAGTAGACATACACCATCTCCAGGGGATAATTGTGACTGTGTGGCCCCCTGACTTTGTTGTCCCTGTCTGTGGGTCACACGACCTTCAGACAAACTTTCAAGCATTCATTAAGATGCATGTTGTTTTGGTGCTCTATTTTCCATTCTTCCGCAAATCACACTGCCTAAGGTAGTGGGAGGGGATGGTTGGCATCACCTCCACCCTCCATTTGAGAGTGGGTGGCTATAAACACAGATGTACTTCAACTTGCTGAAAATGAGATTAGTCGAATAACCAACCATGCATTTTAACTGAAACAAACACATGAATTCATACATGTACCATTCGTACATGGTAGATGCTTTTCAGGACCCCAGCTCTCAACCTCCTTATTGCCAGTCTGCATTCAGCATCACCCACAGACAGGAACACTGGAGGCTCTCCTTTCCTTTAAGGCAGTTTGATTAAAAATCTGCTGGAATTTTTGACTATTCAGAAACTCTTAAAGTGTCAACAAGCAGAGAAACCTGGGTCAGAGGGAAATGCTTTGTAATGCGACAGTGCTATGTACCAAGTCAGAACAGACAACACTGCACTGAACAGCGTCACTTTGTTGTTGGTGCTAAACTTTCCCTCATCCTCTTTCTCCCTCTCCTCATTCTCCACTCTCCCTCGCATTAATCATAGTACAGTAACTCAGTCTGAGGCTTCACCCACACCTAATTGAGCAACCAAATGCCATACTATAGTATGTCGTAAAACGCATAATACACATAGTATGTTGAAAGGTAAAAACAACAAAAAACACCAAAGGATAGTATGTCACAAAAATGCAAAAAAACCCCACTAGTAGTAGTCTAGTATAGTAACTGGGGGGCATGCCCCCTAAGCGGGGTGTGGTGAAATATACACAACCAAAGGCAGCTCTGCACCACAAGCAAAACCTGGATGAGTTCATGAAAGCCTTGCCAGGCAAATTTAATGCTGACAATAAATCTATGCCAAACTTAACAACCAAAACAAAGACAAGAAATTATAACAAAGCATATCTTATAGCATCCCACCAAGATAGGCCCCCTGACCAATGACTGAGAATGTGGCTCGCCTGAGTAATACTTGATGATGGGAAAGGCAAGCTTGGGACAACACACATCGTTCTTGCTACATTCATACTCAGTGAAGGTAATCTGAAACCTGATTTTGGTGGTCCTGTATTGATGGGAATGAATAAAGGTGACTGAGGAGGCGATGGGGGTAATAACGGTAATGCTTTACCAATGTAATGGTAGGTAACGAAGAGAGACTGCAGTATGTTGTGTGTCTCAGAATAGCCTACTAACTTCAGACAGTATGAAGCCAAATAAGTTAAGATGCCAAAGCGAAACCTATTGATTTCTATAAAAAAAAATGCTACTTGACTGTTGTGCACAACGTAGTGACTTTACAAAAGCAACACCTCTGTCTCAAGTGTTCAACTTGTCTCCTACAAAGCAGCCTACAGAGTTGCTTGGTATAAAAAGCCAAATACTATAACTATGGAATTAATCCCTCCCTTTGCTATTGATATACACAGACGGGGCTCAGGCAATGGCTGGGAAACAAGGAGGGCTGCAAATGTTAGTCAATCGCGTTTCCCCCAATGTGCACTGTATGACGCATTGAGATGCTCTAGCGTCTAAACAGCTGAGTCCCAAGCTGAATGATGTATTGACAGACATTATTGCCACAGTAAACTGCATCAAAACAAGGTCTGTCAAAACCAAGACCACTTTGTGAGGAAATGAGGTCCAATCATGCAGCTGTTTTTTTTTCCATGATTGTTGAATTGCGGGATGAAATCAGAATCTTCTCAGAGGAAGGGGGTAATGAACTTTCCCAGCTTGACGGTACAGGCTGATGGTCTTCCTGCTGGGCATTGCTGCCAGACGCACCTCCCACGGGACAGTGAACTCCACCAGCAGGATGGTTTTGCATGGCCTGGTGAGAGGACGATCGGTGTTGCTCTCTGGTGAGGAGGATTGACTTTCTCTCCCGCCCTGGCGAACAGGATAGGACGTCTCGCTGGACTGGAAGGTCTGCTGTTAGCCCCCTGTCTGCATGAATCTGCCACCTCTGCCAGCTCCCTCAACATGTCATCACCTGTAGCGGCCTTGGGACAAAGCTGTCTTGCAGCCCAACAGGATATGCTGGAGGCTTGCATTGCTGGTACAGCAAAGGGGACAATATTTTTCCATGCCAAACCACTGTTGGAGTTTTCTGGGACAAGGTAAGGTGTTGGTAGGTGGCTCTGATCAGGAAGCTGAGCCTGCTTTGGGGGATCTTCCACAGATTGGACAATAACAAGGGCCTGTCTGTGGTGCCTTCCCATGACATCCAGCCTCCCTGTTGGCTTTGAGACACTGCTTTGACCTTAAGGTGCTCATCACTTCTGCCACCACCAAGGCTTCCCGCTCTTCCTTGGAGGCCTTTGATCAGAAGAGGGGGGGTCTCGCTCCTCCCAAAGCCTGCTCGACCCTCCTGGCCTCCTCTGCCAACTACCCCGTGGTGTTTCAGCCTGCTGATTTCCTTGTCGACCTCTTCTCGGGCTTTCCACTTCCTCCCTGTACATATTTGGGCACCAGCTGCTCTCACCGCTTGGTCAGTGGATTCCCTGAGCTCCAGCACCACCTGGGCCTTCTCCTGTTTGTATCCCAGGTCGATGGATCACAGTGGCAGCTGCAATGTGTTCCTGCCAAAGAGGCCAACATCTGACAGACATTTCAGCAGTCCCAGCCACTTCCTGATGAATGAATTTGCCAGCCTATCCATTTTGTCTGCCACAGCAGAAGGGACCTCGCTCATCTTCAGAGGCCACATCACCCTTGGGTACAGTATGAACTGGTAGCTCCGTACTTAATACTTACTTGTATTTGCCGGGGAGCTGGCACTGATTGATCCTGGCCAGGCCATCTACGAACTGCTTCTTTACTACTTTGTCCATCTTCTGGTCAGAGAGGTCCACTGTATAAGTACGACCAAGGCTACGGACAGGTTTGGCCTGCCAGCTATGGGATCTCTTCACCACCTGCGACAAAGGTGGTATGGTCGCTCCTTTCCTCAAGGACAGGCTGCGCAATTTGGCGGGTTTGATCTTCATCCTCGCCCACCCCACAAGTTCGTCAATCCTCTTCAGGAATCTCGCTGTACATACTGCTGTCTGGAGGATGGTGGTGATGTTGTCCATATAGTCTCTCACTGGTGGTAGCCTTTGACCTGATGATAGCTTTACTCCCCCAACCATCTTCCTCACCCCTATGAGAATGATCTCGAAGGCTGCCACAAATAGCTGCCTCTCTAGGATCAGACAGATCGAGCATCCCATGACGATACCAACTTCCACCTGTTGCCAGCCTGTGTTGAAGTCCTGATGGGTGCAGCACATCTTGAGATCTTCAAAATACTTGGTTACCAGGGCTCTGATGCAGACGGGGATGTAGAAGAAGACCAGGGCATACCAGGGCATATTCTCTTTTTGCCCTCTGCTCCCATATGACTGCAGAGTGTTCCACGCACCCTGGAATCCTGGCATGCCTGCCTTCTGGCAGCTGGTATCAATGTACCCATTGCTGGTGAATTTAGTTTAACAATAACAACTTCCTCATGAAACTTGAATACCTCAGTGATATGTATGCAGAAACGTAATAAACCAAATTGACAAATTCAGGGCCCTACCACACACCTTCAATAGCTGGCAGACAAAATCACAGCATTCACAAGGAAATTGGAGATGTTGGAGTAGTGAGTGAAAGAGTAGTATATAGACTAATTTTAGTGCCTAAAATCATCCATTGAGGTCAATGAGCTGCAGAACACATCAGATGATCCCATGTATGATGAAATATTTCCAAAAATATGACTGCATCCAGGACCCCTTCAAGGTAACAACAGCTGTGGACTTCAGCACTGCAGACGAGGAACAGTTAATTGATGTCACCTCTGATTTAAAATTTAGGCTGCAGTTTATGTCCAAGACAATAGCTGCTTATGAGCTGACATGGAAAAGGACTACCCACTGCTTGGCAGGAGAGCCCTGGCCATACTCCTTCCTTTTGCCACATCCTGCTTGTTTGAGATTTTCTGCAGTTTCAACTGCCCAAATTAACCAAGGAACAGTTTAATTAGTTAGCAATTGTAAAACATCAGGAAAATAAATTACAGCAGTTACAGTTGAGCTCAAATCAAACAAGGAACTTGGTCCAAACAGGTTTAAATGTTGGTGCCCTACCTTCAGGACATGTTTGTTTGCAGATTGGACATTTAACCAGACATCTCAGTATCTACAGTGGATGACTGGATTGACATTATTTATACATGACATGCACAGGATGGATAGAATCGCTTTTTCAATCAACCTTCAAAAGGACAAGTTTGTGAAAAGATGGAAACGGTGCGAAGCCCTATTGTATTTCAAGGAATTATTATTATTATGGCCCGAGCACCGAAACGGTGCGAAGCCCTATTGTATTTCAAGGAATTATTAGGGCCCGAGCACCGAAACGGTGCAAAGCCCTATTGTATTTCAAGGAATTATTATTATTATTATTATTATTATTATTATTATTAGGGCCCGAGCCCCAAAACGGTGCGAAGCCCTATTGTATTTCAAGGAATTATTATTATTAGGGCCCGAGCACCGAAACGGTGCGAAGCCCTATTGTATTTCAAGGAATTATTATTATTAGGGCCCGAGCACCGAAACGGTGCGAAGCCCTATTGTATTTCAAGGAATTATTAGGGCCCGAGCACCGAAACGGTGCAAAGCCCTATTGTATTTCAAGGAATTATTATTATTATTATTATTATTATTATTATTATTAGGGCCCGAGCCCCGAAACGGTGCGAAGCCCTATTGTATTTCAAGGAATTATTATTATTAGGACCCGAGCACCGAAACGGTGCGAAGCCCTATTGTATTTCAAGGAATTATTATTTGGGCCCGAGCACCTTCAGTGCGAAGGCCCTATTGTAATTCGAAAGATTATTATTATTATTTTTATTAGGGCCCGAGCAACTTCAGTGCGAAGGCCCTATTGTAATTCGAAAGATTATTATTAGGGCCCGAGCACCTTCAGTGCGAAGGCCCTATTGTATTTCAAGGGATTATTATTATTTTTCTTTATTATTATTATTATTATTTTTTTATTATTATTATTATTATTATTATTATTATTATTATTATTATTATTATTATTTTCACGACTTTTCTAGCGCATTTTTCGAGGCCTGAACATGCTCAAAAACTCACCAAATTTTGCACACGCGTCAGGTCCGGCGAAAAATTGAGTATTTTAAGGGTCTCAAAAATGGGCGGAGCAAAATGGCTCGATGGCGCCCCCTGGAAATTTTCAAATACCCCTGCCTATTGGGGTTATTTCGACCGAGACAGATGAAATTTGGTGGGTGCATAGAGAATGACAAGACCTTCGAAAAAGTCTCTTGTGGCCATGACTCCAAACCAACAGGAAGTCGGCCATTTTTATTTGAATATGCAAATTTTGGCCGTTTTTGGTCATTTGCATGTGTTGTATTTGAACGAACTCCTCCTAGGGATTTCGTTCTATCGACTTCAAACTTGGTGTACTGACTCTCGAGGTTTTGGTGATCAAAAGTTATCAAAAGCTTTAATGGTACGTGAACGAAATGGGCGTGGTGGTCGCGGCAAATTTTGATGTTTCGCCAGAAAGCACGAAACTGCCATAACTTCAGTGTACGTGCTCCGATCTCAGCCAAACTTCACATGTATGATAATAATCCACTCCTTGAGACATCTGCATAATCATATTCCATAAAAGTGACAGCGCCACCTATTGGCGACAGGAAATCGCATGTTTTGTACTTTGATGTTCAACATCAAGTATCTAAATCCGATGAAGCTAAATTTTACTGTGGTAAGCCTTGAGACATGGTAGATGCTGGATTCAGAAGATGGCGTGTTCCCGCCTCATGGCAGCCCAGTGGCAGCGCGGCGAATGTGGATCCTTCGCCATCACCATCAAAGTGGTCTAATTTGCACATACCCTGGCCGATGTGCCTCAAATTACACACGTACAATCAGAGTGGCGCCCTGAAGAGATATGTGGGAGTATATGGTCATACTTTAATAGCGCCACCTATTGGCGACAGGAAGAAATTTTCAAAAACCCCTCCCCATTGAGGTTATTTTGACCGAGGCGGATGAAATTCAGTCGGTGTGTGAAACGTGCCACGACCTTCAAAAAAGTCTCTTGCAGCCATGACTCAAACCTCACAGGAAGTCAGCCACTTTGATTTGAATATGAAAATTTGATGTATTTTTCGCCATTCGCACATGTTATATTTGAACGAACTCCTCCTAGGGATTTCGTCGTATCGACTTTATACTTGGTGTGCTGACTCTCGAGGCCTTGTTGATCAAAAGTTATCAAAAGCTTTCATGGCCCGCGCACGAAATGGGTGTGGCAGCACGGCGAATTTTGATGTTTTGTCAGAAAGCATGAAACTGCCATAACTTCAGTGTACTTGTTCCGATCTCAGCCAAACTTCACATGTATGATAATAATCCACTCCTTGAGACATCTGCATAAGCATATTCCATAAAAGTGACAGCGCCACCTATTGGCGACAGGAAATCACATGTTTTGTACTTTGATGTTCAACATCAAGTATCTAAATCCGATGAAGCTAAATTTTACTGTGGTAAGCCTTGAGACATGGTAGATGCTGGATTCAGAAGATGGCGTGCTCCCGCCTCATGGCGGCGCGGCGAATGTGGATCCTTCGCCATCACCATCAAAGTGCTCTAATTTGCACATACCTTGTCTGATCTGCCTCAAATTACACACGTATAATCAGAGCACTGGCCTAAAGAGATCTATGGGAGTATATGGTCCTATTGTCATAGCGCCACCTATTGGCGACAGGAGGAAATGTTCAAAAACGCCTCCCCATCGGGGTTTTCGGGGAAATTCGGGGAATTCAGCGTCAGCCGGGTCCCCCGAGTTGGCGCAGGGGTGCGAGGGCCCGTTATCACTATAGATAGACAATAGAGCGTTCTATGCACCCACCAAATTTCATCCGCTTCGGTCAAACTAACCCCAATGGGGAGGGGTATTTGAAAATTTCCAGGGGGCGCCACCGAGCCATTTTGCCCCGCCCATTTTCGAGACCATTAAATTACGTAATTTTTCGCCAGACCTGACGCGTGTGCAAAATTTGGTGAGTTTTTGAGCATGTTCAGGCCTCGAAAAATGCGCTAGAAAAGTTGTGAAAAGAATAATAATAATAATTAAAAACTGCAAGCAGTGATAACGGGCCCTCGCACCCCTGCGCCAACTAGGGGGACCCGGCTGACGCTGAATTCCCCGAATTTCCCCGAAAACCCCGATGGGGAGGCGTTTTTGAACAATTCCTCCTGTTGCCAATAGGTGGCGCTATGACAATAGGGCCATATACTCCCACATATCTCTTCAGGCCGCCACTCTGATTGTACGTGTGTAATTTGAGGCACATCAGCCAGGGTATGTGCAAATTAGACCACTTTGATGGTGATGGCGAAGGATCCACATTCGCCGCACCGCCACTGGGCTGCCATGAGGCGGGAGCACGCCATCTTCTGAATCCAGCATCTACCATGTCTCAAGGCTTACCACAGTAAAATTTAGCTTCATCGGATTTAGATACTTGATGTTGAACATCAAAGTACAAAACATGTGATTTCCTGTCGCCAATAGGTGGCGCTGTCACTTTTATGGAATATGATTATGCGGATGTCTCCAGGACTGGATTATTATCATACATGTGAAGTTTGGCTGAGATCGGAGCACGTACACTGAAGTTATGGCAGTTTCGTGCTTTCTGGCGAAACATCAAAATTCGCCGCGCCACCACGCCCATTTCCTTCACGTACCATTAATCCTTTTGATAACTTTTGATCACCAAAGCCTCGAGAGTCAGTACACCAAGTTTGAAGTCGATACAACGAAATCCCTAGGAGGAGTTCTTTCAAATACAACACGTGCGAATGGCCAAAAATGGCCAAAATTTGCATATTCAAATAAAAATGGACCACTTCCTGTTGGGTTTGAGTCATGGCCGCAAGAGACTTTGTCGAAGGTCTTGTCATTCTCTACGCACCCACCAAATTTCATCTGTCTCGGTCGAAATAACCCCAATTGGGAGGGGTATTTGAAAATTTCCAAGGGGCGCCACCGAGCCATTTTGCTCCGCCTATTTTTGAGACCCTTAAAATACGCAATTTTTCGCCAGACCTGACGCGTGTGCAAAATTTGGTGAGTTTTTGAGCATGTTCAGGCCTTGAAAAATGCGCTGGAAAAGTCGTGAAAAGAATAATAATAATAATAATAATAATAATTAAAACTGCAAGCAGTGATAACGGGCCCTCGCACCCCTGTGCCAACTCGGGGGACCCGGCTGATGCTGAATTCCCCAAATTTCTCCGAAAACCCAGATGGGGAGGCGTTTTTGAACATTTCCTCCTGTCGCCAATAGGTGGCGCTACAACAATGTGACAACATAGTCCCTCAGGTCTCTTCAGGACGCCGCCCCAATTGTACGTGTGTAATTTGAAGCAGATCGGATGAGGCATTTGAGACTTACAACGCTTTAGATGGCGATGGCGAGGGATCCAACTTCGCTGACCCACCACCGGAACCCCAGGAGGCGGGAGAATGTCATCTTCAGAACTGAGCATCTACCATGTCTCCAGGCTTACCACAGTAAAATTCAGCTTCATCGGATTAAGATACTTGATGTTGAACGTCAAAGTACAAAACATGTGATTTCCTGTTGCCAATAGGTGGCGCTGTCACTTTTATGGAATATGAACATGCAGATGTCTCAGGGAGGGGATAATTATCATCCATGTGAAGATTGGCTGAGATCGGAGCACGTACACTGAAGTTATGGCAGTTTCGTGCTTTCTGGCGAAACATCAAAACTCGCTGCGCCGCCACGCCCACATTTTTTGCGAGCCATAAAAACCTTTAACAACTTTTGATCACCAAGTCCTGGAGAGTCAGCACACCAAGTTTGAAGCTGATACAATGAAATCTCTAGGAGGAGTTCATTCAAATATAACACGTGCAAACGGTGAAAAATACGCCAAATTTTTACATTCAAATCAAAATGGCTAACTTCCTGTAAGGTTTGAGTCATGGCCCAAGAGACTTTTTTGAAGGTCAGGGGACGTTCCACACACCTACTGAATTTCATCCGCCCAGGTCAAAATAACCTCAAAGGGGAGGGGTTTTTAAAAAAATTTTCCTGGCGCCAATAGGTGGCGCTATGACAATAGGACCATATAGTCCCATAGATCTCTTCAGGCCAGTGCTCTGATTATACGTGTGTAATTTGAGGCAGATCGGACAAGGTATGTGCAAATTAGAGCACTTTGATGGTGATGGCGAAGGATCCAAATTCGCCGCGCCGCCACGGGGCCGCCATGATGCAGGAGCACGCCATCTTGTAAATCCAGCATCTACCATGTCTCAAGGCTTACCGCGGTAAAATTTAGCTTCATCGGATTTAGATGCTTGATGTTGAACATCAAAGTACAAAACATGTGATTTCCTGTCGCCAATAGGTGGCGCTGTGACTTTCAATGAATATGAATATGCGGATACCTCCGGGAAGGGAGTACTATCATACATGTGAAGTTTGATGGAGATCAGACCACATACGCTGAAGTTATGGCAGTTTCGTGCTTTATGGCAAAACATCAAAACTCGCTGCGCCGCCATACGCCCACATTTTTCGCGAGCCATAAAAACCTTTAACAACTTTTGATGACCTAGGCGTCGAGAGTCAGCACACCAAGTATGAAGTCGATACGACAAAATCCCTAGGAGGAGTTCGTTCAAATATAACATGTGCGAATGGTGAAAAATACGTCAAATTTTCATATTCAAATCAAAATGGCTGACTTCCTGTGAGGTTGGAGTCATGGCCGCAAGAGACTTTTTCGAAGGTCTTGTCATTCTCTATGCACCCACCAAATTTCATATGTCTCGGTCGAAATAACCCCAATAGGCAGGGGTATTTGAAAATTTCCAGGGGGCGCCATCGAGCCATTTTGCTCCGCCCATTTTTGAGACCCTTAAAATACTCAATTTTTCGCCGGACCTGACGCGTGTGCAAAATTTGGTGAGTTTTTGAGCATGTTCAGGCCTCGAAAAATGCGCTACAAAAGTCGTGAAAAGAATAATAATAATAATAATAATAATAATAATTAATAAAAAAAAATAATTTAAAAAATAATTTAAAAAAAAGAAAAATAATAATAATCCCTTGAAATACAATAGGGCCTTCGCACTGAAGGTGCTCGGGCCCTAATTAAAACTGCAAGCAGTGATAACGGGCCCTCGCACACCTACGCCAACTCGGGGGACCCGGTTGACGCCGAATTCCCTGAATTTCAGCGAAAAGCCCAACGGGGAGGCGTTTTGGACATTTCCTCCTGTCGCCAATAGGTGGCGCTACAATAATACGACAATATAGTCCCTCAGATCTCTTCAGGACGTCGCCCCAATCGTACGTGTGTAATTTGAGGCAGAACGGATGAGGCATTTGAGACTTACAACGCTTTAGATGGCGATGGCGAGGGATCCAACTTCGCCGACCTGCCACCGGGACCACAGGAGGCAGGAGCATGTCATCTTCAGAACTGAGCATCTGCCATGTCTCTCAGATCATCAAAGTAAATCTCAGCTCCGTCTGATCGAGCCACCATACATTCAACATCAAAGTACTAAACGTGTCATTTCCGGTCGACAATAGTTGGCGCTCTCACTTTTATGGAATATGATTATGTAGATGTCTTTGTGAGTGGATTATTATCATACATGTGAAGTTTGATGGAGATCGGACCACATACGCTGAACTTATGGCAGTTTCCTGTTTTCTGGCGAAACATCAAAATTTGCCGCACCGCCACGCCCATGTCATTCCTGAGCCATAAAAGCTTTTGATAACTTTTGATCACCAAGGCCTTGAGAGTCAGCACACCAAGTTGGAAGCCGATACGATGAAATCTCTAGGAGGAGTTCGTTCAAATATAACATGTGCGAATGGCGAAAAATACGTCACATTTTCATATTCAAGTCAAAATCGCTAACTTCCTCTGAGGTTTGAGTCATGGCTGCAAGAGACTTTTTTGAAGGTAGTGGCAGGTTCCACACACTGACTGAATTTCATCCGCCTTGGTCAAAATAACCTCAATGGGGAGGGGTTTTTGAAAATTTCTTCCTATCGCCAATAGGTGGCGCTATTAAAGTATGACCATATACTCCCATAGATCTCTTCAGGCCGTCACTCTGATTGTACGTGTGTAATTTGAGGCACATCGGCCAAGGTATGTTCAAATTAGAGCACTTTGATGGTGATGGCGAAGGATCCACATTCGCCGCACCGCCACAGGGCCGCCATGAGGCAAGAGCACGCCATCTTCTGAATCCAGCATCTACCATGTCTCAAGGCTTACCACAGTAAAATTTAGCTTCATCGGATTTAGATACTTGATTTTGAACATCAAAGTACAAAATGTGTGATTTCCTGTCGCCAATAGGTGGTGCTGTCACTTTTATGGAATAGAATTATGCAGATGTCTCAAGGACTGGATCATTATCATACATGTCAAGTTTGGCTGAGATCGGAGCACGTACACTGAAGTTATGGCAGTTTCGTGCTTTATGGTGAAACATCAAAATTCACCGTGCCGCCACGCCCATTTTGTTCATGTACCATAAAAGCTTTTGATACCTTTTGATCACCAACGCCTCAAGAGTGAGTACACCAAGTTTGAAGTCGATACAACGAAATCCCTTCGTTCGGAAGGAGGAGTTCGTTCAAATACAACACGTGCGAATGGCCAAAAACGGCCAAAATTTGCATATTCACATCAAAATGGCCGACTTCCTGTTGGGTTTGAGTCATGGCCGCAAGAGACTAACTAACCCCAATGGGGAGGGGTATTTGAAAATTTCCAGGGTGCGCCACCGAGCCATTTTGCCCCGCTCGTCTTCGAGACCCTTAAAATACGTAATTTTTCGCCGGACCTGACGCGTGTGTAAAATTTGGTGAGTTTTTGAGCATTTTCAGGCCTCGAAAAATGCGCTAGAAAAGTCGTGAAAAGAATAATAATAATAATAATAATAATAATAATAATAATAATAATAATAATAATAATAAATAATAATAATCCCTTGAAATACAATAGGGCTTCACACCATTTCGGTGCTCGGGCCCTAATAATCCCTTGAATTACAATAGGGCCTTCGCACTGAAGGTGCTCGGGCCCTAATAATTCCTTGAAATACAATAGGGCTTCGCACCGTTTCGGTGCTCGGGCCCTAATAATAATAATAATAATAATAATAATAATAATAATAATAATAATAATCCCTTGATCTACAATATGGCCTTTGCACTGAAGGTGCTCGGGCCCAAAATAACCTGTCTACCAAACTGATCACAACACTCAGTAAACACAAATACATCAAATCACAGTTCTTGATTTATCTTAGCTTAGCTTATCTTAGCTTGACTAGGCCCAGATGGTTTTACCAGTTCTGGTGTGAGAGACACTCTCTCTGGTGTGTTGCTCCGTCGGCTGGTGGCTCCTGATGGAAGGGCCAAGCTGAGAGAGTGGGAATTCCAATGTTGGAAGGCAGTCTTTGCTGTGTGGTCCTGATGGCAGATGCTGGAATGAAACTGGCCGCTCCTTTGACGTAGTTGGTTAGCAGCTCAGTGCTAACTCGCTGTGTGGCTCCTGTTGTATGGAGGATTAGCCTACAAACCTTGTGTTTGTTGGCTAATGGAGTTTGTTTGCCGGATCTGGATCGTTCCTCAGCAGGCTCTCGCGTCGCTGCTGTGAGGAAAGGCCTGAGGATCTACTTTGGTCAGCAGGCTACCTCAGACGGCCAGCTGCAGCTGCACAGCTGGGGGTCCCTGGAGAGTGGCTCCAGGGTGGAGTTGGAAGAGTTGTTGGAGAAGAGTTGGAAGAGGAGTAGTTGCAAGAGAAGAGAGCGAATAAAGGCTGAGCATAGCCTTTATATGACTTGATGACCTCAGAGGTCACATGCCACAGTCATCCAATGGTGACTGCTGGATCGGATTTCACACCTGGAGGATTGTGGGACTTTAAGGTTCCGGTGCTTCCCTTTGTCTCCAAGACAAAGAAAGCCATGTGGTCTAACTTGGTTATGCGTGGTGAGCCTCCATTGCTCACCACCAGGTTCAGGCCCTAACATTAGCCTCAGTGAGAAGATTAAAGTGAGTCCTCTCCTTAGTTAGCATGGCACATTTAGACTCATGCTTTAATTTCGGCCTCCCTGGGGCTGACCAAACACATGTGTGAGTGGTTGTGTGTCTGTAGAAAGAGGTGCTGGTGGTGATGGGGTACAATCCTTCTTGCTGTGGTTGCTGTGATAAAAATATCTGTGGATTTAAAGCTCTTTGTTTTCATCTTCTTACTGCTGCTGACATGTACAGTTAACCTGCTGCTGGCGTTGGAGTGATGTGGATGTATGAAGTACTTCATACCTGTGCCTCAATAATTTGTCTTTTTTTTTATCCAGCCAATTTGTCATATGAAAACTAAATGTTCATGCTGCATGCAAACAGGAAACCAGTGGCTTGAAATAAAGAAACAAGTTACCAAGTGTTTCCAGCAGAGACCTCAGCTCAGAAATCATGCCCATGTTTTCACATTGGAGTGATAATATTCACCAGAAGCCAGCTGTAGTTACCATTCAGTGTCTAATACACTGGGTTAGGGTTAGACATTAAATGGTAGAAAAATGTGGCTTTGGCAAAGAGCATATTTACATTTGGGAATTTCAGTTTAATCTTACAAAGGTTGCGGAACATACATCACTACCAAAAGAGACAAAAAATGCCATGTGGCATTGGTTGGCAAAGGAAAAATTGGAGGGTAAATCTGAGCTCTCAGAGACGCCTGACATGTCAGGAGAAAACAAAAAACCCACACTCATCTTCAAGCTAATCTATCCAGCAGGGGATGTTTAATTCTGGGTGGTCAGTGATTAAGAGAGAGCTGGAGCAACTGGAACATTATTTGTTGACCAGAACATTACAGAAGTTTAATTCACCCTAAAAGTTTAAAAAAATGCTCTTTTTATTGCTGTAAAGCCAAATTACACTGACTATAAATATGTGGTTTTGAAAGGCAACGGGAGTAAGGAGGGTAAATGAGTTTTTGTCTGAGGTAAAATCAGGTCAGACACTTGATTGTGTATGTCCAAATGACACTGATTATGTGCTGGCACTCACACTGCAGGGCTGTTCAGGGATCAGCAGTCAACCCCCAGAGTTAGAGTGTTACCCTTAATCTTCCCCAGAAGTCCTGATGAGATTTAAGTACTTACTCTTCAAAACTTCACCACCAACAGCTCAGAGGGAGAAGTCAGGGGAAAGAGTCTCCACATGAAGAGCTTTTGCATCAGATGAAGATTAAAGTCCATGGAAACCTTTGGCTGACTGTGGACGTTACGTATCGTAATCTACAGTTGTCCTACTCTTTATTGCTCTTGATTGGGGAGGTCATTTGTGTTCTCTGCTACTGCAGAAGGCTTTTTCAGGACCAAGAGTTGGATCTGAATGCTTAGAAAAGTAAAAGATGAGTGCAAAAACACATATATTATCAATAACCAGCAGGAGTGTAAAGTTTTTCAGGAGTGTTAGACTAGCTGAGCTGCATTGGATGTGCTGATGTTGTGGTAAGCGCATTGTGTCATTTTTGGTTGCTGCTGATTGTGTAGCCTGTGTAATGGCTCTTTTTCTATTATTATGTTTTCTTATTTTCTTAATTACTTTTGCAAGTTACCCACTGTACACTTAGCATAACTCTCTCCTTCATTCAGTGACTTTCATGCTAATCCACAGTTGTTTTCTCATTGTTTAGATCAGCTAGCTACTTTATCTTAGCAGTTATATTTACAGTGTATATGGAAATCACACAATGCAAAGCATAGCAATGAGCACTACACTGACCATTTCAGCTCACATTTAAAGGAAGAGTGTGATTTTTCCAAAGTAGAAGTAAAAGTTGTAAAAGTAGTGGTGACGAAAAGAAAATATTAGTTACACACCCAAACCATGTTTATGCAAATACTGTGATTAGAACAACAACTAAAGCTGGACATAACAAATATGTGCTATGGACTTTAAAGTAAGTCTGGTATTTCCTCAACACTGAAAGAGACAAGACCCGCCCCAAAAGAATGCATCCTAGCTAGGTACATGGAGAGTGTTTTGTTGCCATGCTTGTCACAACTCAGGTTTGCGATGAGTAATATGCACAGATAGTAAGTTAAAGTTCCATTGGTGACCAGTCATATTCTGTGATTATGTGGGTCTGAGAAACCTCCAGTAACTAGGAAGAAATTGAAGTTTTGTTTGATACAGTTTCATGTCGGCAAAGGAGAAAATGAAATGAAATATTTGCAAAAAGTCATTTAAAGTGAAGTGATGGTGTTATTTGCCTATTTTTTAGTAGAAATGTTGGAAAATGCATTATAAATTGTGGAATAACACAATCTTGTCAGGGAATATTGGCAAGAGATAATGTCCTCATAGAATATGCGGAGTCTACTGTCATGGAATATTTCTATCTACTCAATGGGGTTCGGAAAAATGAAAGAGTGGAGTCAGTCAGTTTTTTCAGGTCGAGCTCTGCGCAGAGCGGGCTCCTCAGAATTCATGCGTGGGAGTCCGCCCCACCCAAGTCCCGTACCATATTTATTGAGTTCTTACACACAGAAAGCATCACCTTCTCCAATCCTATGTTCATCAACTCTTCATTTCCCTTATACGGTATTGTCTTATCTTGCATTACGCCCCTTGATGTGAGTTTCATAACAATTTGTGGAGATGGCCCGTCGTACTCGCGCAGCATGGGAATTTTTAACGCCCACCACTGTCAAAGGTGTTCGAAGTTGTACCAGGGCGCACATGCCAGACCACTGCAAGGGGAGGCTGGCCCAGAGTGTGTTATTGCCACATAGCCAAAATAGTCCCTGGCGTGGAACTGGGAATCTAAAATTTGTCCGGTTATCTCTCAGCCACATGATCTCAATACATGACTGCCCGGAGAAGTTCCCAACGGAGCGTGGTGACGAGGAGTTATCTTTTCGTGCAAAGCAGGTGTAATTTCCAATTGCGACAGACACAGTGGGGGGTGCCCACGCCGGTTTAGCAACGGGGTAAATCAGTGCTAGGCTGGAGCAATTACGATGCAGGTTTGTAGTGGAGTTCAACAATTTCATCAAACACGTGAAACCCATTTTGTCCCGAACACGGTGCACGGGTGCGGGGATGGTTTCCGGAGTGGGGCGTGCCCCTGCACAGGCTATGCAGGTTCCTACAGGTAACTCCCCAACCATTGACACCACCCAATCCACCCACAAGTTTTTATTTCAGTAACCAGCCGCTAGTTGTAGCACATCCTGTGGTTTCAGATTGTCATAATCTAGGGCGAAGGAAGGAATCATTACAGAGGGTGTGGACATGGGGACTGACATTTTTGGGGTGGGTGGATCAATGACATTTATTCTTATTAGGCCCATGGGGTCCCGTCCTGACACATCAACTCCTAACACTAAATAAATAGTTGCATCGTTGGATTGGCAGGGACCTGTTTGTT
>JAFBJZ010000143.1:0-18869 GCA_016785225.1 Psettodes erumei | reverse complement strand
TCTCTTTTTCTAACAACAGAGAAAATAGGAGACAAGTAAAAGGAAGAGTTAATAACTTTATCACCACAAGAACTGTTCATCTGTATGGAAAGTCTGAAAATAACACAGATTAAATGTTTATTTACCTTAAATGAGAGGGTTCACTCTTCATGAAGTCTCCTTTACTTGTCCTTTCTGTCTGCAGATCTTTGTCCCTCTTCTCATCAAGGTCTTTCCTGTTTTTTCACCAAAAGATAAATAAAAGACAAGTTTAAATATGAATTCATAACTTCAACGTCACAGGAACTTTTAATCAGCATAGGAAGTCTGTTGATGATGAAATGAATTAAATGATTATTTACCTTATCAAATGAGAGGATTCACTTTTCACAGAGTCTCTTTTGCTTCTCTTTTCTGTCTTTCTCCTCAAGGTGTTTCCTCTCTTTTTTCTGAAAGACAAATAGAAGACAAGCAAAAGTAAGAGTTAATAATTTCAACACCACAAGAACTCTTAATCTACAAAGGAAGTCTGATGATGTCATTAATTAAATAATTATTTACCTTATTAAATGAGAGGGTTGACTCTTCACTACTTGTCCTTTCTGTCTTGAGGTCTTTGTCTTTCTCCTCAAGGTGTTTCTTCTCTGTCCTCCTCAAGTTCTTTCCTGTTTTTTCACGAAAAGACAAACAGAAGACAAGTATGAGTTAATGACTTGAGCACAACAACAATTGTTCATCTGCATAAGAAATCTGATGATGACATGAATTAGATGATTTTTACCTGATTAAATGAGAGGGTTCACTCTTCACGGAGTCTCATTTACTTGTCTTGTGGCCAGAGAATAGGGGTACACCTTTCGTCAAACTCAGTTTGACCCCTATTTTGACAGGTCTGACGCAATCATCATCCAATGAGATGCCGAGAATCATGCTAGAACCCTCCCCTCATAAATATTCATGTTTTCGCCAGGCGTTATCGTACACGTGATCATCATCATCGAATGAGATGGCTAGAATCATCGCTAACCCCCCCCCCCTATAAATATTGACGTTATCGTTAGTTTAGGACCAATTCTGTGTTTTTTTTTTTTTTGATAGTTTGATATCTATCTGTGTTTGTCCTGCCTGGCTGTATGTATAGCCGCAGTGCGAGCGTGTGACCGGACTCTCGCCGTCGACCTTTTTGGGGACCTTTAGCATTCTTGAGGTCTTTTGAGGGCAGTGCGATCCATACACACGTTGTAAAACATCTCGTGTGAAGGATGCCGGTGTCCGATGTCTGCCCCAAAGAGACTGTTATGTAGGTAAACAGTGCGTTTGGTTGTCCTATACTTCAGGAAACCGTAAACAGATGCGGAGATGTTGAGGTGTTTTTTCAAAGGCGATCCGAGGGCTCCCGAGTAGTAAAACACGTGTGAAGGCCGGCGGCGTCGGGTGTCTGTGGCAAACAGGCCGCTATGGGGAAAATCGTGAGGGAAGTCGGGGTGAGGGCGCGTTGTCTGTCTGTGACTGCGGGTAAACAGTGCAATACTTCACGAAATCACAAACCCGTAAATATCCGTTGAACAGAGGCAGAGAGGATGAGGTGTTTTTCAATATCTCCGTCTATCCGAGATATCGACGATTGTCCCGCCTCCCTCTAGTTCATGCGGTTTTGACTCGATGAGAGGGGGGGGGGGGTCAAGCGTGGTTGAGAAACGGATAAAAAAAAGAGGCCTTTCCCGACACTTTTGTACCCGCCAAGATGGAAACGATTCAGCGTGGACAACGCGGTTTCTCAACCGCTGGATGGAGAAGAGGCCTCCTCTTCTTCCGCTTCTCTGAGCCACGCTGAAGACTCGTCTGACACATGGTCGTCGTCGCTGCTGCTCAGCCAGACGCCTGTAACATTCTACGAAGATGTTACGGTCGTACCGGGCGCTCGAGAAAAAGAGAAGAAGCGCGCATGATGATGTATGTGTCGTACCCAGATACCGCCGCCGGAGATCCTGCGTGAAGAATGGTCTCTCGTCCGTGGGGGGGGCTGATCCTGGGGTTATGAATTCAAGTACGAGGAGGGTGAGCTGTGGTTGTATCAGCTGGATGATGGAGAAAGTCTGGATCATTCAAGCGCCGTGACGGTGTTGAACGCCGAGGATTGGGCCGTGATGAAGCTGATGCTGACGACGGTATTGTCTCGGAATGTGAGTGAAGAACACGCATTCGATTCGAGACTCGGAGAAAGTGAACGGCAAGAGAGCGCCGAGTGAGACCGAGAGTCCTCGTCCTGAGAAGGGCCCGAGGGGGGAGAAAGAGGAGGAGGAGGAGGAGAAAGACAACGGCAAGAGAGCGCGGGGTGAGAGTGAGAATCCTCGCCCGGAAAAGCGTCAGAGGAGGGGTGTGCGGTTTAACGAGGATGTGTTGAGCAATACGAGAATTCTCTTAGCTACAATTTGGCCATCCAGACCCACAGTTTCAGGCAGATGGTTTATTCGATCCAGTCTGCGTTCGCTGAATCCGCGGGAGAGATCCGCGGATATTTTTGTTTTAGAGAGATTTAATCCTGACTGCGGTTTATTCCGTACCATGCTAGTCGTACCTTTTGTACGGAATGGCTCGAGAGGATGCAGGGGGGGGGGAAGAGGATTACGACCCTCTTCTTTCAACGCTGCCGCAGTTGGAGCGATATAGCGATAGCGAAAAAAAAAAAAGCTATCGTTTTAGTTTTTTTCCCCTGAGAAAAACTGAAAACCACGCCTCTTTGAATCTCTCTCACCTCCAAACCACACCTCCCTTTTCATCTTATAAAGGATGCGATCGTCAGGGCCGCCGGACATTGCGTTTCATCATCATCAATAATTCCCCCCCCGACTCCATAACCACGCACGCTCTTTGATTCTCTCACCTCCGAACCACACCTCCCTTCTCATCTTATAAAGGATGCGATCGTCAGGACCGCCGGACACCGCGTTTCATCATCCCCACAAGGAGTACGGCGCTACAGTTTTAGAGATGGATTCTACATTGGACCGTCGTGAGGAGGAGGAGTACGCGGCTGCTCAGAGGAACGGAAAATGCCCGAGACACCTCCTTGTTCGGAGGACGAGTACGATCCTCCTCCTCCTCCTCCACCTCCTTGTTCGCAGGACGAGTACGATCCTCCTCCTCCTCCTCCTCCTCCTCCTCCTTGTTCAGAGGATGAGGAGGCTGAAGACGAGGTCGACGGATGGATGTCTTCGGTTTTCATCAATACCGTCAAATCAGCCGTTTATCATCTCCTCAACATAGTCATCCACAAATATCGTATCGACCATTGCTACGGGTGTAAGACCCATCACCCCAGCCAGAGACAGCACGATTGTCTGGAGGTCATGGACGACGCGACTTACGACGAGGATCACTTTTACCGTCTGATGAAAAGACTCAACACCCTCGCTTCATTCCCGCCATTCAGCGTCTGCTGGTTGCCCGCCACATTGAAAAGGAGGATTTCACAGTCCGCGCCGTGGCCGAGACTCTCCTGCATGAACTGAGAACTGCAAAGAAAGTCTTTGACGCTATCAGCGATGCCTACGATAATCTGGTGGGACAGGACGTGATGAAAATCGGGCAGCTGCGAATGGTCACAGAGTGTTATACAGATTGTTGAGCTTTTTTTTTTTTAAAAAAAAACATAAACCTATGGTTGAAGAAAACAAAAAAAGAAATCCTAAAAAAAAAAAAAAAAAACCCAGTTTTCTGAGTTAACACGTATCCTGTTTGTAACTTTTTTAAATCTTGTATCCTGTTTGTAACTTTCCTGTTTGTAACTTTTTAAATCATGTATCCTGTTTGTAACTTTTTTAAAATCATGTATCCTGTTTGTAACTTTTTTTGTAACTTTTTAAAAATCATGTATCCTGTTTGTAACTTTTTTAAAATGTATCCTGTTTGTAACTTTTTTAAATCATGTATCCTGTTTGTCGACATATTAAAAACGACTATATAAAAAAAAAAAAAAAAGCATCTGTTTTTTTTTTTTGAGGTTTAAAAAAGCTCACGCAGATCCGTAGCGCAGAGCGTGTTTGAAGTTTGTAGTTTGTAGAAGACGGGATGGCCGACAAAGGGGTGATGAAAAAAAAATTACAACCCTCTTCACCCCGCTAGTTTCGGAGGAGTAGAGCGACTCCGTAAGGGTGTAAAAGACGAAACGGGTAAAAAAGTCAAAGTTCGGGATGTTGAAGATTTCTTATCGGAGCAGGACGCTTATACGCTGCATAAACCCGCACGAGTACATTTTAAGAGAAACAGAGTCTTTGTCACGAAACCGCTGAAACAATTTCAAGCCGATCTGTGCGACATGCAAGCCTTAACCGATCATAATGACGGTTTCAAATATTTATTAACCGTTATAGACGTATTTTCAAAAAAAAAAACGCTGCGCTGTCTTGAAGACGAAGACGGCTTCCGAAGTGGCGAGTGCTTTTGAGTCGGTGTTACTAGAAAGTCAAATACCCGAAAAGCTGCAAACGGATGAGGGGAAAGAATTTTTCAACAAGAGTTTTCAGACTCTGATGAAGAAACACGGTATTGTACATTTCGCCACAGCCAGCGATTTAAAGGCCTCGGTGGTGGAGAGATTTAATCGTACGTTAAAAACGAGAATGTGGAGATATTTTACGGCCCGCAACACCAGACGCTACCTCGAGGTCTTACCCGATCTGATCAATAGCTACAACCGCAGTTACCATAGGAGTATAAAAAAATGATCCCTATGGAGGTGACCTCGGAGAATGCGGATCAAGTGTTTCAGAACCTGTACGGTACCATCCCCTCGCGTCGTGAAATAAAGATGAAATTTAAGAAAGGGGATCTGGTGAGAATATCCAAGTTGAGAGGAGTGTTTGATAAAAAATATGATCAAAGTTTTACGGACGAAGTGTTTACGGTGACGCGTAGCATTCCACGCACGCCTCCCGTATACAAACTACAAGATTACGACGGCGAGCCTATCGAGGGCTCGTTTTACGAAGCAGAACTGCTGAAAGTAAAAATGACCGGAGACAGAATGTTTCACGTGGAGAAAATCTTAAAGCGTCGCGTCGCGTCTTCAAAGGCGAAAAACAGGTTTTCGCAAGTGGAAAAACTGGCCGGAAAAGTTCAACAGCTGGGTTAAAGCCTCGGAAGTACTGCATATATAAGAAAAACCTGGCACGAAGCTCCTCGGATCATTCGGACGAGGAATCATGGCGCACGCAGAGTCTGAGGGGTTTTACGTCACCCTGCCTTCCAACGCTAGTAAGGAATTATTTAAAGCAAATACCAGTAGTCGCTACACCGTGGATTTAGCTAAACCCATCGAACTGACCGGAGAATGGATGGTAGGTCTGTGCGAATTTATCTATCCTCACCTGGTATAATTTAAACTCGGACGCCTCGTCGTGGGGAACTGTTCCAGACCCCCGAGGAACCTGACCAGCCTGTGATCATTGTAAAATTCGGCCGAGGAGGGTATTACAGCCGTGCTAAAGAGCTCCTGGATCAGTTGGTCCCGGCAGTCAGAAAATACGACCCGGCCTTCAACGCTTCTTTCAACAACACGACTAAATGCCTCGACATCGTAGGTGACGAGCGATATAAAATCAAGGTCTATCCCCCTCTGGCTTATATGTTAGGGTTAAAAGTCAACGAATGGTGGACTCTGGGGAAGCGCTCTAGCCCTTATCCCTGCGATTTCAACGCGGGGACATATAACCTGTTTTTATACACGGATATCGTTCAGTATCAAGCAGTCGGCGATAGCTACTCACCTCTGCTGTGTGTAGTGAACGTGAAAGGCGACTACGGAGACGTGGTGAGTCTCAGGTACAACGCGGTACATTACCTGCCCGTATCGAAGAATTACATCAAAACCATCCACATTGAAATTAAAACAGATCGCAACAGGTTTGTGGACTTTGTTTACGGGAAAACGATAGTCAAGCTGCACTTCAGACCCGTTCATCGTCCTCTGCCGCTTCGGTAAGGATGGCTACGCTACGTCTCAACCAAGATGCTCATCGTTTCGTCAGCTATTATGAAAATCAAGCGGGGCGCTCTGCCCGGTTTTACGGAGCGCCGATGATGTACGGTAGAGGGATAGGATCTATCTTCTCCAAATTGTTCCGTTTAAGTAGCTCCTCTATTGAAGACGGGTTTCGCCGCGGCGAAACCTCATCTTAAAACGGCCGCCACTAACATCGCCGCCGACGCGGTCAAACGAGTGGTGGGAAAACTGACGGAACGGGGAAATCAGGAGGGTGCCGGAGGTATTATGGTCTTATCCCGTAGGACTAGGAAACGCCCACCGGGCGATCGGGTTTTTTCCTCGAAAAAACGCAGAGAGTCTAAGAAAAGCAAATCAGTCAAGGGCAACGGTGCGAAGAGAAGGAAGTCTGCGCAGAGCTCCCATATATTTTAATTTTTCTCATCACCCGTGATTAAAAAAAATGGCTCTTTTACATCAGAAATCGACCGAATGCACCTTGGCGGAACTGGATCTATTTTCCGCTCCTATGACACAATTATCCGTAGAGGATAAAAAATATCAAGAATGTCAACCCCTCTCAGCGCTGAGCGACAGCGCCCCCATTGAATTCTTCATTCCCGGAGACGGTGAAAAGTATCTCGATCTGAACGACACCATGCTCCATCTCCGAGTGAAAATTACGGAGAAGGACGGAACCGCGATCCCCGCCGATACGGCCGTGTCGCTCGTCAATTATCCTCTCAATACAATTTTCAGCCAATGCGACGTTATTCTGGGGGATAGATTGATTTCGCAGTCCAGCGCTACACATCCGTACAGAGCCATCATCGAGACTCTGCTCAACTATTCAGAAGATACGCTAAAGAGTCAATTTAGCGCCGCCTGTTTTACAAAGACACGGGGGTGCTATGGACTCTATCGTGATCGCTAACGGTCCGAATAAAGGATTAAATCAGAGAGCCGCGTTCACGGCAGAGTCCAGAGAAGTGGACCTGCTGGGCCCTCTTCACGCCGACATATTTTTCTGCGAGAGACTTTTGCTGAACTCGGTAGATTTGAGAATTAAACTGATACGCGGCAACGACGCCTTCTGCCTGATGGGAACGCGCCCTCCGAGTTTAGCCTGAAGATAACGGCCGCCTCCCCTGTTTGTCAAAAAAAAGGTCACCGTGTCCCCGGCCGTCAGGCTGGGTCACGCGGCGGCTCTGATGAAAGCAAACGCCTCTACCCCCTCTCACGCTGCGTTACTGTGAAAACCTACTCCATCCCCGAGAATTCCAGGATATGTAACCAGGAGAATCTCTTTCTGGGCGCTATACCTAAATACGTGATCCTAGGCATGGTTCACCACGACGCCTTCACAGGCAGGAGGGACCTGTCGCCCTTTAATTTCAGACACAACGACGTAGAGTACCTAGCGCGCTCTGTCAGGACGGTCGGCAGGTTCCCGCTAAAGCCTTTCAACCCCAGTTTGATCGAGGGAATTCGGTCAGAGAGTTTTACCATATGTTTACCGCCACGGGGAGGCATCTCAAAGATTTACCTCTGAGTATCGATCGCAGGGACTTTAACGAGGGGTACGCTCTGTTTGCTTTCAATCTCGAACCGACCGAAGACACCGATACCCTGTCTCCCGTTTCCAGCGGAAATTTAAGGCTGGAGATGAGATTCAGGGTCCCCTGCCTCAGACCACCACACTCATCGCTCTCGCCTGTTACGATTCCATTCTGGAGATTAACGCTAAAAGACAGGTGTTGGTGGATTATTATTAAATAAAATAAATGGATAATCATCAGCTCGAACATCTTTTGCATCGTCTGTTGGGGGATATATTCTGCGGAGTGTGGGCTTCTGACCAGCTGGCCTTACTGAGGAGCGAGTTTCAAGCACCCGCCTACTTTATCGTCAACACTCACCCCTCGCACTTGCCCGGAGAGCACTGGTTATCTCTGACCCTGGAACGGGACGGCTCCGCGACCTTTTTTGACTCTTACGGATTCCCGCCCAATTTTCCACACTACCCCTCCAGCATCTTGGAGTTTCTGGAAAACCGCTCGGAGAAAATAGCGTACCACGACCGTCAGCTTCAGCACTCTCTCTCGACCGTTTGCGGGCAGCATAGCGTTTTTACCTCTGCCATAGGGCTCGGGGGTTGTCTTACAAAGAAATACTGGGTCTGTATCACGACGACGTCTTTAAAAATGACCGTATGGTCTCTGATTTTGTGAATCATTACCGACGCCGCCTCGCTCATCATCATCATCGCGCCGAGATCGCCGTCCACGGGGCAGGCTCTTTCCAAACGTTTAATGATGTGTGTAAAACGCATGTAACAAAATAAAAAAATACATCAAAGACAGTTTTTGTGTCAAAGATTTATTTGTGTCTTTCTGCGTGCGAACCTAAAAATCAATTTATAACCGTCCATGCGGGGGATAGGGTCATCTTTTTCTTTTTTTCAACTCGTCGAGGCGTAGGTGTTTTATCTTTTTCCATAATCGACCATACGGGGGATAAAGCCATCTTTTCTTTTTCCTTTCGACGACGCGGTAAAGGCGCGGGTGTTTCTTCTTCCTCCTCCTCTCCCCACTCGTCTGATTTAAGACGCTGGTACTGTTCACGCGCTTGACGATTATTCACCAAAGATAAGGGAATGTTTAGTTCCGCCAGCGTATTTAAGAAAGTCATCCAGCCTTTCGGAGGAGTTTGGGGTTTTTTTTATAAGAGAGGGAGAGGTTTTTAAATAAGTCGATCATATGAGACCCTTTCACCACATTCCCCCGATAAATAAATTCACCCCTCCTCGTCCATCCTCCGTCACTTCCGGACAATTTCTGCATAATGTACCGCGCATTTTTACGGTCCCGCGGGGGTAAGGATTTTAATACTTCCGCGGCTGTCTCGTCGGATTCAACCCGGTCAGATTCCTGCGCAGACGGAGGGTGAGCGGGGTCGGACTCTGACGACGCCGCCGCCGCCGCGGCGGGGTCGCTTTGCACATGGAGAGTAACCCCGCGCTCCGTCCATCTGACCTTGTTTCATCAGGGTGAGATATCTCCGCAGCAGAGCCTCGTACCTCTTGACTTTTTTCGTAGGAACTCAACCCGGCTCGCGGAGTATAGCCCTCATTCTTTCATCCAAATCGTCTTCGGCCGTTTGTCTGACGGAAGGCTCCGCAGGTTGAGTCAGTCTTTTCAGCTGATGAGGTGAAACGAGAAACATTTTGTTCGTCCGGGTCATCTTTATTTTCCCGAATCCGGCCTCGGATTAACGTCTTTGCAATATTCCGCCTAGCAGGTTTCCCAGGAGCGGTACGACCGCTGACAGCAGAGGAAAAAAAATAAATCCCCCGTCTGTTTCTTCAAAACTCGATGTTTACGTTTTTTAAACTGATTTTCTTATCGGCCAGCAGTCTGATGATCTTTTTTTTTGACGTTTCAGTTTTTGTATTGAGCAGTAGACAGAGGGACGTTCCCCTTCAAAAGATTTAGAGCTATCTCACACAGCGCCTGGAGAAAGTCGGGGAACTGTGGGCGATGATATCTTTACGCTTCTGAGGCGACGCTCGGTACAAAGCCTGTAGTAAGACGGCGTTCCTTTTTATACGCTGTGACATGGTAACCTACTTGTTTTTAGGCAGGTAGATGACGGGCCACTGGTCGGGAAGTAAACCGCTCCTCACTCTGTATCGTTCTGGACAGGAAGGTGTGAGATCGAGGATTAAATACCCGTAGGGATCTTTGGTGGCATCTTCCAGGCTTTCCAAGAAAAATGTTTTTTGCGAGGGGAAAATTTGACGAGCCAGAATATTCATCTGTAATTTGTCTCGCGGGTTTTAAACAACACCATATAATTACTGTTTAAACTGATAGTACGGCTGTATTTACCCCTGATGAAATACATTCTGAGTTAACATCATGACCGACATATTTTTATGATGGCGGTATTGTGTGAAAATTTTAACCACCTCGGGATGATCGGAGGCTTGAAAAATGACATCGTCCAGGATGATCAGGGTATCCTCGAAATCTTCAAAAGAATCAGGCAGACCTTCGATAAATTTAATCTTTTTGTTCATTTTCTGCAGTTTGGCATACAGGGGTTGAAAAGAAGTATAAATCCACACAATATTCTCAGGTACAGTATTCATCGCATGTTCACAGTTTTCCAACACAGATTTTACAAAATGAGATTTACCGGACCCGCTGGGTCCTACAATCAGACACGAAAAAGGCACTTTTAGTCTAGGGTCGTATTCAACCTCCTCCATTTTTTCAAAACAATAAACACAATTACAAAAATTTAAAAATAATAAAAAAGAAATACAAAACCTAATAACCGAACGGCAGAGTCGTCCCGTCAGGAAAGAGACGTCTCTTATCGTGACCACCACCCGGAACTTTTTTTTTGAAATGACAAGTTTTTCAGCAGAAACCCTTTTTTATCCCTTCCGATACCGTGCTGAGGGGTTTCAAGCACCGCCTCCTTCATACCGTCGAGGTAACCTTCCACCAGTCCTCTCACACTGTCAAAGTTGATCCGTTCGCAGCACTCTCGAGTTTGCGATATGCCTTTCATTTTTACCACCACTTTTTTCTTCATTCTGGTCTGATAGGCATAACTCTTGGGACCGGCCGCTACAAATTCCTGAATCGTGTCACCCCCCAGCTCGTCCGTCAAATCCCCGAGATAATTACCCAGTGGCAGGGGGCTCTCTCCGTCTCTCACTACGTAGATGAGACTGTCTGTGTCGGTATAAAGCACGCGGCGTTGCAGCCTTTCTAAATAATCGTACAACTTGAGACGCGCGTAGGCGGTGGTGAACGCGGCTATAAAGATGTTGTTTGACCTGCCGGGGGGTACGACGCTGCGCTCGTTATAACTCCACTGAATCAGAGCTACGTCGCCCTCATTTCTCACCGGTAGGAAAGACACGTGTCTGAGATCGTACTGACCCGAAAATGCATAGTTGAAAAACAGCTCGGGGGTTCTGATGAGGCGGGTTTGAACCAGATTGGTTCTCTGCGCAAACTTACCCCAAAAGCTGTTAAGGCACAGTTTAGACACCTGTCTCTTGGCGGGATTGAGCTCGATTTTATCCGGGTCTAACCGGATGCCCTGATGTTTCTCGTACTCGTCGATGTACTTTTTTTTCCCGCCCTCGTCGCACGCCGCCTCGGGAGGGTAGCCCGAAGCTTCCTGCTTACCTTTCAGGAAGGTGTGTATGTAACCGAGAAAGACGCCGCTGCTACGCCGCTCAAAGTGCCACACCTCTGTGATTTTACCCACCCTGTACCCTAGCTCTAAAGCTTTGTTTAACTCGACGGTCACCCACACCCCGTCAGAGCTCTGGCCTCCTCGTCGTGAGCGCGGATCCGCCGCTCTGATGATTGTTTTCGATGCACGCGTGCGACACAGAGTAAACACTAATTTACCTCGAGACGTTTATATAAAAAAAACGGGGAAAAAAGCCCGCGAGGGGATACACCGCGCCCTGATCAGTCCGAAATACTCGCGGGGATCGCTAAAATCCTCACGGATGATTTTGGGGTGCTGTAAAGGATAAGAGCGGTTAGCGTTGACGTGACGGGTACAGGGAAGTGACGCTACACATAATGCACGCTTTTCTCCGGGAGGGTACTGTAACGTAACCTCAAAGCCGAAGTCCGGCCTCCGTACAGGGCAGAGCGAGGGACAGGGGTTCGGGAGAAACGTAGCGCCCAGGAACTTTTTACCCGGTCGTTCGACGTTTTCATCACGCTCAATCGTGCTCCCTCATCACTACCGTACGGACGCGTAAACGCTTTCTCAGCTCCGCAGTCTCGACTTCGCTAGCCGCGCAGCAGATCCCCGTAACTAGTGTTGGTCAGAGGGCAGATTTCATCGGACGGTAGCACGTAGGGCAGCCGTGAAAAAAAACAACCCTGGAACTCCCAGACCCATTTCTCACCGTTTCTCTCCGCGTAGCCGCCTCTACAAAGTACGGGCCTATTTTCCTTTCCCTCCTGTTTTTAGAGCGTGCTGAATACAAATTTTTTCAGAATGCGCTACCCACTCCAACCATCGGATGGACGCGTCCGAAATACGCCTTGGAGCGACGTCTGTAGTCGTCGGGCGACGGTATGGCTAGAGTGTTTTCGGTCAGGAAATTGGTGAGAAACACTTTCATGCACGCCGAGGCTATGGTAACGCAGCTGAAGGGGTCCACGCGCGCTTTCGTCGATAAACTGATTTCTGAATTTCAAACAACCCTTCCTCAGAATATCGACGTCATTTCGACAGTAGTACAGAGCCTCTTTTTCAAAGTTAAAAACACCTCGAGAGACCTCTCTGTACCAAGCGTAAAACTCTTGCTGCTCGGCGGAGGACATGCGTTCTACGCCGTAATCGGAGGGAGGGGGGTAAGGACCTACGTACTTTAATCGTTCCTGCGAGCTGAATTTGTGAGGAAAATGACCCTTGGATTTATCCTCAAAACCTAAAGCCTTAGGCATAGCGCCGAGACGCATGGTGAGAAAAGACAGGGAGTCTATGAATCTGAGCCTGAAATCGGGTTCTGTGAAGCTGATAATTTTACTACCTTGCATGATGATAGAGGGCGTGTTACGGGTTTGTGGTTTCGTGAAGTATAGGACTGTTTACCCGCAGTCACAGACAGACAACGTCGCCCCAGACACCCCCCTCACCCCGACTTCCCTCACGATTTCCCCCATAGCGGCCTGTTTGCCGCAGACACCCGACGCCGCCGCCGCCTTCACACGTGTTTTACTACTACTCGGGAGCCCTCGGATCGCCTTGAAAAACACCTCAACATCTCCGCATCTGTTTACGGTTTCCTGAAGTATAGGACAACCAAACGCACTGTTTACCTACATAACAGTCTCTTTGGGGCAGACATCGGACACCGGCATCCTTCACACGAGATGTTTTACAACGTGTGTATGGATCGCACTGCCCTCAAAAGACCTCAAGAATGCTAAAGGTCCACAAAGGTCGACGGCGAGAGTCCGGTCACACGCTCGCACACGGCTATACATACAGCCAGGCAGGACAAACACAGATAGATATCAAACTATCATTAAAAAAAAACACAGAATTGGTCCTAAACTAACGATAACATCAATATTTATAAGGGGAGGGGTTAAGCGATGATTCTAGCCATCTCATTCGATGATGATCACGTGTACGATAACGCCTGGCGAAAACATGAATATTTATGAGGGGAGGGTTCTAGCATGATTCTCGGCATCTCATTGGATGATGATTGCGTCAGACCTGTCAAAATAGGGGTCAAACTGAGTTTGACGAAAGGTGTACCCCTATTCTCTCTAATGCAGAACAGTCCAACAGAAGCGGATCAAGTGGCCTTCAGCTAAAAGCCAAGCAGTGTGGTCACAGTTCGACGCAGACATGAGCCAGATCTGGAGACTACAGCCAAGGGGGAGGTGGACCGGCGTCCTGAGACCATGACGGCAATCGTAGTCAGCTATGCAGCCGAGAGGTTTGAGCAGGAACATCAAGACGAAATACACGATGCCACCCTGATTCACAAACTGCGTCCATCTTGCCCGAGATCCTGTGGCCTCTGCTGGTGTATACAGTACCCAAAACAACAGTTGAGGCCACTGAGAGAAATATCAGCAGCTACCTGCGTAGATGGCTTGGTCTACCGCGCAGTCTGAACAGCTCCACCCTGTATGGCACTAGTAACATCCTGCAGCTCCCATTCAGCAGACTTGCCAAAGAGTCCATGGTGTCCAGAACACGGGAAGTCCTGCAGTACAGGGAATCCAGGGATTCAAAGGTGACATTGGCTGGCATCTGGGTGCGGACAGGCAGGAAATGGAGGGCAGACAAAGCTCTGGAGGTGGCGGCGTCATGGCTGAGGCAGAAGGCACTGATGCCATAGCCACAGGGCATACAGAAAATGACTTCTTCCTGTTTTGTTTGCTTTTCGGCTTTCCCCCCTCCCCTTTTTTTTCTTTCTGTTTTCAGGCTGTGGCAGGAGGCGTGGCTGGTCTCCAACACGCAGACGAGACACACCTGATCGACATCACCAAGCAATCACCCTGCCTCTATAAAAACCCAGTTCCTACTTGACTCTGTGCCAGATGATTACCGTATCATCCTGTGTGTGCCTTGTTCTGCGACTAGGTCTTAAGGATTGTGACCAGCTTTCCTCCTGCCTTCACTGCCTGGTCTTGCCCTGGGAATCTTTCTGCTAAGCATTTGCTTAGAGACAATAAAGTAGTGGTGGGCAAATGAAGCCTCATGATGCACTGAGGCTTTCCTAACAATTGTGCTGAAAAGAGATTCAAAGCTTCAAAACTTCACTGACGGTGACATCTGGTGGACAACTGAAGCAATAGCAACCTCTAAAGAGCTCGACTGAAGCACTGGCACTGTTTCAATCCCATGACAGCAATAAAAGTTCAGAAAAGTCTGTGTGGTCATTCAAGTGTTTTGTTCATTCATACCAAATAATGATTATATTGTCATTACAATAAAATATGCAGATGCTCTCCCCCATACTCTAAAACACATTCCAGATTAACCCAAAGAATAAATGCAAATTATGTTAATGGTTAAATGTTGATTCAGGGTTTATTTAAAGCTTTGAGCTTTATTTAAAAACGGTACTAAAAAAACGTTCCTAACAGGATTAGAGATCCTTCCTACTTGAAATGATCATGGTGTTTGAATTCAGAAACATTGTTGTTTTTTTGTGAAGTGTTTTTAAGGAAAATCTAAAAAGGGGGTTTACCTGTGCAGAGAAACTGGAATGCAATCCTTTAGAACCCCAGTGGCTCCTGCAGAGCATGGCCTGACAAGAGCAGTTCCCACACTGGGTCTTGATTCATTTAGACTAACATATTCTCCTTGCTGCAACTGGTTTCACTACTACACACAACAAATCAATGGGGTGATGAGTTGTTAAATCATTGACCAATAGGGACTTAAATGACAGTGAGCTCATAGTCCATATTTAATTGTAGTAGTTGTGCTCATTTTTAAGAGCCACTCCTCCTTTGTTTATTATGGATTCATTTAATTTTGGTGGTTGGGACACAGATACAGTCTCTATGATGAATTAACATAAATGAATAATGGCCAAAAAGGCACCATGCAGTAATGCTTTTCAGCCAATAGTTTGATGTCTGCACAGAGCAAAGAGGTGGGGCGAAAAAATTACTACAGAGAACAGGATTGTCTTCATTTTTTTTGTTGGAGAGATAGTAGCCTGAGGTAGTGCAGGGGGCAATATGGCAGTTTGTAATGATTCATCAAACATATGAAGCATCAGTGGGGCCAGTTCATCAGCAAGCGCTTTCAGAGCCTGGTCATTTTCCATTCTGCATCGACATGAGGACACATTTATTTGGGCAGCTGTGAAAGGGCTCATCCAACCTGGAAGAAGTTTCATGATCAATTGAAGAGATGCTTAATGACTTCAAAAGTTTTCATATTGTATCTCATCAGATGAGCTCTCAGAAGTATACAAACAAGAATAAAAAAAATCCCAAATTGGTCATTGATGGTCATCAATGCAGTTATGCTATTCACAGTTTTAATCTGAGTATAAAGAGTATCTATACACAGATTACTATGAAAGAAAAATTATACTGTTATTATAGGGATTGTGTGTGTGTGTGTGTGTGTGTGTGTGTGTGTGTGTGTGTGTGTGTGTGTGTGTGTGTGTGTGTGTGTTGAAGACGTCATATTTCTCTCTCTCTTTGATGTCGATATGATGTCAAGGTTGCTCGGTAACACGATTTTGACTTTGATGACTCGATGACCTTGATCACTTGAGAGAAACGCCTTTGCTGAGGAAGAGTCATCGTCCTTCTGTTACGGATCCGACCAAAAAAAACTTCCTGATATCTCAGACGACCAAACTCTTGGGAGACAACTGTTAAAGACAATGGAGATACCGCAGGTAACAAGTGAGACTCTGCGCCCCCACTGGTTGAGTCCGTGTTCAACCGAATCACACCACAGCAGTTCGAGCTGTTGAAGTCAGGTGGACCAGACGACCAGACTTTAGTGCTGCTCGCCGAAAATGCTGCAACAGATGATTTGCATGTTAACAGTGATTCTGTTGAAGGCTCACAGTCACCATGAGACGGTGACGGAGAAGATGGTTCAGACAAGCCTGGGTGACACCGTCAGTCAGAGCTTTAAGGAGGCTCTGGGTGTTCAGGACGACGCCTCTTGTGACAGCTCTGAACAGCTCAACGACTTGACTGGTGAAGGAAGTGACCGAGTGTGTCAGTTCAAGTTCGGGTTCCCCGTGTCTCTCCTGGTGCGCGCGCACCCCGCCCAACAAACTGAACGAAAAATGATTGGTCATGCCAGCACAATGCTGAGGAATTTCGGGACCAAGGTGAAGAAATCCTTGTGTCCAGGGCCGAGAAGACAACGGAAGAAGGACGCCACAGCAGCTCTCTCTCTCTTCAGAAAGTCCCGAGGAGTTTTCATCAGACAGCAGCGCCAGCAACGTCAGCAGCGTAAGCGAAGACATCCAGAGGATAATAAAAGAGGCGTGTGAAACCATCGAGCCGCTTCTGGATGAAGTGCCAGAAACGAGTACATGCTGCTGCAATCGGAGTCTTCTCAGGAGATCCAGATCGCCGCGGATTCCATCGCTCAGACAATGGTTGACACCAGAAGGAGCCCAGAACACAGTAAGTCTGAAACCGAACAGGGCACGAAGAGCACGCGCTTCAAGATCAGAAAGAAACGTTTTCGCGAAGCGGTATGCTCGGGCACTGATCCATCGCATCGTGGCGAAAAAATCAAGGCAAAGTTCCACCTGAAAAGGAAAGATGAACGCGAGTCAATCGAGTCATTCATGACGGGCGTGGACAATCTGCTTCTTACGGAGACGGATGGAAAGGAGCTGTGTGTTTACGGGCAGTTAGACAAACTGTCAGCGGAGAACCGACTGGTCTTCACCAAATCTCTGACTGATCTCCTCTACTGGCACGTCACAGACATATTTCCAAAGAGGCTGAGACCGGGGTATTGCAGCACAGTGTCCGTTCCTGCGTCGCACCTTGACATGTACATTGCCATATGGAACAGTGTGATCGGGTTCCAGGTGATGATGCTGTGGTGGCTGAACACCCAGGCTGCCAGACAGAGCGGCAGGGTGATGGCCAGTTTGTTGGACACCGTGTCGCTGGGGCATCCGTCAGAAGAGGCACACGAGAAGAAGAAGATGGCACTCAAGTTCATCGTGATGAGGGTCGTCGCGAGGATACGCAGAGAGGCCAGACTGGACTGGACTTTACAAACACGGAGGACATCATTGAAAGTTTGTCGGAATCCGCATGGGCCGAACTCTCGGACGTGGACTTGGATTTCACCGCAGCCTCTCTTAAGCGCCTGGAGAAAGCCATTTGGAAAGACTTGCGTGAGCAGTTTGGCTGTGCAGAGCTCATCTACTTTAGTTTGATATCAGGAGAGCCAAAACGTGATCATTTCTTTATCTATTCTCTCAAACGTCACCTGAGAAAACAGCGTGGCCCCATCGCCAGATTCTTCTCATCCATATGCAACATCTTCAGATGTGCACATAAGGTCCATCCACTTTATTAAGCATCACTTAATGCTCGCCTTGTCTGATATTTAGATAAATAGATAGATAAGATAGATAAGATAGATAGATAGATAGATAGATAGATAGATAGATAGATAGATAGATAGATAGATAGATAGATAGATAGATAGATAGATAGATAGATAGATAGATAGATAGATAGATAGATAGATAGATAGATATAGATAGATAGATAGATAGATATAGATAGATATAGATAGATAGATATAGATAGATAGATAGATAGATAGATATAGATAGATAGATAGATAGATAGATAGATAGATAAGATAGATAGATAGATAGATAGATAGATATAGATAGATAGATAGATAGATAGATAAGATAAGATAAGATAAGATAGATCAGAATCAGAATCAGAATCAGAAGGATTTATTGCCAGGTACAGTAACGGTCAGGTTACAACACTAGGAATTTGCTTTGGTGACAGGTGCAAAATAAGCAAAATAGCAACATGAAATAACAACAACAACAATAATAATAATAGAGGTAGAACAGAATAAAAATAGAAAAAAAAAAGCAAATCAGTTAAAACACAATTTAAAAAGTAGGTAGGGATTATATATTATATGTGGGTGAAAAGGAATGTAATATAATATACTATAATAATAGTATAGTAAATGAGATTATGAGTAAGAATAAGAAATAAGAATATGTGTGGGGAAGCGCAGGGTGAGAAGTGTCTGACAGTGCAAAGTCATGCAAGTGGTGAGGGGGGGTGTTGTTCAGGGGGCAGGGGCATTGTTCATGAGGCTGACTGCAGTGGGGAAGAAGCTGTTTGGAAGAAGCTGAAACAGTTTGTGTCCAGGGTGAGAGGGGTCAGCAGCAATCCTGGCTGCACGTCTCCATGTCCTGGAGATGAACAGCTCCTGGAGAGATGGGAGGCTGCAGCCGATCACCCTCTCTGCAGAGTTTGGCCTTGTCCCTGGCCGTAGCTGCAGCGAACCACACTGTTATTGCAGATGCCAGAATTGATTCAATGGTGGCAGTGTAAAAGTTCACCAGCATCTTCACTGGGAGGTTGAACTTCTTCAGCTGCCGCAGGAAATACATCCTCTGCTGAGCCTTCTTGGTGAGGGAGCTGATGTTCTGCTCCCACTTGAGCTCCTGGGAGATGGTGGTGCCCAGGAAGCGGAAGGACTCAACAGGGGTGACAGGGGTGTCGTGGATGGAGACAGGGGGGAGAACAGGGGGGCCCTTCCTGAAGTCCACCATCATCTCCACTGTTTTTAGAGAACTGAGCTCCAGGTTGTTGCTGCTGCACCATGACACCAGCCGGTC
>JAFBJZ010000142.1:0-26120 GCA_016785225.1 Psettodes erumei | reverse complement strand
GCCCAGCCCAGCACAGGGACCCCCGATCTGCATCCACTGCATGCTATACACAGCCCCAGTAACCCAGCCCAGCCCAGCCACAGCCCAGCCCAGCCCAGCAGCCCAGCCCAGCCCAGGGCCCAGCCCCCCGATCTGCATCCACTGCATGCTGTACACAGCCCCAGTAACCCAGCCCAGCCCAGCCCAGCCCAGCCCAGCCCAGCCCAGCCCAGCATCAGCCCAGCAGCCCAGCCCAGCCCAGCCCAGCCCAGCCCAGCCCAGCCAGGGACCCCCAGATCTGCATCCACATGCTGCACACAGCCCCAGTAACCCAGCCCAGCCCAGCCCACACAGCCCAGCCCAGCCCAGCCCAGCCCAGCACAGGGACCCCCGATCTGCATCCACTGCATGCTATACACAGCCCCAGTAACCCAGCCCAGCCCAGCCCAGCCCAGCCCAGCCCAGCCCACAGCCCAGCATCACCAGGGACCCGATCTGCATCCACCGCATGCTGTACACAGCCCCAGTAACCCAGCCCAGCCCGGCCCAGCCCAGCCCAGCAGCACAGCCCAGCCCAGCCCAGCACAGCCCAGCACAGCCCAGCCCAGCCCAGCACAGCACAGCCCAGCAGCCCAGCCCAGCCCAGCCCAGCACAGCACAGCACAGCCCAGCACAGCCCAGCCCAGCCCAGCACAGGGACCCCCGATCTGCATCCACTGCATGCTGCACAGCCCCAGTAACCCAGCCCAGCCCAGCACCAGCCCAGCCCAGCCCAGCCCAGCCCAGCACAGCAGCCCAGCCATCTGCACACCAGCAGCAGCCAGCCCAGCACAGGGACCAGCATCCACTGCAGCAGCACAGCCCAGCCCAGCCCAGCCCAGCCCAGCCCAGCCAGCCCAGCAGCACAGCACAGCCCCAGCCCAGCCCAGCACAGCACAGCACATCCACAGCCCAGCCCAGCACCAGCACAGCCCAGCACAGCCCCAGCACAGCCCAGCAGCACAGCCAGCCCAGCCCAGCCCAGCCCAGCACAGCCCAGCCCAGCACAGGGACCCCGATCTGCATCCACTGCATGCTGTACACAGCCCCAGTAACCCAGCCCAGCCCAGCCCACACAGCAGCCCCCAGCCCAGCCCAGCCCAGCATCCACTGGACCCCCGATCAGCATCCACAGCATGCTATACACAGCCCCAGTAACCCAGCCCAGCCCAGCCCAGCACAGCCCAGCCCAGCCCAGCCCAGCCAGCACAGCCACAGCCCATCTGCATCCAGCCCATGCTGCACCAGCCCCAGCAACCCAGCCCAGCCCAGCCACAGCCCAGCCCAGCCCAGCACAGCCCAGCACACACACAGCCCAGATCTGCATCCACTGCATGCTATACACAGCCCCAGCAACCCAGCCCAGCCCAGCCCAGCCCAGCCCAGCCCAGCCCAGCCCACCCAGCCCAGCCCAGCACAGCCCAGCCCAGCCCCCAGCACAGGGACCCCCGATCTGCATCCACTGCATGCTATACACAGCCCCAGTAACCCAGCCCAGCCCAGCCCAGCCAGCCCAGCCCAGCCCACAGCCCAGCCCAGCACAGGGACCCCCGATCTGCATCCACTGCATGCTACACACAGCCCCAGTAACCCAGCCAGCCCAGCCCAGCCCAGCCCAGCCCAGCACAGCCCCCCCCAGATCAGCATCCAGCATGCTAGCCCACACAGCCCCAGCAAGCCCAGCAGCCAGCCCAGCAGGGACAGCACAGCCCAGCCCAGCCCACAGCAGCCCAGCCCAGCCCAGCCCAGCAGCACAGCAGCCCAGCCCAGCAGCACAGGGACCCCCGATCTGCATCCACCGCATGCTGTACACAGCCCCAGCAACCCAGCCCAGCCCAGCCCAGCCCAGCCCAGCCCAGCCCCAGCCCAGCACAGGGACCAGCCCAGATCTGCATCCACCAGCATGCTATACACAGCCCCAGCCCAACCCAGCCCAGCCCAGCCAGCAGCCAGCCCCAGCCCAGCACAGCCCAGCCCAGCACAGCCCAGCCCAGCAGCCCCCAGCCATCCAGCCCAGCATGCACACACAGCAGCCCAGTAGCCCAGCCCAGCCCAGCAGCCCAGCCCAGCAGCCCAGCCCAGCCCAGCCCAGCACAGCCCAGCCAGCACAGCATCCACATGCATCCAGCCCAGCCACCCAGCCCCAGCCCAGCCCAGCCCAGCCCAGCCCAGCCCAGCCCAGCCCAGCCCCCCAGGCATCCACCAGCATGCTGCACACAGCCCCAGCATCCAGCCCAGCCCAGCAGCCCAGCCCAGCCAGCAGCCCAGCACAGCCCAGCACAGCCCAGCACAGCCCAGCCCAGCACAGCCCACACAGACCCCATCTGCATCCACTGCATGCTGCACACACAGCCCCAGTAACCCAGCCCAGCCCAGCCCACAGCCCAGCCCAGCCCAGCCCAGCCCCCAGATCTGCATCCACCGCATGCTGCACACAGCCCCAGTAACCCAGCCCAGCCCAGCCCAGCCAGCAGCCAGGGACCCCTGATCTGCATCCACCCATACACAGCCCAGCCCAGCCCAGCCAGCCCAGCACAGCCAGCCCAGCCCAGCCAGCAGCAGCACAGGGACCCCCGATCTGCATCCACTGCATGCCACAGCCCCATGCCCAGCCCAGCCCACAGCCCCAGCAAGCACAGGGACCCAGCCCAGCCCAGCCCAGCCCAGCCCAGCCCAGCCCAGCCCAGCCCAGCAGGGACCCCATCTGCATCCACCGCATGCTATACACAGCCCCCCAGTAACCCAGCCCAGCCCAGCCCAGCCCAGCCCAGCCCAGCCCAGCCCAGCCCAGCACCCCCAGCACATCAGCAGCCCAGCCCAGCATGCTGCACAGCCCCAGCCCAGCCCAGCCCAGCCCAGCACAGCAGCCCAGCCCAGCACAGCCCAGCCCAGCCCAGCACAGCACCCCCCCAGCCCAGCAGCCACAGCAGCAGCCCAGCACAGCCCCAGTGCATCCACCCAGCCACAGCCCAGCCCAGCAGCCCAGCCCAGCCACAGCCCAGCCCAGCCCAGCACAGGGACCCCCATCTGCATCCACTGCATGCATGCACAGCCCCAGCCCACCAGCCCAGCCCAGCCCAGCCCAGCCCCCAGCACAGCCCAGCCCAGCACAGCACAGCAGCACAGCACGCCCAGCCCAGCCCAGCCCTGCATCCACTGCATGCAGCATCACACACAGCCCCACAGCCCAGCCCAGCCCAGCACAGCCCAGCCCAGCCCAGCCCAGCCCAGCACAGCCCAGCCAGCACAGCACCCAGCATCTGCATCCACCCATGCTGCATACACAGCCCAGCCCAGCCCAGCCCAGCCCAGCCCAGCCCAGCCCAGCCCAGCCCAGCCCAGCCCCCCATCTGCATCCACTGCATGCTATACACAGCCCAGTAACCCAGCCCAGCCCAGCCACAGCCCAGCCCAGCCCAGCAGCCCAGCCCAGCACAGCCCCGCCCAGCCACAGCATGCAGCCCAGCCCCCAGCCAGCCCAGCAGCCCAGCCAGCAGCCCAGCCCAGCACAGCCAGCCAGCCCAGCACAGGGACCCCCGATCTGCATCCACCGCATGCTGCACACAGCCCCAGCCCCACCCAGCCCAGCCCAGCCAGCACAGCAGCCCAGCCCAGCCCAGCACAGCACCCCCCCTCTGCATCCACTGCATGCTGTACACAGCCCCAGTAACCCAGCCCAGCCCAGCCAGCCCAGCACAGCCCAGCCCAGCCCCAGCCCAGCTCAGCCCAGCAGCCCAGCACAGCCCAGCACAGCCAGCAGCCCAGCCCAGCACAGCACACAGCCCCAGCATGCCAGCACAGCCCAGCCCAGCCCAGCCCAGCACAGCCCAGCCCAGCCCAGCCAGCAGCCCAGCACAGGGACCCCCAGCACTGCATGCCATACACAGCCCCAGCCCCAGCCCAGCCCAGCCCAGCCCAGCCCAGCCCAGCCAGCCCAGCACAGGGACCCCAGATCTGCATCCACAGCTACACAGCCCAGCCCAACCCAGCCCAGCCCAGCCCAGCCCACACCCAGCACCAGCCCAGCAGCCCAGCCCAGCCCAGCCCAGCCCCCAGCCCAGGGACCCCAGATCTGCATCCACCCATGCTGCACACAGCCCCAGCAACCCAGCCCAGCCCAGCCCAGCCCAGCCCAGCACAGGGACCCAGCATCCACTGCATGCTATACACAGCCCAGCAACCCAGCCCAGCCCAGCACAGCCCAGCCCAGCCCAGCCCCAGCCCAGCACAGCATCCCCGATCTGCATCCACCGCACAGCTGTACAGCAGCCCCAGCTGTACACAGCCCCAGCCAACCCAGCCCAGCCCAGCCCAGCCCAGCCCAGCCCAGCCCAGCCCAGCACAGGGACCCCTGATCTGCATCCACTGCATGCTATACACAGCCCCAGCAACCCAGCCCAGCCCAGCCAGCAGCCCAGCCCAGCACAGCCCCCAGCAGCATCCAGCACAGCACAGCCCAGCCCCAGCCCAGCCCAGCCCAGCCCAGCCAGCAGCCCAGCCCAGGGACCCCAGCACCCCATGCTGCACACAGCCCCAGCCCACCCAGCCCAGCCCAGCACACCAGCCCAGCCCAGCACCAGCCCAGCCCAGCCCAGCACAGCATCAGCAGCAGCAGCCCAGCCCAGCCCAGCCCAGCCCAGCCCAGCCCAGCAGGGACCCAGCATCCACCCCAGCCCAGCCAGCCCAGCCCAGCCCAGCCCAGCAGCCCAGCACAGCCCCCATCAGCATCCACCACATGCTGCAGCCACACAGCATCCAGCCCAGCCCAGCCCAGCCCAGCCCCAGCCCAGCCCAGCCCAGCACAGCCCAGCCAGCCCAGCCCAGCACAGGGACCCCAGGGATCTGCATCCACACTGCATGCTATACACAGCCCCAGTAACCCAGCCCAGCCCAGCACAGCCCAGCCCAGCCCAGCACAGCAGCAGCCCAGCCCAGCCCATCTGCATCCATCCACCATGCTGCACACAGCCCCAGTAACCCAGCCCAGCCCAGCCAGCAGCCAGCCCAGCACCAGCACAGCCCAGCATCCACTGCATGCTGCACAGCCCCAGCACCCAGCCCAGCCCAGCAGCCCAGCCCAGCCCAGCCCAGCCCAGCCCACAGCCCAGCATCCACAGCAGCCCAGCCCAGCCCAGCCCAGCCCAGCACCCAGCCCAGCCCAGCACAGGGACCCCCGCATCAGCACCCACCCATGCTGCACACAGCCCAGCCCCAGCCCAGCCCAGCCCACCCAGCCCCAGCCATGCATACACACCCCCAGTAACCCAGCCCAGCAGCAGCCCAGCCCAGCCCAGCCCAGCACAGGGACCCCCCCTGCATCCACTGCATGCATACACAGCCCCAGCAACCCAGCCCCCAGCCCAGCCCCCAGCCCAGCACAGCCCAGCCCAGCCCAGCCCAGCACAGCACCCAGCACCCAGCCCAGCACCAGCACAGCCACTGCATGCTGTAGCACAGCCCAGCAACCCAGCCCAGCCCAGCAGCAGCCCAGCACCAGCCCAGCCCAGCCCAGCAGCACCCCCCATCAGCATCCACCCATGCCCACACACAGCCCCAGCAGCCCCAGCCCAGCCCACACACAGCCCCAGCCCAGCCCAGCCCAGCCCAGCACAGCCCAGCCCAGCCCCATCAGCATCCACCCCATGCTATACACAGCCCCAGCCCAGCCCAGCCCAGCCCAGCAGCCCAGCACAGCCCAGCCCAGCCCAGCACAGCACAGCCCCAGCACCCAGCCAGCCCAGCCAGCACAGCCAGCCCAGCACAGCCCAGCCAGCATCCATCTGCATGCACAGCCCCCCAGCCCAGCCAGCCCAGCCACAGCCAGCCCAGCAGCCCAGCCCAGCACAGGGACCCCCGATCTGCATCCACTGCATGCATGCTACACACAGCCCAGTAGTAACCCAGCCCAGCCCATCACACACAGCCCAGCCCAGCCCAGCACAGCCCAGCCCAGCCAGATCTGCATCCACTGCATGCTATACACAGCCCCAGCCCCAGCCCAGCCCAGCCCAGCACCCCAGCCCAGCCCAGCCCAGCACAGCCCCCCAGCACATCCACAGCATGCACAGCCCAGCCCAGCCACCCAGCCCAGCCCAGCACAGCACAGCACAGCCCAGCCCAGCCCAGCCCAGCCCAGCACAGCACAGCCCAGCACAGCACAGCACAGCACCAGCACAGCACAGCCCAGCCCAGCCCAGCACAGCCCAGCAGCCCCAGCACAGCCCCAGCCCAGCATCCACCACCATGCTGCAGCACAGCCCCAGTAACCCAGCCCAGCCCATGCCAGCAGCAGCCCAGCCCAGCCCAGCCCAGCCCAGCCCAGCCCAGCCCAGCACAGGGACCCCCCCAGATCTGCATCCACCGCATGCTATACACAGCAGCCCCAGTAAGCCCAGCCCAGCCCAGCCCAGCCCATCACACACAGCCCAGCCCAGCCCAGCACAGCCCAGCCCCAGCACAGCATCCACCCCGATCTGCATCCACCCCATGCATGCCACAGCCCAGCCCAGCCCAGCCCAGCCCAGCCCAGCCCAGCCCAGCCCAGCCCACCCAGCCCAGCCCAGCCCAGCACAGCCCCTGATCTGCATCCACATGCTGCCACACACAGCCCCAGCAACCCAGCCCAGCCCAGCCCAGCAGCAGCCCCAGCCAGCCCAGCCCAGCCCAGCACAGCCCAGCCCAGCTGCATCCCACCCCATGCCACACAGCCCAGCCCACCCAGCCCAGCCCAGCACACAGCCCAGCCCAGCCCAGCCCCAGGGACCCCCCAGATCTGCATCCACTGCATGCTATACACAGCCCCCCAGCCCAACCCAGCCCAGCCCAGCACAGCCCAGCCCAGCCCAGCCCAGCCCAGCACAGGGACCCCAGATCAGCATCCACTGCATGCCCACACACAGCCCCAGCCCAGCCCAGCCCACACAGCCCAGCCCCAGCACAGCCCAGCCCAGCCCAGCCCAGCACAGGACAGCCCGATCAGCAGCACCAGCATCCACAGCCCAGCACAGCCCAGCCCAGCACAGCCCAGCCCAGCCCAGCCCAGCCATCTGCATCCACCCAGCACAGCAGCCAGCAAGCCCAGCCCAGCCCAGCCCAGCCCAGCCCAGCCCAGCCCAGCCCATCCACAGCAGCCCAGCCCAGCCCAGCCCCCAGCCCAGCCCAGCAGCAGCCCAGCCCAGCCCAGCACAGCCCAGCCCCCATCTGCATCCAGCCCAGCCCAGCCCAGCCCAGCCCAGCCCAGCCCAGCCCACAGCACAGCCAGCCCAGCCCAGCCCCAGCCAGCCCAGCCCACAGCATGCACAGCCCAGCACAGCCCAGCCCAGCCAGCAGCCCAGCACAGCCCAGCCCAGCCCAGCACAGCACAGCCCCAGCCCAGCCCAGCACAGGGAGCCCAGCCCAGCCACCCATGCCCAGCCCAGCCCCAGCCCCAGCAGCAGCAGCCCAGCCCAGCCCAGCCCAGCCCAGCCCAGCCAGCCCAGCCCAGCCCAGCACAGGGACCCCCGATCTGCATCCACTGCATGCTATACACAGCCCCAGTAACCCAGCCCAGCCCAGCCCACCCAGCCCAGCCCAGCCCAGCCCAGCCCAGCCCAGCCCAGCAGCACAGCACAGCACAGCACAGCCCAGCCCAGCCCAGCACAGCACAGCACAGCCCAGCCCAGCAGCCCAGCACAGCCCAGCCCAGCCCAGCACAGCCCAGCCCAGCCCAGCCCAGCCCAGCAGCCCACCCAGCCACAGCCCATGCACAGCACAGCCCAGCACCCAGCCCAGCCCAGCACAGCCCAGCCCAGCCCAGCCCAGCACAGCAGCCAGCAGCCCAGCACAGCCCAGCACAGCCACAGCATGCCAGCCCACACAGCCCCAGCCCACCCAGCCCAGCCCATCCAGCCCAGCCCAGCCCAGCCCAGCCCAGCAGCAGCAGCCCAGCCCAGCCCAGCCAGCACAGCAGCCAGCAGCCCAGCCCAGCCCAGCACAGGGACCCCCATCTGCATCCACAGCATGCACAGCACAGCCCAGCCCAGCCCAGCCAGCCCAGCACACCAGCCCAGCCCAGCCAGCAGCACAGCCCCCCACAGCATCCAGCATGCTGCACACAGCCCCAGCCCAGCCCAGCCCAGCCCAGCCCAGCCCAGCCCAGCCCAGCCCAGCCCAGCACAGCCCCCCCATCCAGCCCAGCCCAGCCCAGCCAGCACAGCCCCAGCCCCAGCCCAGCCCAGCACAGCACAGCCCAGCCCAGCCCAGCCAGCAGCACAGCCCAGCACAGCCCCCCCAGCCCAGCCCAGCCCAGCCCAGCCCAGCCCAGCCCAGCCCAGCCCAGCCCAGCCCAGCCCAGCCCAGCCCAGCACAGCCCAGCCCAGCACCACCCATGCCAGCACACAGCCCAGCCCAGCCCAGCCCAGCCCAGCCCAGCCCAGCCCAGCCCAGCCCAGCACAGCACAGGGACCCCCAGATCTGCCCACATCTGCATGCCCAGCCCAGCCCAGCCCAGCCCAGCCCAGCACAGCCCAGCAGCCCAGCCCAGCCCAGCCCAGCCCCCAGCACAGGGACCCCCGATCTGCATCCACTGCATGCTGTACACAGCCCCAGTAACCCAGCCCAGCCCATCACACACAGCCCAGCCCAGCCCAGCCCAGCACAGCACAGCACAGCACAGCACAGCCCAGCCCAGCCCAGCCCAGCCCAGCCCAGCCCAGCAGCCCAGCCCAGCCCATCCACAGCATGCTGCACACAGCCCCAGCACCCAGCCCAGCCCAGCCACACAGCCCAGCCCAGCCCAGCAGCCCAGCCCAGCACAGCAGCCCACAGCCCAGCACCAGCCATGCCCAGCCCAGCACAGCACCAGCCCAGCCCAGCCACAGCCACAGCACAGCCCACAGCCCAGCCCAGCCACACAGCCCAGCCCAGCCAGGGACACCCCCATCTGCATCCACACATGCTGTAGCCCAGCCCAGCCCAGCCCAGCCCAGCCCAGCCCAGCCCAGCCCAGCCCAGCCCAGCCAGCACCCAGCACCTGCACCACCACATGCTGCATCACCCCAGTAACCCAGCCCAGCCCAGCCCCCAGCCCAGCCCAGCCCAGCCCAGCCCAGCCCAGCCCAGCAGCACAGGGACCCAGCACAGGGACCCATCCATCCACATGCTATACACACAGCCCCAGTAACCCAGCCCAGCCCATCACACCCAGCCCAGCCCAGCAGCACAGCCCCCCAGCACCAGCATGCTGCACACAGCCCCATGCTGCCCCAGCAGCCCAGCCCAGCCCAGCCCAGCACAGCACAGCCCAGCATCCACAGCATGCTGCACACAGCCCCAGCCCCAGCCCAGCCCAGCCAGCCCAGCAGCAGCCCCAGCCCAGCACAGCAGCAGCCCAGCACAGCACAGCAGCATCCCAGCATGCTGCACAGCCCAGCCCCAGCCCCAGCCCAGCCCACCAGCAGCCAGCACAGCACAGCCCAGCACAGCCCAGCCAGCCCATCACAGCCCAGCAGCCCACAGCCCACCCCCAGCCATCCAGCCCATGCTGCAGCACAGCCCAGCCCCAGCCCAGCCCAGCCCAGCCCAGCCAGCCCAGCAGCCACAGCAGCACAGGGACCCCAGCCCATCCAGGGACCCCATGCATCATGCTGCATGCACAGCATGCTACACACAGCCCAGCCCAGCCAGCCCAGCCCAGCACAGCACAGCACAGCACAGCCCAGCCCAGCACAGGGACCCCGATCTGCATCCACTGCATGCTGTACACAGCCCCAGTAACCCAGCCCAGCCCAGCCCAGCCCAGCCCAGCCCAGCCCAGCACCAGCCCAGCACAGGGACCCCCGATCTGCATCCACTGCATGCTGTACACAGCACCAGTAACCCAGCCCAGCCCAGCCCAGCCCAGCCCAGCCCAGCAGCCCAGCCCAGCACAGCACCAGCAGCCCAGCACCCAGCCCAGCACAGCCCAGCCCAGCCCAGGGACCCAGCAGCAGCCACAGCCCAGCCCAGCCCAGCCCAGCCCAGCCCAGCCCAGCCCAGCCCAGCCCAGCCCCAGCCCAGCCCAGCCACCCAGCACAGCCCAGCCCAGCACAGCACAGCCCAGCCCAGCCCAGCCCAGCCCAGCACAGCCCAGCCCAGCCCAGCCCAGCCCAGCCCAGCACAGCCCAGCAGCATCCAGCAGCCACCACATGCCCAGCCACACAGCCCAGCACCAGCCCAGCCCAGCCCAGCCCAGCCCAGCCCAGCCCCAGCCCAGCCCAGCCCCAGCCCAGCCCAGCACAGGGACCCCGATCCTGATCTGCATCCACTGCATGCTATACACAGCCCCAGTAACCCAGCCCAGCCCAGCCCAGCCCAGCACAGCCCAGCCCAGCACAGCACAGCACAGCACAGCACAGCAGCCCAGCCCAGCCCAGCCCAGCACACACAGCCCAGCACAGCCCAGCCCAGCCCAGCACAGCCAGCAACAGCCCAGCCCAGCCCAGCCCAGCCCAGCCACACCAGCCCAGCACAGCCCAGCCCAGCCCAGCATGCCCAGCCCAGCCCAGCACCAGCCCAGCCAGCAGCCCAGCAGCAGCCCAGCCCAGCCCAGCACAGCACAGCCAGCTGCATCCAGCCCAGCATCACTGCCCAGCAGCATGCCCACAGCACACCCAGCCCAGCCCAGCCCAGCAGCCCAGCCACAGCCCAGCCCAGCCCAGCCCAGCCCAGCACAGGGACCCCCAGCCCAGCCCAGCGACCATGCTGCATCACCCCATGCAACACCCAGCCCAGCCAGCCAGCAGCCCAGCCCAGCCCAGCCCAGCCCAGCCCAGCCCAGCACAGCACAGGACCTGCATCCACCGCATGCTGCATGATGCAGCACAGCCCCAGTAACCCAGCCCAGCCCAGCCCAGCAGCAGCCCAGCACAGCCCAGCCATCCAGCCCAGCCCAGCACAGCCCAGCCCAGCCCAGCCCAGCCCAGCCCAGCACAGCCCAGCCCAGCCAGCAGCCCAGCCCAGCCCAGCCAGCCCAGCCCAGCACAGCACAGCCCAGCACACCCAGCCCAGCCCAGCCCACCCAGCCCCCAGCCCAGCCCACACAGCCCAGCCCAGCACAGCACCATGCCACAGCACACAGCCCCAGCACCCAGCCCAGCCCAGCCCACAGCCCAGCCCAGCCCAGCACCCAGCCCAGCATGCTAGCACAGCCCATCAGCAGCCCACACAGCCCAGCCACACAGCCCAGCCCAGCCCAGCCCAGCCCCCAGCACAGCATCCCAGCCCAGCACAGCCCCCCAGCATCCAGCACATGCCAGCCCAGCCCAGCCCAGCACCAGCCAGCCCAGCCCAGCACAGCAGCCCAGCACAGCAGCCCAGCCTGCATCCACTGCATGCTATACACAGCCCAGCCCAGCCCAGCCCAGCCCAGCCCAGCACAGCCCAGCCCAGCCCAGCACAGCACAGCAGCACAGCCCAGCCCAGCCCAGCACAGCCAGCACCAGCACAGCCCAGCCCCCAGCATCCACCCAGCACAGCCCAGCCCCCAGCCCAGCCCAGCACAGCCAGCAGCCCAGCCCAGCAGCACCCCCCGATCTGCATCCACTGCATGCCACAGCCCCAGCCCAGCCCAGCCCAGCCCAGCCCAGCCCAGCATGCCAGCAGCCCCCAGCCCAGCACAGCCCCCAGATCTGCATCCACTGCATGCTGCACACAGCCCCAGTAACCCAGCCCAGCCCAGCCAGCACAGCCCAGCCCAGCCAGCCCAGCAGCATCCACCCAGCCACACAGCCCCAGCAACCCAGCCCAGCCCAGCAGCAGCACAGCCCAGCCCAGCCCAGCCCAGCAGCCACAGCATGCCCAGCACAGCCCAGCACCCCAGCCCAGCAGCCAGCCCAGCCCAGCCCAGCACAGCCAGCACAGCCCAGCCCAGCACAGCCCAGCAGCACAGCACCACACAGCATGCAGCACAGCACCCAGCACAGCCCAGCCCAGCCCAGCCCAGCCCAGCCCAGCAGCCAGCACAGCCCAGCCCAGCCCAGCACAGGGACCCCGATCTGCATCCACTGCATGCTATACACAGCCCCAGTAACCCAGCCCAGCCCAGCAGCCCAGCCCAGCCCAGCCCAGCAGCACAGCCCAGCCCAGCATGCCAGCCCAGCCCAGCCCAGCACAGCACAGCCCCAGCCCAGCCCAGCCCAGCACAGCCCAGCAGCCCAGCCCAGCCCAGCCCAGCCCAGCCCAGCCCAGCCCAGCACAGCACCCCAGCCTGCATCCACCATGCTGCACACAGCCCAGCCCCAGCCCAGCCCAGCCCACACCCAGCCCAGCCCAGCCCACAGCACAGCCAGCAGCCCAGCCCAGCCCAGCACAGGGACAGCCCCAGCATCCACAGCATGCCCAGCCAGCCCCAGCCCAGCCCAGCCCAGCCCAGCCCAGCAGCACAGCCCAGCCCAGCCCAGCCCAGCAGCCAGCAGCACAGGACCTGCATCCACTGCATGCTGCACACAGCCCAGCCCAGCCCAGCCCAGCCAGCCCAGCCCAGCCCAGCCCAGCCCAGCCCAGCCCAGCCCAGCACAGGCCCCAGGGATCTGCATCCATCCACTGCATGCTGTACACAGCCCCAGTAACCCAGCCCAGCCCAGCCCAGCACAGCCCAGCCCAGCACAGGGAGCCCAGCCCAGCATCCACCCAGCACACCCAGCCCAGCCCAGCCCAGCCCAGCCCAGCACAGCCCACCCAGCCCAGCCCAGCACAGCACAGCATCCACAGCAGCCCCAGCCCAGCCCCCAGCACAGCCCAGCCCAGCACAGGGACCCCTGCCACAGCAGCCAGCACACAGCCCAGCCAGCAGCCCAGCCCAGCACAGGGACCCCAGCCATCCAGCCCATGCCCAGCCCAGCACAGCCCAGCCCAGCCCAGCCCAGCCCAGCCAGCCCAGCCAGCAGCCCAGCCCAGCACAGGACCCCCCATCTGCATCCACCCATGCTGCACACAGCCCCAGTAACCCAGCCCAGCCCAGCCCACAGCCCAGCACAGCCCAGCCCAGCAGCAGCACCCCATCAGCATCCACTGCATGCTGCATACACAGCCCCAGTAACACAGCCCAGCCCAGCCCAGCCCAGCCCAGCCCAGCCCAGCCCAGCCCAGCACACAGCACCCCCCACCACAGCCCAGCATCCACCCAGCCCAGCACAGCCAGCAGCAGCAGCCCAGCCCAGCCCAGCACAGCACCCAGCCCAGCAGCCCAGCACAGCCCAGCACAGCATCCACCCACTGCACACAGCACAGCCACAGCAGCAGCAGCAGCCCAGCCCAGCCCACACACAGCAGCCCAGCCCAGCCCAGCAGCCCAGCCCAGCCAGCCCAGCCCAGCATCCCCGAGCCCATCCAGCCCATGCTGCACACAGCCCAGCCCCAGCCCAGCCCAGCCCAGCACAGCCCAGCACAGCAGCCCAGCCAGCACCCAGCACAGCCCAGCACAGCCCAGCCCAGCACAGCCCAGCCCAGCCCAGCCCAGCACAGCACAGCCCAGCACAGCACAGCCCAGCACAGCACCCAGCCCAGCCAGCCAGCACACAGCCCCCAGCATGCACCACCCAGCCCAGCCCAGCCCAGCCCAGCCCAGCCCAGCCCAGCACAGCCCCAGCACAGGGACCCCCGATCTGCATCCACTGCATGCTGTACACAGCCCCAGTAACCCAGCCCAGCCCACCCAGCACAGCCCAGCCCAGCAGCAGCCCAGCCCAGCATCCACTGCATGCTCTGCACAGCCCAGCACAGCCCAGCCCAGCCCAGCCCAGCCCAGCCCAGCCCAGCATCCAGCCCAGCCCAGCCCAGCCCAGCCCAGCCCAGCCCAGCCCAGCCCAGCCCATCTGCATCCACCCCATGCATAGCACACACAGCCCCAGCCCAGCCCAGCCCAGCCCAGCACAGCAGCCCAGCCCAGCCCAGCCAGCAGCCCAGCACAGGGACAGCCTGCATCCACTGCATGCACAGCCCAGCACCCAGCCCAGCAGCAGCCCAGCCCAGCCCAGCCCAGCCCAGCCCAGCCCAGCAGCAGCCCAGCCCAGCATAGCACCCAGCCCAGCCCCCAGCCCAGCCCAGCCACAGCCCAGCCCAGCCCAGCCCAGCCCAGCACAGCACAGCACACAGCCTGCACAGCACCAGCCCAGCACATGCAGCACAGCCCAGCCCAGCCCCAGCTGCATCCACTGCCAGCCTGTACACAGCCCAGCCCACCCAGCCCAGCCCAGCACAGCACAGCCAGCAGCCCCAGCCCAGCACAGGGACCCCCCGATCTGCATCCACTGCATGCTATACACAGCCCCAGTAACCCAGCCCAGCCCAGCCCAGCCCAGCCCAGCCCAGCCCAGCCCAGCACAGCAGCAGCCAGCAGCAGCACAGCCCAGCAGCACAGCACAGCAGCCCAGCAGCCCAGCCCAGCCCAGCCCAGCCCAGCCCAGCCCAGCCCAGCCCAGCCCACAGCCCAGCCCAGCAGCACAGCCCCCATCAGCATCCACCGCATGCCACACACAGCCCCAGTAACCCAGCCCAGCCCAGCACAGCCCAGCCCAGCAGCCCAGCCCAGCACAGCCCCCCCGATCTGCATCCACTGCATGCACACACAGCCCCAGCCCCAGCCCAGCCCAGCAGCACAGCCCAGCCCAGCCCAGCACAGGGACACAGCCCAGCCACAGCAGCACAGCCCCAGCAGCCACCAGCCCAGCCCAGCCCAGCACAGCCCCAGCCCCCAGCCCAGCCCAGCCCAGCACCAGCAGCAGCACAGCCCAGCCCAGCACAGCACAGCCCAGCCAGCACAGCACCAGCCCAGCACAGCCCAGCCAGCCCAGCCCAGCCCAGCAGCAGCCCAGCCCAGCCCAGCCCAGCACAGGGACCCCCCGATCTGCATCCACTGCATGCTGCACACAGCCCCAGTAACCCAGCCCAGCCCAGCCCAGCCCAGCCCAGCCCAGCCCAGCAGCCCAGCAGCAGCCCAGCACAGCCCAGCCCAGCATCCAGCCCCCAGCCCAGCCTGCACCACCCAGCACAGCCCCAGCAGCCCAGCCCAGCCCCCAGCCAGCAGCAGCCCAGCCCAGCCCAGCCCAGCCCAGCCCAGCCAGGGACCCCAGCATCCACCCATGCCCACAGCCCCAGCCCCAGCCCAGCCCAGCCCAGCCCACAGCACAGCCCAGCACAGCCCCAGCACAGCCAGCCCAGCCCAGCCAGCCCACCCATGCTGCACAGCCCCAGCAGCACCCATCCCAGCCCAGCCCAGCACAGCCCAGCCCAGCCCAGCCCAGCCAGCCCAGCCCAGCAGCCCAGCCCAGCACAGGGACCAGGGATCTGCATCCACCATCCATGCTGCACACAGCCCCAGTAACCCAGCCCAGCCCAGCCCAGCCCAGCCAGCACAGCCAGCCCAGCCCAGCACAGCACAGCCCAGCCCAGCAGCACAGCACAGCAGCATCCAGCCCAGCCCAGCCCAGCCCAGCCCAGCCCAGCCCAGCACAGCCCAGCCCAGCCCAGCCCAGCCAGCAGCACAGCAGCACAGCCCAGCCCCCCCCATGCATCCACAGCATGCACACAGCACAGCCCCAGCAACCCAGCCCAGCCCAGCCCAGCACAGCCCAGCCCAGCCCAGCAGCCCAGGGACCCCATCTGCATCCACTGCATGCTATACACAGCCCCAGCCCACCCAGCCCAGCCCAGCACAGCCAGCAGCAGCCCAGCCCAGCCCAGCCCAGCCAGCCCCAGCATCAGCATCCACCCAGCATGCCAGCACACACAGCCCAGCCCAGCCCAGCCCAGCCCAGCCACAGCCCAGCCCAGCCCAGCACAGCAGCCCAGCAGCACAGCCCAGCATGCAGCCCAGCACAGCCCCCAGCAGCCCAGCCCAGCAGCCCCCAGCCCTGCATCCACAGCATGCTATACACAGCCCCAGTAACCCAGCCAGCCCAGCCCAGCCCAGCACAGCAGCCAGCCCAGCCCAGCAGCCCAGCACAGCCCAGCCAGCACAGCCCAGCACAGCCCAGCCCAGCCCAGCCCAGCCCAGCCCAGCCCAGCCCAGCCCAGCCCACAGCACAGCCCCCATCTGCATCCACAGCATGCTACACACAGCCCCAGTAACCCAGCCCAGCCCAGCCCCAGCCCAGCCCAGCCCAGCACAGCCCACCCCAGCCTGCATCCACTGCATGCACACAGCCCCAGTAACCCAGCCCAGCCCAGCCCAGCCCAGCCCAGCCCAGCCCAGCCCAGCCCAGCACAGCACCCCAGCAGCATCAGCCCAGCCCAGCACAGCCCAGCCCCAGCCCAGCCCAGCACAGCACAGCACAGCCCAGCCCAGCCCAGCCCAGCCCACACAGCCCAGCCCAGCAGCCCAGCCCAGCACAGCCCAGCCCATCTGCATCCACCCCATGCAGCACACACACCCAGCCCCAGCCCAGCCCACCCAGCCCAGCCCAGCCCAGCCCAGCCCAGCCCAGCCAGCACAGCCAGCCCCATCCATCAGCCCATGCCCAGCACAGCCCCAGCTGCATCCACCAGCCCACACAGCCCCAGTAACCCAGCCCAGCCCAGCCCAGCCCAGCACAGCCCAGCCCAGCCCCCTGCCCAGCATCCACTGCATGCACAGCACAGCCCAGCAGTAAGCCCAGCCCAGCCCAGCCCAGCCCAGCACAGCCCAGCCCAGCCCAGCCCCACAGCCCAGCCCAGCACAGCCCAGCCACACAGCCCCCCAGCCACAGCCCAGCCCAGCCCACAGCCCAGCCCAGCCCAGCACAGCCCAGCCCAGCAGCAGCAGCAGGGACCCCCAGATCTGCATCCACTGCATGCTGCACACAGCCCCAGCCCCCAGCCCAGCCCAGCCCAGCCCAGCCCAGCCCAGCACAGCCCAGCACAGGGACCCCATCTGCATCCACTGCATGCCCATACACAGCCCCAGTAGCCCAGCCCAGCCAGCACAGCCCAGCCCAGCCACAGCAGCACAGCATCCAGCCCAGCCCAGCAGCCCAGCAGCCCAGCCCAGCCCAGCACAGCCCACACAGCCCAGCCCAGCACAGGGACCCAGCCTGCAGCCCACCCAGCATGCAGCACACAGCCCAGCCCCAGCCCAGCCCAGCCCAGCCCAGCCCAGCCCAGCCCAGCACAGCAGCCCACAGCCCAGCACCCCCAGATCTGCATCCACTGCATGCTATACACAGCCCCAGCCCACCCAGCCCAGCCCAGCCCAGCCCAGCCCAGCCCAGCCCAGCCCCCCATGATCAGCAGCCACAGCCCAGCACACAGCCCCAGCAACCCAGCCCAGCCCAGCACAGCCCAGCCCAGCCCAGCCCAGCCCAGCCCAGCCAGCAGCACCCAGCCCAGCCCAGCCCAGCCCAGCCCACCAGCCCAGCCCAGCCACAGCACCAGCAACCCAGCCCAGCCCAGCCAGCCCAGCCCAGCCCAGCCCAGCCCAGCACAGCCACAGGGACCCCCACAGCATCCACTGCATGCACATACACAGCCCCAGCCCCCAGCCCAGCCCAGCCACAGCACAGCCCAGCCCAGCAGCACCAGCCCAGCAGCCCCAGCACAGCCCAGCCCAGCCCAGCCCAGCCCAGCCCAGCAGCACAGCCCAGCCAGCAGCCATCCACCCATGCAGCACACAGCCCCAGTAACCCCAGCCCAGCCCAGCACAGCCCAGCACAGCCCAGCAGCCATCTGCATCCAGCATGCTGCACACAGCCCCAGCCCCAGCCCAGCCCAGCCCAGCCCAGCCCAGCCCAGCAGCCCAGCCCCCCAGCCAGCCACAGCCAGCCCAGCCCAGCCCAGCCCCCAGCCCAGCCAGCAGCACAGCACAGCCCAGCCCAGCCAGCCCAGCACAGCACCCAGCATCCACCGCATGCTGCATACCCAGCCCAGCCCCAGCCCAGCCCAGCCCAGCAGCCCAGCCCAGCCCAGCCCACAGCACAGCCCATCTGCATCCACCAGCATGCTATACACAGCCCCAGTAACCCAGCCCAGCCCAGCCCAGCCCACCCAGCATCCAGCAGCCCAGCCCAGCACAGCCCAGCAGCAGCCCAGCCCATCCAGCCAGCAGCAGCACAGCCCAGCAGCAGCCCAGCACAGCCCAGCCCAGCCCAGCACACAGCAGCCCAGCCCAGCCCAGCCAGCACAGCCAGCAGCACAGCACAGCACAGCCCAGCCCAGCCCAGCACAGGGACCCCCCTGATCTGCATCCACTGCATGCTGTACACAGCCCCAGTAACCCAGCCCAGCCCAGCCACAGCCAGCCCAGCCCAGCACCAGCCCAGGGACCCCGATCTGCATCCACTGCATGCTATACACAGCCCCAGTACCCAGCCCAGCCCAGCCACAGCCCAGCCCAGCCCAGCCCAGCCCAGCCCCATCTGCATCCCAGCATGCTAGCACAGCCCCAGCCCAGCCCAGCCCAGCACACAGCCCAGCACAGCCCAGCCCCCAGCCCAGCACACAGCCCAGCCCAGCAGCCCAGCCAGCACCCAGCCCAGCCAGCCCAGCCAGCAGCCACAGCACAGCAGCCAGCCCAGCCCAGCCCAGCAGCCCAGCCCAGCCCAGCCCAGCACAGCCCACCCCAGCATCAGCCCAGCACAGCCAGCCCCAGCAGCCCAGCCCAGCCCAGCCAGCCCAGCCCAGCACAGGGACCCCGATCTGCATCCACTGCATGCTGCACAGCCCCAGCCCAGCCCAGCCCAGCACAGCCCAGCCCAGCCCAGCCCAGCCCAGCACAGGGACCCCCCTGCATCCACCCACATGCTGCATGCACAGCCCCAGTAACCCAGTAACCAGCCCAGCCCATCACACACAGCCCAGCCCAGCCCAGCCCAGCCCAGCACAGGGACCCCCATCTGCATCCACTGCATGCTATACACAGCCCCAGCAACCCAGCCCAGCCCAGCCCAGCACAGCCCAGCCCAGCCCAGCACAGCACCAGCCCAGCCCAGCAGCCAGCCCAGCCCAGCAGCCACAGCAGCACAGCACAGCACAGCCCCCAGCCCAGCCCAGCCCAGCCCAGCCCAGCCCAGCCCAGCCCAGCCCAGCCCAGCATCAGCCCAGCACAGCCCAGCCCAGCCCCCAGCCCAGCCCAGCCCAGCCAGCAGCCCCCAGCCAGCAGCCCAGCCCAGCCCAGCCCAGCAGCCAGCCAGCATGCCCAGCCAGCCCCCCAGATCTGCATCCCAGCCCAGCCACAGCAGCCCAGCCCAGCCCAGCCCAGCCCAGCCCAGCCCAGCACAGCACAGCCCAGCCCAGCACAGGGACCCCATCTCTGCATCCACTGCATGCTATACACAGCCCAGCCCCAGCCCAGCCCAGCCCAGCCCAGCCCAGCCCACAGCCCAGCCCAGCCCAGCCCAGCACAGGACCCCCCCCGATCTGCATCCACTGCATGCTGCACACAGCCCCAGCCACCCAGCCCAGCCCAGCCCAGCCCAGCAGCCCAGCCCAGCACCAGCCCAGCCATCCACCCCAGCCCAGCCCAGCCCCAGCACCAGCCCCAGCCCAGCCCACCCAGCCCAGCCCAGCACAGCCCAGCCCAGCCAGGGACCCCTGCCAGCATCCACTGCATGCCACAGCCCAGCAGCCCAGCCCAGCCCAGCCCAGCCCAGCACAGCACAGCCCAGCCCAGCCCAGCACAGCACAGCCCATCAGCACAGCCCAGCCCAGCAGGGAGCAGCCCAGCCAGCCAGCCCAGCCCAGCACCAGCCAGCACAGCCAGCCCCCAGCCCAGCCCAGCCCAGCCAGCCCAGCCCAGCCCAGCACAGCCAGCATCCACAGCCCAGCACAGCCAGCAGCCCAGCCCAGCCAGCCCAGCCCAGCAGCCAGCCCAGCCCAGCACAGGGACCCCCGATCTGCATCCACTGCATGCTGTACACAGCCCCAGTAACCCAGCCCAGCCCAGCCCACACACACAGCCCAGCCCAGCCCAGCCCAGCCCAGCACAGGGACCCCCGATCTGCATCCACTGCATGCTGCTGCACAGCCCCAGCCCCAGCCCAGCCCAGCCCAGCCCAGCCCAGCCCAGCCCAGCCCAGCCCAGCACATCCAGCCACAGCCAGCACAGCCCAGCCCAGCCCAGCACAGCCAGCCCAGCCCAGCCAGCCAGCAGCCCAGCCCAGCACAGCCCAGCCCAGCCCACCAGCAGCCAGCAGCCCAGCCCAGCCCAGCAGCCCAGCCCAGCCCAGCACAGCCCAGCCCAGCCCACCCCAGCCCAGCACAGCCCCAGCCCAGCCCAGCCCAGCCCAGCCCAGCCCAGCCCAGCCCAGCACAGCCCAGCACAGCCCAGCCACAGCACCCAGCAGCATCCACCAGCAGCCATAGCCAGCCCAGCAACCCCCCGAGCCAGCATGCTATACAGCCCAGCACAGCAGCCCAGCCCAGCCCCCAGCCAGCCAGCCCAGCCCAGCCCAGCCCAGCACAGCCCAGCACAGGGACCCCCGATCTGCATCCACTGCATGCTGTACACAGCCCCAGTAACCCAGCCCAGCCCATCACACACAGCCCAGCCCAGCCCAGCCCAGCACAGCCCAGCACAGGGACCCCCGATCTGCATCCACCCATGCTATGCACAGCCCCAGCCCACCCAGCCCAGCCCAGCCCAGCACAGCACAGCCCAGCACAGCCCAGCCCAGCCCAGCCAGCATCCAGCCCAGCCCAGCTGCATCCAGCCATGCAGCACAGCCCAGCCCAGCCCAGCCAGCAGCCCAGCCCAGCCCAGCACAGGGACCCCCGATCTGCATCCACTGCATGCATACACAGCCCCCAGTAACCCAGCCCAGCCCAGCACAGCCCAGCCCAGCCCAGCCCAGCATCCACTGCATGCCAGCACACAGCACAGCCAGCCCAGCCCAGCCCAGCCCAGCACAGCCCAGCCAGCAGCCCAGCCCAGCCCAGCAGCCAGCCCAGCCAGCACCACAGCCAGCCCAGCAGCCCAGCCCAGCAGCCCAGCACAGCCCACAGCACAGCACAGCCCAGCCCAGCCCAGCCCAGCCCAGCCCAGCAGCCCAGCCCAGCCAGCCAGCAGCAGCCCAGCACAGGGACCCCGATCTGCATCCACTGCATGCTGCACACAGCCCCAGTAACCCAGCCCAGCCCAGCCAGCACAGCCCAGCCCAGCCCAGCACAGCCCATCCACTGCACAGCACAGCCCAGCAGCATCCACTGCATGCCCACACAGCCCCAGCAACCCAGCCCAGCCCAGCCCAGCACAGCCCAGCCCAGCCCAGCCCAGCACAGCCCAGCACAGGACCCCATCTGCATCCACTGCATGCTGCACACAGCCCCAGTAACCCAGCCCAGCCCAGCCCAGCCCAGCCCAGCCCAGCCCAGCAGCCCAGCACAGGGACCCCCCCATCTGCATCCACAGCATGCTATACACAGCCCCAGTAACCCAGCCCAGCCCAGCCCACCCAGCCCAGCCCAGCCCAGCCCAGCCCAGCCCAGCCAGCCCAGCAGGGAGCCCATCAGCACAGCAGCACAGCACAGCAGCCCCAGCCCAGCACCCAGCCCAGCACAGCCCCATCTGCATCCACCCATGCAGCCCAGCCCAGCCCAGCCCAGCCCAGCAGCCCAGCCCAGCCCAGCCCAGCCCAGCCCAGCACAGGGACCCCCGATCTGCATCCACTGCATGCTATACACAGCCCCAGTAACCCAGCCCAGCCCAGCCCAGCCCAGCCCAGCCCAGCCCAGCCCAGCCCAGCACAGCCCAGCATCCACTGCATGCTATACACAGCCCCAGCAACCCAGCCCAGCCCAGCACAGCCCAGCCCAGCCCAGCCCAGCCCAGCCCACCACAGCACAGCCCAGCAGCCCAGCCCAGCATGCCAGCACAGCCCAGCCCAGCACAGGGACCCCAGCCCAGCAGCAGCCCAGCCCAGCCCAGCCCAGCACAGCCCAGCCCAGCACAGGGACCCCCATCTGCATCCACTGCATGCTATACACAGCCCCAGCCCCAGCCCAGCCCAGCCAGCAGCCCAGCCCAGCCCAGCCCAGCCCAGCCCAGCTGCAGGGACCCCATGCTGCACAGCCCCAGCAACCCAGCCCAGCCCAGCCCCAGCCCAGCCCAGCCCAGCCCAGCCCACCTGCATGCCACAGCCCAGCCCAGCCCAGCCCAGCCCAGCCCAGCCCAGCCCAGCCCAGCCCAGCACAGCCCAGCCCAGCACAGGGACCCCCGATCTGCATCCACTGCATGCTGTACACAGCCCCAGTAACCCAGCCCAGCCCAGCCCAGCCCAGCCCAGCCCAGCCCAGCACAGCCCAGCCCAGCCCAGCCCAGCCCAGCCCAGCAGCCAGCCCAGCCCAGCCCAGCCCAGCACAGGGACCCCCGATCTGCATCCACTGCATGCTATACACAGCCCCAGTAACCCAGCCCAGCCCACACACAGCCCAGCACAGCCCAGCACAGCCCAGCCCAGCATGCAGCCAGCCCCAGCCCAGCAGCATCAGCAGCCCAGCCCAGCACAGCCCAGCCCAGCCCAGCCCAGCACAGCCACAGCCCAGCACAGCAGCCCAGCATGAGCACAGCCCAGCCCAGCCCAGCCCAGCCCAGCCCAGCACAGCCCAGCCCAGCACAGCACCCAGCCCAGCCCAGCCCAGCCCATGCATCACACACAGCCCAGCACCCAGCCCAGCCACAGCCCAGCCCAGCCCAGCCAGCCCAGCCCAGCCCAGCCCAGCCCAGCCCAGCCCAGCCCAGCAGCAGCCCAGCCCAGCACAGGGACCCCGATCTGCATCCACTGCATGCTGTACACAGCCCCAGTAACCCAGCCCAGCCCAGCAGCACCCAGCCCAGCCCAGCCCAGCCCAGCACAGCACAGCCCAGCACAGCATCCACCCCATGCATGCACAGCCCCAGCACCACAGCCCAGCAGCCCAGCCCCAGCCCAGCCCAGCCCAGCCCAGCCCAGCCCAGCCCAGCACAGGGACCCCCATCTGCATCCACTGCATGCTATACACAGCCCCAGTAACCCAGCCCAGCCCAGCCCAGCCCAGCCCAGCCCAGCCCAGCAGCAGCACAGCCCAGCACAGCCCAGCCCAGCACAGCCAGCCCCAGCCCAGCACAGCAGCCCAGCCCCCAGCCCAGCCCAGCCCAGCACAGCCCCCCAGCCTGCATCCACCCATGCAGCACACAGCCCCAGCCCACTGCAGCCCAGCATGCTGTACACAGCCCAGCCCCAGCCCAGCCCAGCCCAGCCCAGCCAGCCCAGCCCAGCCCAGCACAGGGACCCCGATCTGCATCCACTGCATGCTATACACAGCCCCCCAGTAACCCAGCCCAGCCCAGCCCAGCACAGCCCAGCAGCACAGGGACCAGATCTGCATCCACTGCATGCTATACACAGCCCAGCAGCCCAGCCCAGCCACAGCAGCCAGCCCAGCCAGCAGCCCAGCTGCATCCACTGCATGCTGCAGCAGCCCAGCCCAGCCCAGCCCAGCCCAGCCCAGCCCAGCCCAGCCCAGCCCAGCCCAGCCCAGCCCACACAGCCCAGCCCCAGCACAGGGACCCCCGCATCCACTGCATGCTGTACACAGCCCCAGCCCCAGCCCAGCCCAGCCACAGCCCAGCCCAGCCCAGCCCAGCCAGCAGCACCACAGCCCAGCACAGGACCCCCCCATCTGCAGCCCACTGCATGCCAGCACACACAGCCCCAGCACAGCCAGCCCACCCAGCCCAGCCCAGCCAGCACAGCCCAGCCCAGCCCAGCCCAGCCCAGCATCCACTGCATGCTGCACAGCCCAGCACAGCCCAGCCCACAGCCAGCCCAGCCCCAGCCCAGCCAGCATAGCACAGCCAGCCCAGCCCAGCCCAGCCAGCAGCCCAGCACAGCCCAGCACAGGGACCCCGATCTGCATCCACCGCATGCTATACACAGCCCCAGTAACCCAGCCCAGCCCAGCCCAGCCCAGCCCAGCCCAGCCCAGCCCAGCCCAGCCCAGCCCAGCCAGCATCCCAGCCCAGCACAGCCCAGCACAGCACAGCCCAGCACAGCCCAGCCCAGCACAGCCCAGCCCAGCCCAGCCCAGCCCAGCACAGCACAGCACAGCCCAGCATCCACCGCATGCCCACACAGCCCCAGCAACCCAGCCCAGCAGCCAGCCCAGCCCAGCCCCCGCCCATCCACAGCATGCTGTACACAGCCCAGCCCAGCCAGCAGCCCAGCCCAGCACAGCCCAGCCCAGCCCAGCACCCACCCATGCATCCCAGCCCAGCCCAGCACACCCAGCAGCAGCAGCCCAGCCAGCCCCCCCGCCCAGCCCCAGCATGCAGCCCAGCCCAGCCCAGCCCAGCCCAGCCCAGCCCAGCCCAGCCCAGCCCAGCCCCAGCCCAGCACAGGGACCCCCATCTGCATCCACTGCATGCTGCATACACAGCCCCAGTAAGCCCAGCCCAGCCCAGCCCAGCCCAGCCCAGCCCAGCACAGGGCCCACCCCTGCATCCACTGCATCTGCATCCACTGCATGCTATACACAGCCCCCCAGCCCCCAGCCCAGCCCAGCACAGCCCAGCCCAGCCCAGCCCAGCCCACAGCACAGGACCCCCTGCATCAGCAGCCACAGCATGCCACCAGCCCCAGCCCACCCAGCCCAGCCAGCAGCCCAGCACAGCCCAGCCCAGCCCAGCCCAGGGACCCCAGCATCCACCGCATGCTATACACAGCCCAGCCAACCCAGCAGCCCAGCAGCACAGCCCAGCCCAGCCCAGCCCAGCAGCCCCCATCTGCATCCACCCATGCTGCATACACAGCATGCAGCAACCCAGCCCAGCCCAGCACAGCCCAGCCCAGCACAGCCAGCCCAGCCCAGCACAGGACCCCATCTGCATCCACTGCATGCTGCACAGCCCCAGTAAGCCCAGCCCAGCCAGCAGCCCAGCCCAGCCCAGCACAGCACCCAGCCCAGCAGCCAGCACAGCCCAGCACAGCCCAGCCCAGCCCAGCCCCCCAGCCCAGCCAGCAGCCCAGCCCAGCCCAGCCCAGCCCAGCACAGCCCAGCCCAGCACAGGGACCCCGATCTGCATCCACACCATGCTGTACACAGCCCCAGTAACCCAGCCCAGCCCATCACACAGCAGCCCAGCCCAGCCCAGCAGCAGCCCAGACCCCCAGGGATCTGCATCCACTGCATGCTATGCACAGCCCCAGTAACCCAGCCCAGCCCAGCCACAGCCCAGCCCAGCCCAGCCCAGCCCAGCATCCACAGCATGCTATACACAGCCCAGCCCAGCATCCAGCCCAGCATGCACCAGCACACAGCCCCAGCAGCCCAGCCCAGCCCAGCCCAGCAGCCCAGCAACCAGCCCAGCCCAGCAGCAGCCCAGCCCAGGGACAGCATCCACCACCACATGCATGCACAGCCCCAGCCCAGCCCCCAGCCCAGCACAGCAGCCCAGCCCAGCCCAGCCCAGCATCCAGCAGCACAGGACCCCGATCTGCATCCACTGCAGCCCATGCCACACCAGCCCCCAGCCCAGCCCAGCCCAGCCCAGCACAGCACCAGCCCAGCCCAGCACAGCACATCACCCCCCAGCTGCATCCACTGCATGCTATACACAGCCCCAGCCCACCCAGCACAGCCCAGCCCAGCACCCAGCCCAGCCCAGCCCAGCACAGCACAGCACAGGACCCCCAGCCTGCATCCACAGCATGCAGCCCAGCCCCAGCAGCCCAGCCCAGCCCAGCCCAGCCATGCCCAGCACAGCCCAGCCCAGCCCAGCCCAGCCCAGCAGCCAGCCCAGCCAGCCCAGCACAGGGACCCCGATCTGCATCCACTGCATGCTGTACACAGCCCCAGTAACCCAGCCCAGCCCAGCCAGCAGCCAGCAGCCCAGCACAGCCCAGCCCAGATCTGCATCCACTGCATGCTATACACAGCCCCAGTAACCCAGCCCAGCCCAGCCCAGCCCAGCCCAGCCCAGCCCAGCCAGCCCAGCCCAGCACAGCCCAGCCAGCCCAGCCCAGCAGCCACAGCACAGCAGCCCAGCACAGGGACCCCATCTGCATCCACAGCATGCCCAGCCCAGTAACCCAGCCCAGCCCAGCCAGCCCAGCCCCCAGCCCAGCCCAGCCAGCACAGCCCAGCCCAGCACAGGGACTCCCGATCTGCATCCACTGCATGCTATACACAGCCCCAGTAAC
>JAFBJZ010000138.1:0-16476 GCA_016785225.1 Psettodes erumei | reverse complement strand
TTTGCACTTGAGCAGAAGGGGTTATCCATGAACTTTTTGTTCTAAATGTGTTATCTAGTGACAAAGACTGATACTGAAGTGTTATTTTATGATTCCATGCACCCATGTCCTCAAAAACACACTTGTGTCCTTTTTTGAGGTTTTCTCGACGAGAAAAAAACGTTTTGGTCATATACCTGTTTGCACTTGAGCAGAAGGGGTTATCCATGAACTTTTTGTTCTAAATGTGTTATCTAGTGACAAAGACTGATACTGAAGTGTTATTTTATGATTCCATGCACCCATGTCCTCAAAAACACACTTGTGTCCTTTTTGAGGTTTTCTCGACGAGAAAAAACGTTTTGGTCATATACCTGTTTGCACTTGAGCAGAAGGGGTTATCCATGAACTTTTTGTTCTAAATGTGTTATCTAGTGACAAAGACTGATACTGAAGTGTTATTTTATGATTCCATGCACCCATGTCCTCAAAAAACACACTTGTGTCCTTTTTGAGGTTTTCTCGAGAAAAAACGTTTTGGTCATATACCTGTTTGCACTTGAGCAGAAGGGGTTATCCATGAACTTTTTGTTCTAAATGTGTTATCTAGTGACAAAGACTGATACTGAAGTGTTATTTTATGATTCCATGCACCCATGTCCTCAAAAACACACTTGTTTCCTTTTGTGAGGTTTTCTCGACGAGAAAAACACGTTTTGGTCATATACCTGTTTGCACTTGAGCAGAAGGGGTTATCCATGAACTTTTTGTTCTAAATGTGTTATCTAGTGACAAAGACTGATACTGAAGTGTTATTTTATGATTCCATGCACCCATGTCCTCAAAAAAAACACTTGTGTCCTTTTTTTGAGGTTTTCTCGACGAGAAAAAACGTTTTGGTCATATACCTGTTTTTGCACTTGAGCAGAAGGGGTTATCCATGAACTTTTTGTTCTAAATGTGTTATCTAGTGACAAAGACTGATACTGAAGTGTTATTTTATGATTCCATGCACCCATGTCCTCAAAAACACACTTGTGTCCTTTTTTTGAGGTTTTCTCGACGAGAAAAAAAAAACGTTTTTTCATATACCTGTTTGCACTTGAGCAGAAGGGGTTATCCATGAACTTTTTGTTCTAAATGTGTTATCTAGTGACAAAGACTGATACTGAAGTGTTATTTTATGATTCCATGCACCCATGTCCTCAAAAAAAACACACTTGTGTCCTTTTTTGAGGTTTTCTCGACGAGAAAAAAACGTTTTTGGTCATATACCTGTTTGCACTTGAGCAGAAGGGGTTATCCATGAACTTTTTGTTCTAAATGTGTTATCTAGTGACAAAGACTGATACTGAAGTGTTATTTTATGATTCCATGCACCCATGTCCTCAAAAAACACACTTGTGTCCTTTTTGAGAGGTTTTCGACGAGAAAAAAAAAACGTTTTGGTCATATACCTGTTTGCACTTGAGCAGAAGGGGTTATCCATGAACTTTTTGTTCTAAATGTGTTATCTAGTGACAAAGACTGATACTGAAGTGTTATTTTATGATTCCATGCACCCATGTCCTCAAAAACACACTTGTGTCCTTTTTGAGGTTTTTCTCGACGAGAAAAACACGTTTTGGTCATATACCTGTTTGCACTTGAGCAGAAGGGGTTATCCATGAACTTTTTGTTCTAAATGTGTTATCTAGTGACAAAGACTGATACTGAAGTGTTATTTTATGATTCCATGCACCCATGTCCTCAAAAACACACTTGTGTCCTTTTTGAGGTTTTCTCGACGAGAAAAAACGTTTTGGTCATATACCTGTTTGCACTTGAGCAGAAGGGGTTATCCATGAACTTTTTTCTAAATGTGTTATCTAGTGACAAAGACTGATACTGAAGTGTTATTTATTTTATGATTCCATGCACCCATGTCCTCAAAAACACACTTGTGTCCTTTTTTTTGAGTTTTCTCGACGAGAAAAAACGTTTTTGGTCATATACCTGTTTGCACTTGAGCAGAAGGGGTTATCCATGAACTTTTTGTTCTTCTAAATGTGTTATCTAGTGACAAAGACTGATACTGAAGTGTTATTTTATGATTCCATGCACCCATGTCCTCAAAAACACACTTGTGTCCTTTTTGAGAGGTTTTCTCGAGAAAAAAACACGTTTTGGTCATATACCTGTTTGCACTTGAGCAGAAGGGGTTATCCATGAACTTTTTGTTCTAAATGTGTTATCTAGTGACAAAGACTGATACTGAAGTGTTATTTTATGATTCCATGCACCCATGTCCTCAAAAACACACTTGTGTCCTTTTTGAGGTTTTCTCGACGAGAAAAGCACTTTTTGGTCATATACCTGTTTGCACTTGTGCAGAAGGGGTTACCCATGAACTTTTTGCTCTAAATGTGTTATCTAGTGACAAAGACTGATACTGAAGTGTTATTTTATGATTCCATGCACCCATGTCCTCAAAAACACACTTGTGTCCTTTTTGAGGTTTTCTCGACGAGAAAAACACGTTTTTTTGGTCATATACCTGTTTGCACTTGAGCAGAAGGGGTTATCCATGAACTTTTTGTTCTAAATGTGTTATCTAGTGACAAAGACTGATACTGAAGTGTTATTTTATGATTCCATGCACCCATGTCCTCAAAAACACACTTGTGTCCTTTTTGAGGTTTTCTCGACGAGAAAAACACGTTTTGGTCATATACCTGTTTGCACTTGAGCAGAAGGGGTTATCCATGAACTTTTTGTTCTAAATGTGTTATCTAGTGACAAAGACTGATACTGAAGTGTTATTTTATGATTCCATGCACCCATGTCCTCAAAAACACACTTGTGTGCATCCTTTTTGAGGTTTTCTCGAGAGAAAAGCAGGTTTTGGTCATATACCTGTTTGCACTTGTGCAGAAGGGGTTATCCATGAACTTTTTCCTCTAAATGTGTTGTCAACTGACCAAGAATGATATTGAAGTGTTATTTTATGATTCCATGCACCCATGTCCTCCCCCAAAACACACTTCCGTGTCCATTTTGTGTTTTCTCGACGAAAAACGTTTTTTGTCACTATACCTGTTTGCACTTGTGCAGAAGGGGTTACCCATGGGACTTTTGCTTTATAATGTGTTATCAACTGACAAAGAATGATACTAAAGTGTTATTTTATGATTCCATGCACCCAACCCATGTCCACAAAAAACACACTGTGTGTCATTTTTTTTGGTTTTTCGACGAGAAAAGAAAAGTTTTCAGTCACTATATGTGTGTTTGAACTTGCAGCAGAAGGGGTGACCCATGGAATTTTTTTCTTTATGTCCACTATCTACTGACAAGACTGATACTAAAGTGTTATTTTATGATTCCCCATGCACCCATGTCCAAAAACAAAAGGTTTTCTCGACAGTATATAACCTGTTTGCACTTGAGCAGAAGCTTTTCTCTTTTCTAAAAGAGAAAAGAAGGGGTGACAGGTTTTGGTCATATGCCTGTGAACTTTTTCTTTATGTCCACTATGAACTGACAATGATACTAAATGATTCCATGCACCCATGTCCACAAAAACACACACTGTCCCTTTTTGAGCTTTTCTCGGCGAGAAAAGCAGGTTTGCTCTTGTGCCTGTTTGCTCTTGTGAGCATGAATGAACTTTTGCTCCATATGCATTGTCAACTGACCAAGAATGATATTAAAGTGTTGTTTCATGATTCCAAGCAGCCATGTCCCCCAAAACACAGTACCGTGCATTTAGTGCTTTTCTCGGTGATAAAAGCAGGTTTTGGTCATATGCCTGTTTGCTCTTATGCAGAAGCGGGGACCCATGAAATATTTGCTACATATGCATTGTCAACTGATCAACAATGATAATAAAGTGTTATTTTATGATTCCAGGCACCCATGTCCCCTAAAACACAGTCCCGTCCATTAAGTGCTTTTCTCGGCGAGAAAAGCTCACAGTCACTGGCCTCTTTGAACTTGTGCAAAAGGGGTGATCCATGGAATTTTTTGCTTTATTTCCATTATCAACTGACCAAGAATGATACTAAAGTGTTAATTCATGATTCCATGCACCCACGTCCACCAAAACACAGGTATTGTCCCTTGTCTTTTTTTGAACTCGAGAGAAAAGCTGGTTTTTTTCATGTGTCCATCATGACAAAGCATGTTTTATTTCATGATTCCATGCACCCACGTCCACCAAAACACAGTACTGTCCCTTGTGAGCTTTTCTCGGCGAGAAAAGCTGGTTTTGGTCATATGCATGTTTGCTCTTGTGCAGAAGTGGGGGCCCATGAACGTTGTGCTCCTTATGCATTGTCAACTGACCAAGAATGATATTAAAGTGTTGTTTCATGATTCCAAGCAGCCATGTCCCCCAAAACACAGTACCGTGCATTTAGTGCTTTTCTCGGCGATAAAAGCAGGTTTTGGTCATATGCCTGTTTGCTCTTGTGCAGAAGCGGGGACCCATGAAATATTTGCTCCATATGCATTGTCAACTGACCAAGAATGATAGTAAAGTGTTATTTTATGATTCCAGGTACCGATGTCTATCAAAACAAAATACCGTCCATTAATTGCTTTTCTCGGCGAGACAAGCTCACGCTCACTGGCCTGTTTGCAAAAGGGGTGACCAATGGGATTTTTGCTTTATATCCATTATCAACTGACAAAGAATGATACTAAAGTGTTATTTCATGATTCCATACACCCTTGTCCCCCAAAACAGAGTACTGTCCGTTGTGAGCTTTTCTCAGCGAGAAAAGCAGGTTGTCGTCATATTCCTGTTTGCTCTTATGCAGAAGCGGGGACCCATGAACTTTTTCCTCCATATGCATTGTCAATTGACAAAGAATGATATTAAAGTGTTATTTAATGATTCCATGCACCTGTGTCCCCCAAAACACAGTTCTGTCCCGGGTGAGCTTTTCTCGGCGAGAAAAGCAAGTTTTGGTCATATGCATGTTTGCTCTTGTGCAGAAGCGGGGACCCATGAACTTTTTGCTTCCTATGCATTGTCAACTGACCAAGAATGATATTAAAGTGTTATTTTATGATTCTAGGCTAGGCACGAATGATGATTCTATCAAATGTCTATCAAAACACAATACCGTTCATTAAGAGCTTTTCTCCGCGAGACAAGCTCACACTCACTGTCCTGTTTGAAGTTGTGCAGAAGGGGTGACCCATGGGATTATTGCTACATATCCATTATCAACTGACAAAGAATAATACTAAAGTGTTATTTCATGATTAAATACACCCATATATCCAAAAACGTACTGTCCCATGTCCTGTCCCATGAGCTTTTGGTCTTATGCCTGTTTGCTCTTGTGCAGCAAGCGGGGAACCATGAACTTTTTAATCCATATGCATTGTCAACTGACCAAGAATGATATGAAAGTGTTATTTTATGATTCCAGGCACCGATATCTATCGAAACACAGTACCGTCCATTAAGTGCTTTTCTTTTCTCGGCGAGACAAGCTCACACTCACTGGCCTGTTTGCACTTGTGCAAAAGGGTTGACCAATGGATTTTTGCTCCATATGCATTGTCAACTGACAAAGAATGATACTAAAGTGTTGTTTCATGATTCCATGCACCCATGTACACCAAAAAAACACAGTATTTTGCATTGAGTGCTTTTCTCGGCGAGAAAAGCTCTTTTGATCACTGGCCTGTTTGAACTTGTGCAGAAGGGGTGACCCATGCAATTTTTTTTATATCCATTATCCATTATCAACTGACAAAGAATGATACTAAAGTGTTGTTTCATGATTCCATGCACCCATGTACACCAAAACACAGTAGCTTGCATTGCATTGAGTGCTTTTCTGGCTGAGAAAAAAAGCTCGTCACACTGGCCTGTTTGAACTTGTGCAGAAGGGGTGACCCATGCAATTTTTTTTGCTTTATATCCATTATCAACTGACAAAGAATGATACTAAAGTGTTGTTTCATGATTCCATGCACCCATGTACACCAAACACACACACACACTGTCTGTTGTGAGCTTTTCTCGGCGAGAAAAGCAGGTTTTGGTCATATGCCTGTTTGCTCTTGTGCAGAAGCGGGGACCCATGAACTTTTTGCTCCACATGCATTGTCAACTGACCAAGAATGACATTAAAGTGTTATTTTATGATTCCAGGCACCGATGTCAATCAAAACACAGTACCGTGCATTAGGTGCTTTTCTCGGCGAGAAAAGCTCACAGTCACTTGCCTGTTTGAAGTTGTGCCGAAGGGGTGACCCATGCAATTTTTTGCTTTGTATCCATTATGAACTGACAAAGAATGATACTAAAGTGTTATTTCATGATTCCATGCACCCACGTCCACCAAAACACAGTACTGTCCATGCACCCACGTGTACTGCTTTTTGTGAGCTTTTCTCGGCGAGAAAAGCAGGTTTTGGTCATATGCCTGTTTGCTCCTGTGCAGAAGTGGGGGCCCATGAACGTTGTGCTCCATATGCATTGTCAACTGACCAAGAATGATATTAAAATGTTGTTTCATGATTCCAAGCAGCCATGTCCCCCAAAACACAGTACCGTGCATTTAGTGCTTTTCTCGGCGATAAAAGCAGGTTTTGGTCATATGCCTGTTTGCTCTTGTGCAGAAGCGGGGACCCATGAAATATTTGCTACATATGCATTGTCAACTGATCAACAATGATAATAAAGCATTATTTTATGATTCCAGAACCGATGTCTATAAAAACACAGTACCGTCCATTATGTGCTTTTCTCGGCGAGAAAAGCAGACACTCACTGGCATATTTGCAGTTATGCAGAAGGGGTGACCCATGGAATTTTTGCTTTATCTCCACTATGAACTGACAAAGAATGATACGAAAGTGTTATTTTATGATTCCAGGCACTGATGTCTATCAAACCACAGTACGGTCCTTTAAGTGCTTTTCTCGGCGAGAAAAGCTCACAGTCACTGGCCTGTTTGCTCTTGTGCAGTAGGGGTGACCCATGGAATTTTTTTGCTTTATGTCCATTATCAAATGACAAAGAATGATATTAAAGTGTCATTTTATGATTCCAGGAACCCATGTCCCCCAAAACACAGTCCGGCCATTAAGTGCTTTTCTCGGCGAGAAAAGCTCACACTCACTGGCGTGTTTGCACTTGTGCAGAAGGGGTAGCCCATGGAATTTTTGCTTTATATCCATTATCAACTGACAAAGAATGATACTAAAGTGTTATTTTATGATTCCAGGCACCGATGTCTATCAAAACACAGTACCGTCCATTAAGAGCTTTTTTCCGCGAGAAAAGCAGGTTTTGGTCATATGCCTGTTTGCTCTTGTGCAGAAGCGGGGACCCATGAACTCTTTGCTCCATATGCATTGTCAACTGACCAAGAATGATAGTAAAGTGTTATTCTATGATTCCAGGTACCGATGTCTATCAAAACAAAATACCGTCCATTAATTGCTTTTCTCGGCGAGACAAACTCACACTCACTGGCCTGTTTGCACTTGTGCAGAAGGGGCGACCCATGGAATTTTTTGTTTTATATCCATTATCGACTGACAAAGAATGATATTAAAGTGTTATTTAATGATTCCATGCACCTGTGTCCCCCAAAACACAGTACTGTCCCGGGTGAGCTTTTCTCGGCGAGAAAAGCAGGTTTTGGTCATGTTTGCATGTTTTCTGAAGAAGCGGGGACCCATGAACTCTTCTGAAGAAGCGGGGACCCATGAACTTTTTGCTTCCTATGCATTGTCAACTGACCAAGAATGATAATAAAGTGTTATTTTATGATTCCAGGCACGCATGTCTATCAAAACACAATACCGTTCGTTAAGAGCTTTTCTCGGCGAGACAAGGTCACACTCACTGTCATGTTTGAAGTTGTGTAGAAGGGGTGACCCATGGGATTATTGCTACATATCCATTATCAACTGACAAAGAATGATACTAAAGTGTTATTTCATGACTAAATACACCCATATCCAAAAAAAACACCCATCCAAAAAAAACACAGTACTGTCCCTAGCTTTTTGGTCTTATCCCTGTTTGCTCTTGTGCAGAAGCGTGGACCCATGAACTTTTTGCTCCATATGCATTGTCAACTGACCAAGAATGATATTAAAGTGTTGTTTCATGATTCCAAGCAGATTCCAAGTCCATGTTCCAAAACAGTGTCCCCACAGTACAGTACCATTTAGTGCTTTTCTCAGCGAGAAAAGCAGGTTTTGGTCATATGCCTGTTTGCTCTTGTTGTGCAGAAGCGGGGACCCATGAACTTTATCCTCCATATGCATTGTCAACTGACCAAGAATGATATTAAAGTGTTATTTTACGATTCCAGGCACCCATTTCCCCCAAAACAAAGTCCGGCCATTAAGTGCTTTTTCAAAGTCCGGACAAGCTTTTCTCACTCACTCACCTGTTTGTTTGACATGTGCAGAAGGGGTAACCCAAGGGATTTTTTTATATCCATGATCAACTGACCAAGAATGATATTAAAGTGTTATTTCATGATTCCATAAACCCATGTCCACCAAAACACAGTACTGTCCATTAAGTGCTTTTCTCGACAAAAAAAGCTCACGGTCACTGTGTGTTTTGAATTGCGCAGAAGGGGTGACCCATGGAATTTTTTTTTTTATGTCCACTATGAACTGACAAGGAATGATACTAAATTCTTATTTCATGATTCCATGCACTGATAAAGAGCTGATATTAAAGTGTTATTTCATGATTCCATGCACCCGTGTCCCCAAAAACACAGTCCGTCCATTAAGTGCTTTTCTCGAGAAAAAAGCAGTCAGTCATATACCTGTTTGAACTTGTGCAGAAGGGGTGACCCATGGGATTTTTTGCTATATCCATTATCAACTGACAAAGAATGATACTGAAGTGTTATTTTTCATGATTCCATGCACCCATGTCCAACAAAAACACAGTACTGTCCTTTTGTGAGCTTTTCTCGGCGAGAAAAAGCAGGTTTTGGTCATATACCTGTTTTTGCTCTTGTGCAGAAGAAGGGGGATCCATGAACGTTTTGCTCTCTATGTGCATTGTCAACTGACCAACAATGATATAAAAGTGTTATTTTATGATTCCATGCACCCATGTCCACCAAAAAACACACTTACTCCATTTTAGTTTTTTCTCGCGAGAAAAGCAGGTTTTGGTCATATATATGTTTGCTGTGTGCAGAAGGGGGGACCCATGAACTTTTTTGTCTAAATGTGTTATCTACTGACAAAGAATGATACTAAAGTGTTATTTTATGATTCCATGCACCCATGTCCTCAAAAAAAACACACTTGTGTCCTTTTTTGAGGTTTTCTCGACGAGAAAAAAGCGTTTTGGTCATATACCTGTTTGCACTTGTGCAGAAGGGGTTACCCATGAACTTTTTGTTCTTATAAAATGTGTTATCTAGTGACAAAGAATGATACTAAAGTGTTATTTTTTATGATTCCATGCACCCATGTCCTCAAAAACACACTTGTGTCCTTTTTGAGGTTTTCTCGACGAGAAAAAACGCTTTCATATACCTGTTTGCACTTGTGCAGAAGCAGGGGTTCCATGAACTTTTTTGTTCTAAATGTTATCAACTGACAAAGACTGATACTAAAGTGTTATTTTATGATTCCATGCACCCATGTCCTCAAAAAACACACTTGTGTCCTTTTTTTGAGGTTTTCTCGGAGAGAAAAAAAGCACGTTTTGGTCATATACCTGTTTGCACTTGAGCAGAAGGGGTTATCCATGAACTTTTTTGTTCTAAATGTGTTATCTAGTGACAAAGACTGATACTGAAGTGTTATTTTATGATTCCATGCACCCATGTCCTCAAAACACACTTGTCCTCAAAACACACTTTTGTCCTTTTTTGAGGTTTTCTCGACGAGAAAAAAACACGTTTTGGTCATATACCTGTTTGCACTTGTGCAGAAGGGGTTATCCATGAACTTTTTGCTTAAATGTGTTTATCTAGTGACAAAGACTGATACTGAAGTGTTATTTTATGATTCCATGCACCCATGTCCTCAAAACACACTTGTGTCCTTTTTTTGGTTTTCTCGACGAGAAAAAAACGTTTTTGGTCATATACCTGTTTGCACTTGTGCAGAAGGGGTTACCCATGAACTTTTTTGTTCTAAATGTGTTATCTAGTGACAAAGACTGATACTGAAGTGTTATTTTATGATTCCATGCACCCATGTCCTCAAAAACACACTTGTGTCCTTTTTGAGGTTTTCTCGACGAGAAAAAAACGTTTTGGTCATATACCTGTTTGCACTTGAGCAGAAGGGGTTATCCATGAACTTTTTGTTCTAAATGTGTTATCTAGTGACAAAGACTGATACTGAAGTGTTATTTTATGATTCCATGCACCCATGTCCTCAAAAAACACACTTGTGTCCTTTTTTGAGGTTTTCTCGACGAGAAAAAAAACACTTTTGGTCATATACCTGTTTGCACTTGAGCAGAAGGGGTTATCCATGAACTTTTTTGTTCTAAATGTGTTATCTAGTGACAAAGACTGATACTGAAGTGTTATTTTTTGATTCCATGCACCCATGTCCTCAAAAACACACTTGTGTCCTTTTTTGAGGTTTTTTCGACGAGAAAAAAACGTTTTTGGTCATATACCTGTTTGCACTTGAGCAGAAGGGGTTATCCATGAACTTTTTGTTCTAAATGTGTTATCTAGTGACAAAGACTGATACTGAAGTGTTATTTTATGATTCCATGCACCCATGTCCTCAAAAACACACTTGTGTCCTTTTTTTTTGAGGTTTTCTCGACGAGAAAAACACGTTTTGGTCATATACCTGTTTGCACTTGAGCAGAAGGGGGGTTATCCATGAACTTTTTGTTCTAAATGTGTTATCTAGTGACAAAGACTGATACTGAAGTGTTATTTTATGATTCCATGCACCCATGTCCTCAAAAAACACACTTGTGTCCTTTTTGAGGTTTTCTCGACGAGAAAAAACACGTTTTGGTCATATACCTGTTTGCACTTGTTGCAGAAGGGGTTATCCATGAACTTTTTGTTCTAAATGTGTTATCTAGTGACAAAGACTGATACTGAAGTGTTATTTTATGATTCCATGCACCCATGTCCTCAAAAAACACACTTGTGTCCTTTTTGAGGTTTTCTTTTCGAAAAAAAAACACGTTTGGTCATATACCTGTTTGCACTTGAGCAGAAGGGGTTATCCATGAACTTTTTGTTCTAAATGTGTTATCTAGTGACAAAGACTGATACTGAAGTGTTATTTTATGATTCCATGCACCCATGTCCTCAAAAACACACACTTGTGTCCTTTTTGAGGTTTTCTCGACGAGAAAAGCACACGTTTGGTCATATACCTGTTTGCACTTGAGCAGAAGGGGTTATCCATGAACTTTTTGTTCTAAATGTGTTATCTAGTGACAAAGACTGATACTGAAGTGTTATTTTATGATTCCATGCACCCATGTCCTCAAAAAAAACACTTGTGTCCTTTTTTTTTGGTTTTCTCGACGAGAAAAAAGCGTTTTTTGGTCATATACCTGTTTGCACTTGAGCAGAAGGGGTTATCCATGAACTTTTTGTTCTAAATGTGTTATCTAGTGACAAAGACTGATACTGAAGTGTTATTTTATGATTCCATGCACCCATGTCCTCAAAACACACTTGTGTCCTTTTTTTTGAGGTTTTCTCGACGAGAAAAAAACACGTTTTGGTCATATACCTGTTTGCACTTGAGCAGAAGGGGTTATCCATGAACTTTTGTTCTAAATGTGTTATCTAGTGACAAAGACTGATACTGAAGTGTTATTTTATGATTCCATGCACCCATGTCCTCAAAAACACACTTGTGTCCTTTTTTTTTTGGTTTTCTCGACGAGAAAAAAAACGTTTTTTGGTCATATACCTGTTTGCACTTGAGCAGAAGGGGTTATCCATGAACTTTTTGTTCTAAATGTGTTATCTAGTGACAAAGACTGATACTGAAGTGTTATTTTATGATTCCATGCACCCATGTCCTCAAAAACACACTTGTGTCCTTTTTTTTTGGTTTTCTCGACGAGAAAAAAACACGTTTTGGTCATATATACCTGTTTTTGCACTTGAGCAGAAGAAGGGGTTATCCATGAACTTTTTGTTCTAAATGTGTTATCTAGTGACAAAGACTGATACTGAAGTGTTATTTTATGATTCCATGCACCCATGTCCTCAAAAACACACTTGTGTCCTTTTTTGAGGTTTTTTCTCGACGAGAAAAACACGTTTTTTTGGTCATATACCTGTTTGCACTTGAGCAGAAGGGGTTATCCATGAACTTTTTGTTCTAAATGTGTTATCTAGTGACAAAGACTGATACTGAAGTGTTATTTTATGATTCCATGCACCCATGTCCTCAAAAAACACACTTGTGTCCTTTTTTTGAGGTTTTCGACGAGAAAAAACGTTTTGGTCATATACCTGTTTGCACTTGAGCAGAAGGGGTTATCCATGAACTTTTGTTCTAAATGTGTTATCTAGTGACAAAGACTGATACTGAAGTGTTATTTTATGATTCCATGCACCCATGTCCTCAAAAACACACTTGTGTCCTTTTTGAGGTTTTCTCGACGAGAAAAAAAAACACGTTTGGCATATATACCTGTTTGCACTTGAGCAGAAGGGGTTATCCATGAACTTTTTGTTCTAAATGTGTTATCTAGTGACAAAGACTGATACTGAAGTGTTATTTTATGATTCCATGCACCCATGTCCTCAAAAAACACACTTGTGTCCTTTTTTGAGGTTTTCTCGACGAGAAAAACACGTTTTGGTCATATACCTGTTTGCACTTGAGCAGAAGGGGTTATCCATGAACTTTTTGTTCTAAATGTGTTATCTAGTGACAAAGACTGATACTGAAGTGTTATTTTATGATTCCATGCACCCATGTCCTCAAAAACACACTTGTGTCCTTTTTGAGGTTTTCTCGACGAGAAAAAAACGTTTTGGTCATATACCTGTTTGCACTTGAGCAGAAGGGGTTATCCATGAACTTTTTGTTCTAAATGTGTTATCTAGTGACAAAGACTGATACTGAAGTGTTATTTTATGATTCCATGCACCCATGTCCTCAAAAACACACTTGTGTCCTTTTTTGAGGTTTTCTCTCGACGAGAAAAAAACGTTTTTGTCATATACCTGTTTGCACTTGAGCAGAAGGGGTTATCCATGAACTTTTTGTTCTAAATGTGTTATCTAGTGACAAAGACTGATACTGAAGTGTTATTTTATGATTCCATGCACCCATGTCCTCAAAAACACACTTGTGTCCTTTTTGAGGTTTTCTCGACGAGAAAATTACGTTTTGGTCATATACCTGTTTGCACTTGAGCAGAAGGGGTTATCCATGAACTTTTTGTTCTAAATGTGTTATCTAGTGACAAAGACTGATACTGAAGTGTTATTTTATGATTCCATGCACCCATGTCCTCAAAAACACACTTGTGTCCTTTTTTTTTTTCTTTTCGACGAGAAAAAAAAAACACGTTTTGGTCATATACCTGTTTGCACTTGAGCAGAAGGGGTTATCCATGAACTTTTTGTTCTAAATGTGTTATCTAGTGACAAAGACTGATACTGAAGTGTTATTTTATGATTCCATGCACCCATGTCCTCAAAAAACACACACTTGTGTCCTTTTTGAGGTTTTCTCGACGAGAAAAAACACGTTTTGGTCATATACCTGTTTGCACTTGAGCAGAAGGGGTTATCCATGAACTTTTTGTTCTAAATGTGTTATCTAGTGACAAAGACTGATACTGAAGTGTTATTTTATGATTCCATGCACCCATGTCCTCAAAAAACACACTTGTGTCCTTTTTTGAGGTTTTCTCGACGAGAAAAAAAACGTTTTTTCATATATACCTGTTTGCACTTGAGCAGAAGGGGTTTATCCATGAACTTTTTGTTCTAAATGTGTTATCTAGTGACAAAGACTGATACTGAAGTGTTATTTTATGATTCCATGCACCCATGTCCTCAAAAAAACACACTTGTGTCCTTTTTTGAGGTTTTCTCGACGAGAAAAAAACACGTTTTGGTCATATACCTGTTTGCACTTGAGCAGAAGGGGTTATCCATGAACTTTTTGTTCTAAATGTGTTATCTAGTGACAAAGACTGATACTGAAGTGTTATTTTATGATTCCATGCACCCATGTCCTCAAAAAAACACACTTGTGTCCTTTTTGAGGTTTTCTCGACGAGAAAAAAACACGTTTTGGTCATATACCTGTTTGCACTTGAGCAGAAGGGGTTTATCCATGAACTTTTTGTTCTAAATGTGTTATCTAGTGACAAAGACTGATACTGAAGTGTTATTTTATGATTCCATGCACCCATGTCCTCAAAAAACACTTGTGTCCTTTTTTTGAGGTTTTCTCGACGAGAAAAAAACGTTTTTGGTCATATACCTGTTTGCACTTGAGCAGAAGGGGTTATCCATGAACTTTTTGTTCTAAATGTGTTATCTAGTGACAAAGACTGATACTGAAGTGTTATTTTATGATTCCATGCACCCATGTCCTCAAAAACACACTTGTGTCCTTTTTTTGAGGTTTTCTCGACGAGAAAAAAACACGTTTTCATCATATACCTGTTTGCACTTGAGCAGAAGGGGTTATCCATGAACTTTTTGTTCTAAATGTGTTATCTAGTGACAAAGACTGATACTGAAGTGTTATTTTATGATTCCATGCACCCATGTCCTCAAAAACACACTTGTGTCCTTTTTTTTGAGGTTTTCTCGACGAGAAAAACACGTTTTGGTCATATACCTGTTTGCACTTGAGCAGAAGGGGTTATCCATGAACTTTTTGTTCTAAATGTGTTATCTAGTGACAAAGACTGATACTGAAGTGTTATTTTATGATTCCATGCACCCATGTCCTCAAAAACACACTTGTGTCCTTTTTTTGAGGTTTTCTCGACGAGAAAAACACGTTTTGGTCATATACCTGTTTGCACTTGAGCAGAAGGGGTTATCCATGAACTTTTTGTTCTAAATGTGTTATCTAGTGACAAAGACTGATACTGAAGTGTTATTTTATGATTCCATGCACCCATGTCCTCAAAAAAAACACACTTGTGTCCTTTTTGAGGTTTTCTCGACGCGAAAAAAACACGTTTTGGTCATATACCTGTTTGCACTTGAGCAGAAGGGGTTATCCATGAACTTTTTGTTCTAAATGTGTTATCTAGTGACAAAGACTGATACTGAAGTGTTATTTTATGATTCCATGCACCCATGTCCTCAAAAACACACTTGTGTCCTTTTTGAGGTTTTCTCGACGAGAAAAAACACGTTTTGGTCATATACCTGTTTGCACTTGAGCAGAAGGGGTTATCCATGAACTTTTTGTTCTAAATGTGTTATCTAGTGACAAAGACTGATACTGAAGTGTTATTTTATGATTCCATGCACCCATGTCCTCAAAAAACACACTTGTGTCCTTTTTTTTGAGGTTTTCTCGACGAAAAAACACGTTTTGGTCATATACCTGTTTGCACTTGAGCAGAAGGGGTTATCCATGAACTTTTTGTTCTAAATGTGTTATCTAGTGACAAAGACTGATACTGAAGTGTTATTTTATGATTCCATGCACCCATGTCCTCAAAAACACACTTGTGTCCTTTTTGAGGTTTTCTCGACGAGAAAAAAACACGTTTTGGTCATATACCTGTTTGCACTTGAGCAGAAGGGGTTATCCATGAACTTTTTGTTCTAAATGTGTTATCTAGTGACAAAGACTGATACTGAAGTGTTATTTTATGATTCCATGCACCCATGTCCTCAAAAACACACTTGTGTCCTTTTTTTTGAGGTTTTCTCGACGAAAAAAACACGTTTTGGTCATATACCTGTTTGCACTTGAGCAGAAGGGTTATCCATGAACTTTTTGTTCTAAATGTGTTATCTAGTGACAAAGACTGATACTGAAGTGTTATTTTATGATTCCATGCACCCATGTCCTCAAAAACACACTTGTGTCCTTTTTTGAGGTTTTCTCGACGAGTAAAAAAGCACGTTTTGGTCATATACCTGTTTGCACTTGTGCAGAAGGGGTTACCCATGAACTTTTTGCTCTAAATGTGTTATCTAGTGACAAAGACTGATACTGAAGTGTTATTTTATGATTCCATGCACCCATGTCCTCAAAAACACACTTGTGTCCTTTTTTTTGAGGTTTTCTCGACGAGAAAAACACGTTTTTGTCATATACCTGTTTGCACTTGAGCAGAAGGGGTTATCCATGAACTTTTTGTTCTAAATGTGTTATCTAGTGACAAAGACTGATACTGAAGTGTTATTTTATGATTCCATGCACCCATGTCCTCAAAAACACACTTGTGTCCTTTTTTTGAGGTTTTCTCGACGAGAAAAACACGTTTTGGTCATATACCTGTTTGCACTTGAGCAGAAGGGGTTATCCATGAACTTTTTGTTCTAAATGTGTTAT
>JAFBJZ010000137.1:0-17376 GCA_016785225.1 Psettodes erumei | reverse complement strand
TTATCAACTGACAAAGAATGATATTAAAGTGTTATTTTATGATTCCAGGCACCCATGTCCCCAAAAACACAGTACCTGTGTATTGAGTGCTTTTTTCTTGGCGAGAAAAGCAGATTTTGGTCATATGCCTGTTTGCTCTTGTGCAGAAGCGGGGGACCCATGAACTTTTTGCTCCACATGCATTGTCAACTGACCAAGAATGATATTAAAGTGTTATTTTATGATTCCAGGCACCGATGTCAATCAAAACACAGTACCGCATTAAGTGCTTTTCTCGGCGAGATATAAAAACACATGACTGTCCATTCAGTGCTTTTCTCGGCGAGAAAATCTCACTGTCACTGGCCTTTTTGCTCTTGTCCAGAAGCAGGGACCCATGAACTTTTTGCTCCATGCATTGTCAACTGACCAAGAATGATATTAACGTGTTATTTTATAATTCCAGGCACCCATGTCCCCAAAACACACAGTACTGTAGATTTAGTGCTTTTCTCGGCGAGAAAAGCAGGTTTTTGTCATATGCCTGTTTGCTCTTGTGCAGAACTGGGGACCCATGAACTTTTTGTTCATGTGCATTGTCAGTTGACCAACAATGATATAGAAGTGTTAGTTTATGATTCCAGGCACCCATGTTCCCCAAAACATTTAGTGCATTTCGTGCTTTTCTCGTCGAGAAAACCTCACAGTCACTAGCCTGTTTGAACTTGTGCAGAAGGGGTAGCCCATGGAATTTTTGCTTTATATCCATTATCAACTGACAAAGAATGATACTAAAGTGTTATTTTATGATTCCATGCACCCATGTCCTCAAAAAACACAGTACTGTAGATTTAGGGCTTTTCTCGGCGAGAAAAGCAGGTTTTGGTCATATGCCTGTTTGCTCTTGTGCAGAACCGGGTACCCATGAACTTTTTGCTCCATGTGCATTGTCAACTGACCAACAATGATATTAAAGTGTTATTTTATGATTCCAGGCAGCCATGTCTATCAAAACACAATACCGTCCGTTAAGAGCTTTTCTCAGCAAGACAAGCTCACACTCACTGACCTATTTGAAGTTGTGCAGAAGGGTTGACCCATGGGATTATTGCTACATATCCATTATCAACTGACAAAGAATGATATTAAAGTGATATTTTATGATTCCAGGCACCCATGTCCCCCAAAAAACAGTACCTTGCATTGAGTTCTTTTCTTGGCGAGAAAAGCAGATTTTGGTCATATGCCTGTTTGTTCTTGTGCAGAAGCGGGGACCCATGACCTTTTTTGCTCCATATACATTGTCAACTGACCAAGAATGATTTTAAAGTGTTATTTTATGATTCCAGGCACCGATGTCTATCAAAACACAGCACTGACCCTTGTGAGCTTATCTCGGGTGAAAAGCAGGTTTTGGTCATATGCCTGTTTGCTCTTGTGCAGAACAGGGGACCCATGAACTTTTTGCTCCATGTGCATTGTCAGTTGACCAACAACGATATAGAAGTGTGAGTTTATGATTCCAGGCACCCATGTTCCCAAAAACATTTAGTGTATTTAGTGCTTTTCTCGTCGAGAAAAGCTCACAGTAACTGGCCTGTTTGAACTTGTGCAGAAGGGGTGACCCATGGAATTTTTTTTTTTTTATATCCATTATCAACTGACAAAGAATGATGCCAAAGTGTTGTTTCATGATTCCATGCACCCATGTCCCCAAAACACAGTACTGTCCTGAGTTAGCTTTTTTTCAGCAAGAAGAGCAGGTTTTGGTCATATGCCTGTTTGCTCTTGTGCAGAAGCGGGGACCCATGAAATATTTGCTCCATATGCATTGTCAACTGACCAAGAATGATATGAAAGTGTTATTTTAAATTTCCAGGCACGCTTGTCCCCAAAAACACAGTACTACTGATTTAAATGCTTTTCTCGGCGAGAAAAGCTCACAGTCACTCTCCTCTTTGAACTTGTGCAACAGGGATGATCCATGGAATTTTTTGCTTTATATCCATGATCAACAGACAAACAATGATACTAGAGGGTTATTTTATGATTCCATGCACCCATGTCCACTAAAACACAGTACTTACCCTTGTGAGCTTATCTCGGGTGAAAAGCAGGTTTTGGTCATACGCCTGTTTGCTCTTGTGCAGAAGCGGGGACCCATGAACTTTTTGCTCCATATGCATTATCAACGGACCAACAATGATATAAAAGTTTTAGTTTATGATTACAGGCATCCATGTCCCCCAAAACACAGTACTGTGCATTTAGTGCTTTTCTCTCGCGAGAAAAGCTCACAGTCACTGGCGTTGTGCAGAAGCGTGGACCCATGAACTTTTTGCTCCATATGCATTGTCAACTGACCAAGAATGATATTAAAGTGTTATTTTATGATTCCAGGCACCCATGTCCCCCAAAACACAGTACTGCATTTAGTGCTTTTCTTTCAAGCGAAAAGCTCACAGTCACTTGCCTGTTTGAAGTTGTGCCAAGGGGTGACCCATGCAATTTTTTTTTTTATGTCCACTATGAACTGACAAGGAATGATACTAAATTTTATTTCATGATTCCATGCACCAATGTCCACCAAAACACAGTACTGTCTCTTTGTGAGCTTTTTCTCTCGAGAAAAGCAGGTTTTGGTCATATGCCTGTTTACTGTTGTGCAGAAGCAGGGACCCATGAACTTTTTGCTCCATATGCATTGTCAACTGACCAACAATGATATAAAGGTGGTGTTAGTTTATGATGCCAGGCACCCATGCCCCCCCCCCAACACAGTACAGTACATTTTTAGTGCCTTTCTCGGCGAGAAACGCCACAGTCACTGGCCTGTTTGAACTTGAGCAGAAGGGGTGACCCATGGAAGTTTTTGCTTTTATATCCATAATCAACTGACAAAGAGTGATTTTAAAGTGTTATTTCATGATTCCATGTACCCGTGTCCCCCAAAACACAGTCCGCCATTAAGTGCTTTCTCTCAGCGAGAAAAGCACAGTCGCTGGCCTCTTTGAACTTGTGCAGAAGGGGTGACCCATGGATTATTGCTACATATCCATTATCAACTGACAAAGAATGATACGAAACTGTTATTTCATGATTCCATACACCCATGTCCAACAAAAAACACAGTACTGTCTGTTGTGATCTTTTTTTCTCGGCGAGAAAAGCAGGTTTTGGTCATATACCTTTTTGCTCATGTGCAGAAGCGGGGAACCATGAACTTTTTGCTCCATATGCATTGGTAACTGACCAACAATGATATTAAAGTGTTATTTTATGATTCCAGGCACCCATGTCCACCAAAACACAGTACTGTGCATTTAGTGTTTTTCTCAGCGATAAAAGCAGGTTTTGGTCATATGCATGTTTGCTGTTGTGCAGAAGGGGGACCCATGAACTTTTTTTACTCCATTTGCATTTTCACTGACCACGAATGATATTAAAGTGTTATTTTATATTCCAGGCACCCATGTCCCCAAAAACACACACTGTCCATTAAGTGCTATTCTCGGCGAGAAAAGCTCACAGTCACTGGCCTGTTTGAACTTGTGCAGAAGGGGTGACCCATGGAATTTTTTGGTTTATATCCATTATCAACTGACAAAGAACGATACTAAAGTGTTATTTCATGATTCCATGCACCCATGTCCACCAAAAACAGTACTGTCCCTTGTGAGCTTTTTTCGGCGAGAAAAGCAGGTTTTGGTCATATGCCTGTTTGCTTGTTGTGCAGAAGAAGGGACCCATGAACTTTTTTGCTCCATATGCATTGTCAACTGACCAAGAATGATATTAAAGTGTTATTTTATGATTCCAGGCACCCATGTCCCCAAAACACAGTACTGTCTCATTAAGTGCTTTTTCTCGGCGAGAAAAGCTCACAGTCACTGGCCTGTTTTTGAACTTGAGCAGAAGGGGTGACCCATGGAATTTTTTTTTTTTTTATATCCATTATCAACTGACAAAGAATGATACTAAAGTGTTATTTTATGATTCCATGCACCCATGTCCACCAAAAACACAGTACTGTCCCCTTTGAGCTTTTTCTCGGCGAGAAAAGCAGGTTTTGGTCATATGCCTGTTTGCTCTTGTGCAGAAGGGGGACCCATGAACTTTTTTTTTTCTATATGCATTATCAACTGACCAAGAATGATATAAAAAGTGTTATTTTATGATTCCAGGCACCCATGTCCCCAAAACACAGTACTGTCCTTTAAGTGCTTTTCTCGGCGAGAAAAGCTCACAGTCACTATACCTGTTTGCACTTGTGCAGAAGGGGTGACCCATGGAATTTTTTGTTTTATATCCATTATCAACTGACAAAGAATGATACTAAAGTGTTATTTTTATGATTCCATGCACCCATGTCCCCAAAAAACACACTACCGTCATCCCTTAAGTGCTTTTTTCTCGGCGAGAAAAGCAGGTTTTGGTCATATGCCTGTTTGCACTTGTGCAGAGAAGGGGGGACCCATGAACTTTTTGCTCCATATGCATTGTCATTATCAACTGACAAAGAATGATACTAAAGTGTTATTTTATGATTCCAGGCACCCATGTCCCCAAAAAACACAGTACTGTCCATTAAGTGCTTTTTCGGCGAGAAAAGCACAGTCACAGTCACTGCCTGTTTGAACTTGTGCAGAAGGGGTGACCCATGCAATTTTTTGCTTTATATCCATTATCAACTGACAAAGAATGATACTAAAGTGTTATTTCATGATTCCATGCACCCATGTCCACCAAAACACAGTACTGTCTCTTTTGAGCTTTTTCTCGGCGAGAAAAGCAGGTTTTGGTCATATGCCTGTTTGCTCTTGTGCAGAAGCAGGGGACCCATGAACTTTTTGCTCCATATGCATTGTCAACTGACCAAGAATGATATTAAAGTGTTATTTTATGATTCCAGGCACCCATGTCCAAAAACACAGTACCGTCCATTTAAGTGCTTTTTTTCTCGGCGAGAAAAGCAGCACACACTCACTGGCCTGTTTGCACTTGTGCAGAAGGGGTGACCCATGAATTTTTTTGTTTATATCCATTATCAACTGACAAAGAATGATACTAAAAGTGTTATTTTATGATTCCATGCACCCATGTCCATCAAAAACACACTACTGTCCTTTTTTGTGCTTTTTCTCGGCGAGAAAAGGTTTTGGTCATATGCCTGTTTGCTTTGTGCAGAAGCAGGTTACCCATGAACTTTTTTTGGGGTATATAATTTTTGCATATCCATTATCAACTGACAAAGAATGATACTAAAGTGTTATTTTATGATTCCAGGCACCCATGTCCCCAAAAACACAGTACTGTCCATTAAGTGCTTTTCTCGGCGAGAAAAGCACACAGTCACTGGCCATATGCCTGTTTGCACTTGTGCAGAAGGGGTGATCCATGGAATTTTTTTTTTATATCCATTATCAACTGACAAAGAATGATACTAAAGTGTTATTTTATGATTCCAGGCACCCATGTCCCCAAAAAACACAGTCCGTCCATTAAGTGCTTTTTTTCTCGGCCAGAGAAAAGCTCACAGTCACTGGCCTCTTTGAACTTGTGCAAAAGGGGTGATCCATGGAATTTTTTTTTTTATTTCCATTATCAACTGACCAAGAACGATATACTAAAGTGTTATTTCATGATTCCATGCACCCATGTCCCCCAAAAACACACTACTGTCCTTTTTTGCTTTTTCTTCGGCGAGAAAAGCAGGTTTTGGTCATATGCCTGTTTGCTCTTGTGCAGAAGCGGGGACCCATGAACTTTTTGCTCCATATGCATTGTCAACTGACCAAGAATGATATTAAAGTGTTATTTTATGATTCCAGGCACCCATGTCCCCCAAAACACAGTACTGTGTAGATTTAGTGCTTTTTTCGGAGAAAAGCTCACAGTCACTTGCCTGTTTGAAGTTGTGCAGAAGGGGTGACCCATGCAAATTTTTTGCTTTGTATCCATTATCAACTGACAAAGAATGATACTAAAGTGTTATTTCATGATTCCATGCACCCACGTCCACCAAAACACAGTACTGTCCCTTGTGAGCTTTTCTCGGCGAGAAAAGCAGGTTTTGGTCATATGCCTATTTGCTCTTGTGCAGAAGTGGGGGCCCATGAACGTTGTGCTCCCTATGCATTGTCAACTGACCAAGAATGATATTAAAGTGTTGTTTCATGATTCCAAGCAGCCATGTCCCCCAAAACACAGTACTGTGCATTTAGTGCTTTTCTCGGCGATAAAAAGCAGGTTTTGGTCATATGCCTGTTTGCTTGCTGTGCAGAAGCGGGGACCCATGAAATATTTGCTACATATGCATTGTCAACTGATCAACAATGATAATAAAGCGTTATTTTATGATTCCAGAACCGATGTCTATAAAAACACAGTACCGTCCAAAAAGCAGACACTCACTGGCATATTTGCAGTTATGCAGAAGGGGTGACCCATGGAATTTTTGCTTTATATCCACTATGAACTGACAAAGAATGATACGAAAGTGTTATTTTATGATGATTCCAGGCACTGATGTCTATCAAACCACAATACGGTCCTTTAAGTGCTTTTCTCGGCGAAAAAAAGCTCACAGTCACTGGCCTGTTTGCACTTGTGCAGAAGGGGTAGCCCATGGAATTTTTTGCTTTATATCCATTATCAACTGACAAAGAATGATACTAAAGTGTTATTTTATGATTCCAGGCACCCATGTCCCCCAAAAACACAGTCCTGTCCATTAAGTGCTTTTTCTCGGCGAGAAAAGCTCACAGTCACTGGCCTCTTTTGACTTGTGCAAAAGGGGTGATCCATGGAATTTTTTGCTTTATTTCCATTATCAACTGACCAAGAATGATACTAAAGTGTTATTTTATGATTCCATGCACCCATGTCCCCAAAAACACAGTACCCGTCTTTTAGTGCTTTTTTCGGCGAGAAAAGCAGGTTTTGGTCATATGCCTTTTTGTTTTGCTCTTGTGCAGAAGGGGGGTTATTTTACCCATGAACTTTTTGCTTTATATGCATTGTCAACTGACCAAGAATGATATTAAAGTGTTATTTTATGATTCCATGCACCCATGTCCCCAAAAACACAGTACTGTGTCATTTAGTGCTTTTTTCGGCGAGAAAAAGCAGGTTTTGGTCATATGCCTGTTTGCTCTTGTGCAGAAGGGGGGACCCATGAAATTTTTTTCTTTATATGCATTGTCAACTGACCAAGAATGATATTAAAGTGTTATTTTATGATTCCAGGCACCCATGTCCCCTAAAACACAGTACTTGTCCCAAAAAGCAGAGCTTTTCTCGACGACTGGCAAAGCTTTGGTCATATGCCTGTTTGCACTTGTGCAGAAGGGGGACCCATGAACTTTTTTGCTTTTTGCTTTATATGCATTATCAACTGACAAAGAATGATACTGAAAGTGTTATTTTATGATTCCAGGCACCGATGTCTATCAAACACAGTACTGTCCATTAAGTGCTTTTCTCGGCGAGAAAAGCTCACACTCACAGGCCTGTTTGCACTTGTGCAGAAGGGGTGACCAATGGATTTTTGCTTTATATGCATTATCAACTGACAAAGAATGATACTAAAGTGTTATTTTATGATTCCATGCACCCATGTCCCCAAAACACAGTACTGTTGCATTTAGTGCTTTTCTCTCGGTAGAAAAAGCTCACAGTCACTGTCCTCACTTGAACTTTGCAACTTGTGCAGAAGGGGGACCCATGGAATTTTTTGCTTTATTTCCATTATCAACTGACAAAGAATGATACTAAAGTGTTATTTTATGATTCCATAAACCCATGTCCTCAAAAAACACACTTGTGTCCTTTTTAAGGTTTTCTCGATGAGAAAAAAACGTTTTGGTCATATACCTGTTTGCACTTGAGCAGAAGGGGTTATCCATGAACTTTTTGTTCTAAATGTGTTGTTATCTAGTGACAAAGACTGATACTGAAGTGTTATTTTATGATTCCAGGCACCCATGTCCCCCAAAACACAGTCCGGCCATTAAGTGCTTTTTTTGGCGAGAAAAGCTAACACTCACTGGCTTCTTTGCACTTGTGCAGAAGGGGTAGCCCATGAAATTTTTGCTTTATATCCATTATCAACTGACAAAGAATGATACTAAAGTGCTATTTTATGATTCCAGGCACCCATGTCCCCAAAACACAGTACACAGTATAGTATTTAGTGCTTTTTTCTCGGCGAGAAAAGCTCAGTCACTTGCCTGTTTGTTTGAAGCCAAGGGGGGACCCATGCAATTTTTTTTTTTGTACCCATTATGAACTGACAAACAATGATACTAAAGTGTTATTTCATGATTCCAGGCACCCACGCCCACCAAAACACAGTACTGTCTCTTTTGTGCTTTTTTCTCGGCGAGAAAAGCAGGTTTTGGTCATATGCCTGTTTGCTCTTGTGCAGAAGCAGGGACCATGAAATATTTGCTACATATGCATTGTCAACTGATCAACAATGATAATAAAGCGTTATTTTATGATTCCAGAACCGATGTCTATAAAAACACAGTACCGTCCCAAAAAGCAGACACTCACTGGCATATTTGCACTTATGCAGAAGGGGTGACCCATGGAATTTTTTTATATCCACTATGAACTGACAAAGAATGATGATACGAAAGTGTTATTTTATGATTCCAGGCACTGATGTCTATCAAACCACAATACGGTCCTTTAAGTGCTTTTTTCGGCGAGAAAAAAAGCTCACCGTCACAGGCGTGTTTGCACTTGTGCAGAAGGGGTAGCCTATGGAATTTTTGCTTTATATCCATTATCAACTGACAAAAATGATACTAAAGTGTTATTTTATGATTCCAGGCACCCATGTCCCCAAAGCACAGTCCTGTCCATTAAGTGCTTTTTCTCGGCGAGAAAAGCTCACAGTCACTGGCCTCTTTAGACTTGTGCAAAAAAGGGGTGATCCATGGAATTTTTTGCTTTATTTCCATTATCAACTGACCAAGAATGATATAGAAGTGTTATTTCATGATTCCTGGCACCCATGTCGCCCAAAACACAGTCCCGTCCCCATAAGTTCTTTTTCGCCAGAAAAGCTCACAGTCACTGGCACTCTTTTGAACTTGTGCAAAAGGGGTGATCCATGGAATTTTTGCTTTATTTCCATTATCAACTGACCAAGAACGATACTAAAGTACTAAAGTTATTTTTCATGATTCCATGCACCCATGTCCCCCAAAACACACTACTACCATGTTTTAGTGCTTTTCTCGGCGAGAAAAAAGCAGGTTTTGGTCATATGCCTGTTTGGTCTTGTGCAGAAGCGTGGACCCATGAACTTTTGTGCTCCATATGCATTGTCAACTGACCAAGAATGATATTAAAGTGTTATTTTATGATTCAGTTTAGCGCTTTTCTCGGCTCACACAGTCACTTGCCTGTTTGCCTGTTTGTGCAGAAGGGGTGACCCATGGAATTTTTGCTTTTATCCATTATCAACTGACAAAGAATGATACTAAAGTGTTATTTTATGATTCCATGCACCCATGTCCATCAAAACACAGTACTGTCTCTTTGTGAGCTTTTTTCGGCGAGAAAAGCAGGTTTTCATATGCCTTTTTGCTTTGTGCAGAAGTGGGGCCCAATGAACTCACATTGTTTGCTTTGCAGAAGGGGTGCATGGAATTTTTGCTTTATCATTCCATTATCAACTGACAAAGAATGATACTAAAGTGTTATTTTATGATTCCAGGCACCCATGTCCCCCAAACACAGTACTGTCCATTAAGTGCTTTTCTCGGCGAGAAAAGCTTTTTTTTATCACTGGCCTGTTTGCTCTTGTGCAGAAGGGGTGACCCATGAATTTTTTGCTTTATATCCATTATCAACTGACAAAGAATGATACTGATAAGTGTTATTTTATGATTCCAGGCACCCCATGTCCCCAAAACACACACACCGTCCTTTTAAGTGCTTTTCTCGGCGAGAAAAGCTCACACTCACTGGTCATATGCCTTTTGCACTGTGCAGAAGGGGTGATCCATGGAATTTTTGCTTTATTTCCATTATCAACTGACAAAGAACGATACTAAAGTGTTATTTTATGATTCCATGCACCCATGTCCCCAAAAACACACTACTGTCCTTTTTTTAGTGCTTTTCTCGGCGAGAAAAGCAAGTTTTGGTCATATGCCTGTTTGTTTGCTTTGTGCAGAAGGGGTTACCCATGAACTTTTTGTTCTATATGTGTTATCAACTGACAAGAATGATACTAAAGTGTTATTTTATGATTCCAGGCACCCATGTCCCCAAAAAAACACACTTGTGTCCTTTTTTGAGGTTTTCTCGGCGAGAAAAGCTCACACTCACTCATATGCCTGTTTGCACTTGTGCAGAAGGGGGGGTGACCCATGAAATTTTTTTTGCTTTATATATCCATTATCAACTGACAAAGAATGATACTAAAGTGTTATTTTATGATTCCATGCACCCATGTCCTCAAAAACACACTTGTCCTTTTTTTTTGAGGTTTTCTCTCTGAGAAAAGCACGTTTTGGTCATATACCTGTTTGCACTTGTGCAGAAGGGGTTATCCATGAACTTTTTGTTCTATGTGTTATTGTCTGACAACAAAGACTGATACTGAAGTGTTATTTTATGATTCCATGCACCCATGTCCTCAAAAAACACACTTGTGTCCTTTTTGTGGTTTTCTCGACGAGAAAAGCACGTTTTTGGTCATATACCTGTTTGCACTTGTGCAGAAGGGGTTACCCATGAACTTTTTGTTCTAAATGTGTTATCTAGTGACAAAGACTGATACTGAAGTGTTATTTTATGATTCCATGCACCCATGTCCTCAAAAAACACACTTGTGTCCTTTTTTGAGGTTTTCTCGAGAAAAAAAAACGTTTTGGTCATATACCTGTTTGCACTTGAGCAGAAGGGGTTATCCATGAACTTTTTGTTCTAAATGTGTTATCTAGTGACAAAGACTGATACTGAAGTGTTATTTTATGATTCCATGCACCCATGTCCTCAAAAAAAAACACACTTGTGTCCTTTTTTGAGGTTTTCTCGACGAGAGAAAAACACGTTTTGGTCATATACCTGTTTGCACTTGAGCAGAAGGGGTTATCCATGAACTTTTTGTTCTAAATGTGTTATCTAGTGACAAAGACTGATACTGAAGTGTTATTTTATGATTCCATGCACCCATGTCCTCAAAAAAACACTTGTGTCCTTTTTTTGAGGTTTTCTCGACGAGAAAAAACGTTTTGGTCATATACCTGTTTGCACTTGAGCAGAAGGGGTTATCCATGAACTTTTTGTTCTAAATGTGTTATCTAGTGACAAAGACTGATACTGAAGTGTTATTTTATGATTCCATGCACCCATGTCCTCAAAAACACACTTGTGTCCTTTTTTTTGAGTTTTCTCGACGAGAGAAAAACACGTTTTGGTCATATACCTGTTTGCACTTGAGCAGAAGGGGTTATCCATGAACTTTTTGTTCTAAATGTGTTATCTAGTGACAAAGACTGATACTGAAGTGTTATTTTATGATTCCATGCACCCATGTCCTCAAAAAACACACTTGTGTCCTTTTTTTTGAGGTTTTCTCGACGAGAAAAAAACGTTTTGGTCATATACCTGTTTGCACTTGAGCAGAAGGGGTTATCCATGAACTTTTTGTTCTAAATGTGTTATCTAGTGACAAAGACTGATACTGAAGTGTTATTTTATGATTCCATGCACCCATGTCCTCAAAAAAACACACTTGTGTCCTTTTTGAGGTTTTCTCGACGAGAAAAACGTTTTGGTCATATACCTGTTTGCACTTTGAGCAGAAGGGGTTATCCATGAACTTTTTGTTCTAAATGTGTTATCTAGTGACAAAGACTGATACTGAAGTGTTATTTTTTATGATTCCATGCACCCATGTCCTCAAAAACACACTTGTGTCCTTTTTGAGGTTTTTCTCGACGAGAAAAAACACGTTTTGGTCATATACCTGTTTGCACTTGAGCAGAACGGGTTATCCATGAACTTTTTGTTCTAAATGTGTTATCTAGTGACAAAGACTGATACTGAAGTGTTATTTTATGATTCCATGCACCCATGTCCTCAAAAACACACTTGTGTCCTTTTTGAGGTTTTCTCGACGAGAAAAACACGTTTTGGTCATATACCTGTTTGCACTTGAGCAGAAGGGGTTATCCATGAACTTTTTGTTCTAAATGTGTTATCTAGTGACAAAGACTGATACTGAAGTGTTATTTTATGATTCCATGCACCCATGTCCTCAAAAACACACACTTGTGTCCTTTTTGAGGTTTTCTCGACGAGAAAAACACGTTTTGGTCATATACCTGTTTGCACTTGTGCAGAAGGGGTTATCCATGAACTTTTTGTTCTAAATGTGTTATCAAGTGACAAAGACTGATACTGAAGTGTTATTTTATGATTCCATGCACCCATGTCCTCAAAAACACACTTGTGTCCTTTTTGAGGTTTTCTCGACGAGAAAAACACGTTTTTGGTCATATACCTGTTTGCACTTGTGAGCAGAAGGGGTTACCCATGAACTTTTTGTTCTAAATGTGTTATCTAGTGACAAAGACTGATACTGAAGTGTTATTTTTTATGATTCCATGCACCCATGTCCTCAAAAACACACTTGTGTCCTTTTTTGAGGTTTTCTCGACGAGAAAAGCACGTTTTTGGTCATATACCTGTTTGCACTTGTGCAGAAGGGGTCCATGAACTTTTTGCTCTATATGTGTTATCTAGTGACAAAGAATGATACTGAAGTGTTATTTTATGATTCCATGCACCCATGTCCTCAAAACACACACTTGTGTCCATTAAGTGCTTTTCTCGGCGAGAAAAAAAGCTTTTGGACACTCACCGGCCTGTTTGAACTTGTGCAGAAGGGGTGACCCATGAAATTTTTGCTCTAAATCCATTATCAACTGACCAACAATGATATAAAAGTGTTATTTTTATGATTCCAGGCACCCATGTCCCCAAAAACACAGTACCATGTCCTTTTGATGTTTTTCTCTGCGAGAAAAAGCACGTTTTTTTGTCATATGCCTGTTTGCTCTTGTGCAGAAGCGGGGGGGACCCATGAACTTTTTTGTTCATATATATTGTCAACTGACCAAGAATGATATGAAAGTGTTATTTTATGATTCCAGGCACCGATGTCTATCAAAACACAGTGCCGTGCATTAGTGCTTTTTTCGGCGAGATATAAAAACACATGACCGTCCATTAAGTGCTTTTCTCTCGCGAGAAAAGATCACACTCACTGGCCTGTTTGCTCTTGTGCAGAAGGGGTGACCCATGGAATTTTTTTTTCTTTATATCCATTACCAACTGACAAAGAATGATACTAAAGTGTTATTTCATGATTCCATGCAACCATCTCAAAACACAGTACCGTGCATTTTTTTAGTGCTTTTCTCGGCGAGAAAAGCAGGTTTTGGTCATATGCCTGTTTGCTCTTGTGCAGAAGTGGGGACCCATGAACTTTTTGTTCCATATATATTGTCAACTGACCAAGAATGATATGAAAGTGTTATTTTATGATTCCAGGCACCCATGTCCCCAAAAACACACACCGTGCATTTAGTGCTTTTCTCGGCGAGAAAAAAGCTGACACTCACCTGCCTGTTTGAACTTGTGCAGAAGGGGTGACCCATGAAACCCATTTTTTTTTTTATATCCATTATCAACTGACCAACAATGATAAATAAAGTGTTATTTTATGATTCCAGGCACCGATGTGTATCAAAACACAGTACCGTGAATTTCGTGCTTTTCTCTGCGAGAAAAGCAGGTTTTGGTCATATGCCTGTTTGCTCTTGTGCAGAAGCGGGGACCCATGAACTTTTTGCTCCATATGTATTGTCAACTGACCAACAATGATATAAAAGTGTTATTTCATGATTCCAGGCACCGATGTCTGTCAAAACACAGTACCGTCCATTAAGTGCTTTTCTCGGCGAGAAAAGCTGACACTCACCGGCTTGTTTGAACTTGTGCAGAAGGGGTGACCCATGGAATTTTTGCTTTATATCCATTATCAACTGACCAACAATGATATAAAAGTGTTATTTTTATGATTCCAGGAACCCATGTCCCCCAAAACACAGTACCATGCATTTCATGTTTTTCTGCTGAAAAAGCACGTTTTGGTTATATGCCTGTTTGCTCTTGTGCAGAAGCGGGGACCCATTAACTTTTCGCTTCATATATATTGTCAACTGACCAAGAATGATATGAAAGTGTTATATTATGATCCCAGGCACTGATGTCTATCAAAACACAGTGCCGTGCATTAGGTGCTTTTCTCGGCGAGATATAAAAACACATGACCGTCCATTAAGTGCTTTTCTCGGCGAGAAAAGATCACACTCACTGGCCTGTTTGCTCTTGTGCAGAAGGGGTGACCCATGGAATTTTTTTCTTTATATCCATTACCAACTGACAAAGAATGATAGTAAAGTGTTATTTCATGATTCCATGCAACCATCTCCCCCAAAACACAGTACCGTGCATTCAGTGCTTTTCTCAGCGAGAAAAGCAGGTTTTGGTCATATGCCTGTTTGCTCTTGTGCAGAAGTGGGGACCCATGAACTTTTCACTCCATATATATTGTCAACTGACCAAGAATGATATGAAAGTGTTATTTTATGATTCCAGGCACCCATGTCCCCAAAAACACCGTACCGTGCATTTAGTGCTTTTCTCGGCGAGAAAAGCTGACACTCACCGGCCTGTTTGAACTTGTGCAGAAGGGGTGACCCATGGAATTTTTGCTTTATATCCATTATCAACTGACCAACAATGATAAATAAAGTGTTATTTTATGATTCCAGGCACCGATGTGTATCAAAACACAGTACCGTGAATTTCGTGCTTTTCTCTGCGAGAAAAGCAGGTTTTGGTCATATGCCTGTTTGCTCTTGTGCAGAAGCGTGGACCCATGAATTTTTCGCACCATATATATTGTCAACTGACCAAGAATGATATGGAAGTGTTATTTTATGATTCCAGGCACCGATGTCTATCAAACCACAGTACCGTCCATTAAGTGCTTTTCTCGGCGAGAAAAGCTCACACTCACTGGCCTGTTTGCTCTTGTGCAGAAGGGGTGACCCATGGAATTTTTTTCTTTATATCCATTACCAACTGACAAAGAATGATACTAAAGTGTTATTTCATGATTCCATGCAACCATCTCCCCCAAAACACAGTACCGTGCATTCCGTGGTTTTCTCTGCGAGGAAAGCAGGTTTTGGTCATATGCCTGTTTGCCCTTGTGCAGAAGGGGTGACCCATGGAATTTTTTTCTTTATATCCTTTACCAACTGACAAAGAATGATACTAAAGTGTTATTTCATGATTCCAGGCAGCCATGTCCCCCAAAACACAGTACCGTCCATTAAGTGCTTTTTTTGGCGAGAAAAGCTCACACTCACTGGCCTGTTTGCTCTTGTGCAGAAGGGGTGACCCATGGAATTTTTTTCTTTATATCCATTACCAACTGACAAAGAATGATACTAAAGTGTTATTTCATGATTCCAGGCAGCCATGCCCCCCAAAACACAGTACCGTGTATTTCATGATTTTCTCTCCAAGAAAAGCACGTTTTGGTCATATGCCTGTTTGCTCTTGTGCAGAAGCATGGATCCATGAACTTTTTGCTCCATATGCATTGTCAACTGACCAACAATGATATAAAAGTGTTATTTCATGATTCCAGGCACCCATGTCCCCCAAAATACAGTAATGTTCATTAAGTGCTTTTTTCGGCGAGAAAAGCAGGTTTTGGTCATATGCCTGTTTGCTCTTGTGCCGAAGCGGGGACCCATGAACTTTTTGCTCCATATGCATTGTCAACTGACCAAGAATGATGAAAGTGTTATTTTATGATTCCAGGCACCGATGTCTTTCAAAACACAGTACCGTGCATTAGGTGCTTTTCTCGGCGAGATATAAAAACACATGGCCGTCCATTAAGTTCTTTTCTCGGCGAAAAATCTCACAGTCACTGGCCTGTTTGCTCTTGTCCAGAAGCGGGGACCCATGAACTTTTTGCTCCATATGCATTGTCAACTGACCAAGAATGATATTAAAGTGTTATTTCATGATTCCAGGCACCCATGTCCCCCCAAAACACAGTACCGTCCATTAAGTGCTTTTCTCGGCGAGAAAAAAGCTCACACTCACTGGCCTGTTTGCTCTTGTGCAGAAGGGGTGACCCATGGAATTTTTTTCTTTATATCCATTACCAACTGACAAAGAATGATACTAAAGTGTTATTTCATGATTACAGGCACCGATGTCTATCAAAACACAGTACCGTTCATTTAGTGATTTTCTCGGGGAGAAAAGCAGGTTTTGGTCATATGCCTGTTTGCTCTTGTGCAGAAGCGGGGACCCATGAACTTTTCGCTCCATATATATTGTCAACTGACCAAGAATGATATGAAAGTGTTATTTTATGATTCCAGGCACCGATGTCTATCAAAACACATTACCGTCCATTAAGTGCTTTTCTCAGCGAGAAAAGCTCACACTCACCGGCCTGTTTGAACTTGTGCAGAAGGGGTGACCCATGGAATTTTTGCTTTATATCCATTATCAACTGACCAACAATGATATAAAAGTGTTATTTTTATGATTCCAGGCACCCATGCCCCCCAAAACACAGTACCGTGCATTTAGTGCTTTTCTAGGCGAGAAAAGCAGGTTTTGGTCATATGCCTGTTTGCTCTTGTGCAGAAGCGGGGACCCATGAACTTTTTGCTCCATATGCATTGTCAACTGACCAAGAATGATATGAAAGTGTTATTTTATGATTCCAGGCACCCATGTCCCCAAAAACACAGTACCGTCCATTAAGTGCTTTTCGGCGAGAAAAAAGGTCTCACAGTGACTGGCCTGTTTGCTCTTGTCCAGAAGCGGGGACCCATGTTTTTTTTGCTCCATATGCATTGTCAACTGACCAAGAATGATATTAAAGTGTTATTTCATGATTCCAGGCACCCATGTCCCCCAAAACACAGTACCGTCCATTAAGTGCTTTTCTCGGCGAGAAAAAGCTCACACTCACTGGCCTGTTTGCTCTTGTGCAGAAGGGTGACCCATGGAATTTTTTCTTTATATCCATTACCAACTGACAAAGAATGATACTAAAGTGTTATTTCATGATTCCAGGCACCGATGTCTATCAAAACACAGTACCGTTCATTTAGTGATTTTCTCGGGGAGAAAAAGCAGGTTTTGGTCATATGCCTGTTTGCTCTTGTGCAGAAGCGGGGACCCATGGACTTTTTTGCTCCATATATATTGTCAACTGACCAAGAATGATATGAAAGTGTTATTTTATGATTCCAGGCA